>CM064485.1:43807078-43945436 GCA_032716605.1 Paralithodes platypus
ATACAATGCATTGTCACAGGTGAAAATAAAGAGTATTTCTGGACTACCTGTGACAGTATGATGCACTAGGAAGAAACTAGAACTTAATCAATAACCTACAGCCCATAACACTGCCTGGGGAGACGGGAGAAGAGGATGGGGAGCAAACCGCTACCCTCGTGGTCGCTGGGGAGCTGACGTGCGTCACACTGGTCTAACCTCACCTTGCTCAACCGCATGACCCAGGAATATTACGTTGGCATGTCCAAACTCACTCTTGGCCAAGTTTACTGTTAAGTGTGCTTCAGCCAGGTTGTAGAATAGGGCGCGCAGTTGAAGTTGATGATCTTCCCATGATTTGCTGTATACTACCAGATCGTCCAAGTAAGATTGCACCCCGATGAGTCCCTCTGTCTCCCGATGAATCAGCTGTTGGAAGGTTGCTGGTGCGTTGACCATCCCAAAGGGCATGACGGTGTAGTGGTATAAGCCGTCAGGGGTGACAAACGCAGAGATTCGTTTGGCACGCTCAGTCAGCCGGACCTGGTAGTATCCACGTAATAAGTCGATCTTGGAAATGTAGTTGGCGTCCCCCAGTTGGTCGATAAGGTCGTCAATCCGAGGAAGAGGGTAGCAGTCCTGACAGGTTAGTTGGTTAACCTGGCGGTAGTCAGTGCACATCCGGAACGATCCATCCGGCTTGTCCACTAATAGGCATGGTGAAGCCCACTCGCTGTCACTCTTCTCCACCAGGCCATTATCCATCAGGAACATCACCTCCTTCCTCAGGGCCTCCCGCTTCCATGGACTGGCGCGGTAGGGATGCTGCTTGATGGGACGAGCACCGTCGACCAACACCACATCATGCTCAACCAGAGGGCACTGCCGGGGAACATCGCCAAACAGCTGTGGAAACTCATTAAGCAGGGATTCCAAGTCACCACTCTGGTCAGGCGGCAAGTGCTGGAATTTTAGATGATGAGGATTAGACAAGAAATCAGAGTTTTGCAATTTCGTGTCCGAGGGCAAAGAAATATCTTCTTCATCCGCAATAACCGAGTTTGCTACATCCACGTTCAATACAGGGGCATAATTGCCAGGATCTCTTACAAAGTATGGCTTGATCAGGTTCACATGTATTAGTCTCTCTGCCTTTCGTCTGTCAGGAGTTTTCAGGACATAATTTACATTACTGGTCTTTCGTTTTATCACATATGGACCATGAAACTTACTTTGTAAACGTTTCTTAGGGATTGGCAGATAGGATAACACAAGATCACCTGGCTTAAACTTTCTGGCAACAGCTTTCCTGTCAAAATTGTCTTTCATTGTTACTTGAGAATCCTTCAGGTTTTTCATTGCATGTTCTATAGCAGTTTTTTATTTTTGTCTAAACTGGTGAACATAGGTAAGAAGAGGTTTACTGGAAGGTGTATCTAACCAACATTCTTTTAGAACTTTAAGAGGACCTTAACCTCATGACCATACACTAACTCAAAAGGTGAAAAACCAAGGGAATCTTGTACACTACTCCTTACAGCATACAACACAAAATGAATACCTTCATCCCAATCTGCATTATTTTCCTCGCAATACTTTGTCAACATTGACGTTGAGAGTTTGATGTAGGCGTTCTAATGCACCTTGGGACTCTGGTCTACAGGCTGTGGAATGGTACTGGCGCACTCCCAACTCATCCATAGTTTGTTTGAAAAGTTTGGAAGTGAAATTGCTACCAAGGTCAGATTGGACAATAAGAGGAATTCCATACTGAGTGAAGAATTTACTAAGGGCTTTCGCGATATTCTTGGAAGTTATTCGCCTCAATGGAAAAACCTCTGGATACCTAGTGGTAGAACACATAACCGTCAGCAAATACTCATTTCCACTGCGTGTTTTAGGCAAGGGACCAACACAATCAATCATTACTTTACTGAAAGGTTCCTCTGTCACTGGAATTGGATTTAATGGTGCAGGTTTTATTGGCTGATTTGGTTTTCCAGCCATTTGGCACCCATGACATGTTTTACAGTAGTAGGAAACAGATTGCTTCATTTTAGGCCAGAAGAAGTCCTTGGAGATTTTGGTATACGTTTTGTTAACACCTAAATGTCCACCACTAAGGTCATGACCCACTGATATGATAAGAGATCTGAACATAGTAGGTATAACCACTTGGTGGTATTCTTGCCAAGTTTCATTAGCTGGTACTTTAGGAGGTCTGTATTTTCTCATTAGGATACCGTTCCTCACATAAAAGCATTTGGGAAAGTTCACTAACTCAGAATCCTCGACAGCCTTGTCAAAGAATGGTGCTAACTCAGAGTCTTTTACTTGGGCTTCTTTAAGAGTGTTAGAATCAATTGGTACGTTACTAAGTTCCTCTGGAGAAGCTAACACCTGAGAAGGGTCATTATCAGAAAATAGGTGTGAGAGATAACATCCACAGAATTAGTGCTATCATTACTGTCATTCTGTTGAGCTGCCATGCTCCTAGTCATTACACAAGAAGGGAACAAATAAGGATAGTCCTTTTCCAGCTGTTCTGTGTTATTACATAAAGAGGGAGACGAAACTAAAATGGGGTCAGGTACAACTTTTCCACCTGCAATATCATTCCCTAACAGAAAGTTCACTCCTTTCACAGGTAGTGACTCTTGAACTCCTACAGTGAAGTACCCACTAGCTAACTCAGTATTCAAATAAACCTTAGCCGGAGGAACAGTAATACACCCACTAACTCCATTGATCAGAACACTCTGGGCCAAATAACAGTCCTCCAAATCAGGCACCACATCTGTTAACATGAGGCTATGAGAGGCTCCTGTGTCCCTAAGTACTTGAATAGGATATTTAGTGGAAGTGTCAGAAAAAGAAACTGTTCCTATAGAACGAATGGTTGAAACTGATCAACAGAACAGCTAGGAAGGTCACTACCAGCTAGAAAAACTGTCTTGAGTCTCTGTGGGGTTAATTAGGACAGGCACTCAAAACAGTCAGTTTAGAAGTTTGGTTAGAACTAGAAGTAGCTGGTTCACTGGTAGACAAGTTAGAAGGAATGCTAGAAGTAGCCAGAACTTGTTCTGGGCGTCTTTCCCTGCCTTTAAGCTTAGGACAGTCCCTAATGTGATGACCGGTTTGTTTACAATAAGCACAAATCAAAGTAGGTTTGGATGAGTTTGGGGTTTTACCTGGTTCAGTCTTACCAGATACAGTGCTCCCAGAAGTAACCTTAGTAGATGGCTGGGAGCCACCAGAACCATTCCCATCACCTGTTACACGAGTTCCACCACCACCTCGGAAACTGCCGCTAGAGACACAAGTACTCCTAGAGGAATCAGTCCCCTTCTGCTTTTGCCTGAAAAAAAGTCACCATGAGTCAACCTGTAATTTTCAGCCAAAATGGCTGCCTAGTTTACATTAGTAACTTCTCTCTCTTGTAGATACAATTTCAAGGAATATGGAACTTTGCGGAGAATTTCTTCTAACACAACCAGCTGACAGAGTTGTTCAAAAGTAGTTACTTTACTGGCCCTCAACCAAGCATTAAAGAGCCTTTCCTTCTCTTTGACAAACTCTAGATAGGATTGTTTCTCTTCCTTCTTTAGATTACGGAATTTCTGTCTATAAGTTTCAGGAACCTGGGCACAAGCCTCCAAGATAGTATTTTTTAGATCATCATAAGGTATGCTATCACTATGGAGATTAGCGTAAATCAACTTCGCTTTACCGGTACCTGGAACTCTCGTCGACCGGAATTCTTGTCGACGGCGATGAGAGTTCCAATTTTCGCCGTCGACGAGTGTTCTATGTCGTCGACGAGTGTTCCAATTAAGTGGGGTTTTTTTTCGGGGAGACATCCTTTTCAACTGTCCCCTTTATTGTCATTGTTTTATATATACTATATAATATTTATATATATATATATATATATATATATATATATATATATATATATATATTGTATATATACTGTATATATATATTTTGTTTTGAGACATAGGCCTATAATTCATAAATTATACAAATTATACAAGATATGTACCGTAGGCTATTTTTATTATTATATATTTAGTCGTATTTTTCATACATACAAACAAATCAAACGAAAGACGAATCGTTTATTTTTAGTCGTTATTAGTGTATATGTAAAGAAGAAATTGTGGTGTATAGTTCAAATTATGTCTTTGGAAGTGATAAAATGGCCAACACGTGCTATTTCATGTTAATTTGCTTTTATTCCTTCTCATATTCGTTCATCATTCGTTCACACAACATTGCTCCGGTTTGACACCCTGGCACTGGCTTGAAACAGGGAATGGCTTGCCTTCTGGTGCCTCTCCATCTTCTCTTGGGCCACAAGTTGATGCTGCACTTTAACAAATGAGCATTCCTCGTGCAGGACCTCAATTAGTTCATACACATTGCAGCTCGCCTCGGCTCTTTCACACAACTTGAGTACAAAGGAGTACAAAGAAAATCAAGCAACAACAAATCTAGTGACCCTTCTAGGTTGCTTGTCCTCCAAAACACTGAGGATCAAGTGTCCAAACAGTGGTTTAGAGTGGGTAAGGGAACATTGGAAAGGGAATTACTGCCCTGGAACTGATGTCCGTGGCAGGATTAGGAAGTTAGTAGGGGACAGATGGGTTAGTAACTGAGGGGGAGATAAAATAAAGTTATTCATTTACAAACGCAGTCAGTCGCGGGTTTGATGCGAGATATTTGTCTAGACGGAGTTTAAATGAATCAACGGTGATGCAGTCTATAACGTTTCGGGGAAGCCCATTCCACAAGTTGACAACTCGATTGAAGAAGAAATTCTTAGATTCGTGTGAGTTAAAAGATTTACCAATAATTTTGCAACCGTTTCCCCGCGTGTAATTTGATTGGTCGATAGTGAAGTACTTACTACAGTTCATATTGTCGATGCCTTTGATGATTTTGAACACTTGAATTAAGTCACCTCTTAATCTGAAAGGAAATAGATTTAATTCTCTAAGACGCTCTTCGTATGGTTTGTTCTTTAGGCTAGGTATCATTTTGGTAACTCTACGTTGAACTCGTTCTAGCTTGTTTATATCTTTTTGGTAATAAGGGCACCAGGATTGAACGCAGTATTCCAGAAGAGGGCGGACTAAGGAATTGTAAAGGGTTAGGATAACTTCTTTGGATTTATGCTCAAATGACCTGCCTATAAAGCCAATTATTTTGTTTGCCTTCTTAACAACTTCTGAACATTGTTGACTCGGTTTTAGGTTACTCGATATTGTTACTCCCAGATCGGTTTCTCTGTTTACATTCTTAAGCTGAGTGCCATTCATCGAATAGTTTGGCCTTTCGCATTTAGGTATCAGCATTATGTGCCTCGTACACTTTACAGCTTATCCCGTCCAGTCATTGAAAACATATTTGAAAAAATTTGAGGTTTCACGACCTCCCAAAAAACATGGACAATTTATCTAGATTGTGTTGCCATATCGTCATACTTGGTATCTTTTGAGGAGGTCAAGCACTATTAGAAATTTTAGATATCGTCAGCAAATTTGCGGATTGTAACAGCACGGTGCGACCCTCTCTCACTCTATGTATGTTTTGATTGTAAATGATAGCGAAAATTAGAAAGAGAATTTGGTACTCATGGTCTATAGTACCGATCCCTGGGGTTGAAATCCGGACTACTTCTCATTAGGACATTTAGATAGCCCCACGCGTATCCGTTTATGACTTACTCTTTGCTTTCTGCGGCTGAAAGCCAAGTTTCTATCGCATTTCAACACGATCGTCTTGTATTCGGCATGCGATTTTAAGTAGCTTGAGCAGGTGGGTAAAAGTTTCGTGGGGAACTTTGTTCAAAGGCAGCCTTTTGAAAAATCAATGGTATATAGATATATCTACCCAGATTTAGCTCTCCATCGTGTTAAGAGGTTTGCAAGGAGTTCGTGCAAAGAAGCAGTGCAAAGATGGTTATGGTTTTTAAACAAAGGAATGGTTTTTTACGAAAGCAGTGTTTTTGTGAAGATCTATAAGTATGTTTCACTTCTTTGTAATGTGATTTAGGAGGTCTGTAGTAGTAGGAACTTATACCGGTTTCTAGCCACTTTTACTAAATACAACTGAGGGGATTAAGCTAAATGGAACGATAGTTCGATAGTTACGGGGGTTAGGGATTCTGCTGCCCCTGTTTGTAAATTATCCCCACCCGGTGTTATGTTGGCTAGCTTCCACTAGATCTAGGGGCCAAATTAGTTCCAGACTGCCCAACGCGTTATTGAAATAGTAATGTCCTACAGCAGTAGGCAGTGAGTGGTTTTTTTGTGAAGATCGCCGCCCGTGTTCCCAGCCGAGAGCTCATCCTTAGCTTCTTTTAGAACTCTAGGCGAGATGGTATCAGGTTCCGAAAAGGCGTTCAGTCGTTTTCATCTACTTGAGTCTTAATCTAAACAATTCCAATCACCTTTCTCTTACTCTGTAACGGTGATATTGCTTAGAACCATATTTGAGATTAATCAATGCGTGAATGGACACAGGGGATGGCGTGCTTAGGGATATCACTGAGGTTCGCTTCTGTGGTTAAAAATGATTGCAAAGAACCAGTATTGAGGTGACACATTACTCAAGTGTACTTCGTCATTTGGGCGTTGTATTCTCCATTATCACTGTATCGAACACCCTAACCCCCCGGCTCTTTTTGCCAACAGTTGACGTGTAACCTATCCTCACACACACTTGATGATTGGGTATAGCAATTGGCAGACCCCTCACAACATCATTGTTAGTTTGTACTGTCTGGCAGAATACAGCCCATTGGTCGGTGTTTACAAGTCCAACCCCTCTGGACCGGCGGGCCCCATGGCTTGGATGGTAATTCCAGTGTTGGGGTCTACGAATTAGAGCGTCTAACCAAAAAATGATGTAAACATATCAGGAGTTGGACTGGGCAAGACCAGCCCTATGTCATTTCTGCTTGCATTCCCTTTTTCTAAAGCTTCACCAAATCTTCTATATATCAATACCATTATTATATATTATTGAGTATATATGTATTATACTTTTATATTCCTTGTAGTGTGAATACTAATGAATAGAGAAATTCAAATAAAAAAACCACAAACCAAATCCAGACGTAAAAATATATTACAACTATAATTACAAAGTAAATGGGGAGTCGGTTCGTGTCTTTTGTGGTAAACGGCCATTTCACTTCAAATTGGCATTCACTACTCGCAATCCTCCTCTATCGAACTCATGGTTACCACCTACCACAAACCCCGAACCACTTACTCTACACAATCACTTTTCTGAAGCCTTGCAACAGTAAATTTATAATTTATAGTTTATAATATTAAATATATATTTTTCAACTTTAATTCGATTTTCTTTTCAACGATTGTTGTTGTAATAGGGAATCACCGTAACGTGGAATGCCGTGTTCGACGAGTTGCTCCATGTCTTAGTCGACGAGCTGTTACCATCGTCCCACGATGGAGTTCTAGGTACTGCCGCTTGTCGTCGCTCAGTTCGACGGTGAGGGAATTCCGAGTCAGTTCTCGCCTAGAGGAGGTTCCATAATTCACGCATTGCTACCTTATGAAAGCACGGGTTTTGGGGGAAAAGAAACATCCCACTGTCCTTTTGGCCATTTTTTTACAGGCTGGGTTTTCAACACGCTCAATAGAGCATTTTGAAGAAAATTCTCAACATCTGTTTCATCAAATTTTGGGCCCCATTAAATTTTAATTGGATTTCCTAGATATTATCAGAGAATGATTTCTTTGCAATCTCATTTTCCTCTGTCTCTTCACACTATTTTCTTCAGCAGATGCTTTTCCGATCTACACACTACTTTCAAGTTTTCAATGTCATCTCTAGCATTGCTCTTTTTGAGCATTTTTTTTCTTGGGGCTGCTTTCATTCCTTCTTTCATGGTCTCTCTGTCTTTCTTCATTTGTTTTGCTCTCTCTGTTTTTCACCGGCGATAGAAATTCGTCCCCTCTTTGCATACTCTGTACTTGCCGTGCCTCCGTCTAATTCCATCTTTTTAATCATAAGCAATGATGCAGTCTACCCCTTCCATCACCCATCGCACACAACCATAAACTATAGGCGTGGAAGAGTTTCAAGTCAGCGTGTAGCTGGGTTAGAACTCCATCACGACATTACCTAATTTATACACGGATTACATCGCTTCTTTACCGCGCGTCAGCCTTAGTCATTACTGGATTTGTGAGGAGTAACTACATATCTGACGGCTAATGCAATCCAATATCGGCTTTTCTATTAACTGGGGGAAGAACGACGTCCAAAGGGTGCTCAAAGAAGTTTTCGTTCAACAAACTCAGCGATTATTCAAAATCCACTATTGAAATCTTAAAACAGAGCAAACAGTCCTTAGAAGAGGAGATTGTTCAAGAGTGGCCACCAAAAAACAAAGGAAAAGAAGAAAAAGAATGATTAACACCAAAAACAGGACACACAAAAACATAAGTATTCATAGTTGACCACTACTCGAAAATAATAACTGTTTTAATAAATCAAAAAGGTAATCCCGGACAGGCCCCAATTTCATATAATGTTACGGACGAGGGTTTCAAACCCACAACACCATGAATAAATGATTAACTCCACAATGAAAATGGGCAACACAACTTATCAACGTCGGTACTTATAAGGAATGGAAGTTGTAACCACCCAAAACCGTAGACTGCAAGGTTAATATTATCCTCTCCAGCGAAACCCTAGTATGATATTGACCCTATTACTATAGCAAGTCAGATCACGTAATCATATAAATTGACATTAAGTTTACTTTTAAATCGGTCCAGTAGAATAATTTATGCTTTCCGTAAATCCTTTAGGATTTATATGTAAGGAAACCAACACACAAAAATAACTCTAAGGTAATTTAAATCTTTAAGGGTTAATTTGAAAGTGAAAGATAGTACCCTGGAAATAAATTAAAAGTAGGTATGGATGAAAAGATGATTTACAAGTATGGGATATAATTTACATGATAAAGTTACACTTTATACATCGTAGTCCTTATCGATTCACAACAATACATCACACGATAATCATTACAATACTCAAAACAATAACTACTCTATTCTTTATGTGAGAAGAGTTAGTTATACAAGGGGGCCAGGACAAAAACTCAGGCACATGACCCATGGTGAGGTCTACGAGGGGCGAAAAAGCAGAGGACGTACGAGGCCCGTGGAACGCGAAGCAACTGACGTTTTCTCAAAACTCCTTACCTATTTCTATCGCCGAGTCCGTTGCATGGTCAGTTAAAAGCTATACCCCCGTAATGGACTAAAAATACAACTACTCGACTCTCCAAACCCTCAAAGCCCAACTTACCAACCCCTCTCAACTAACTAATTATTATAGCAAATACTTCTATTAAACACATATAATACCAATGAAGAGGTTACGTAAGTTAAAACAGTTAAATCACGAATTATAATAAGGATCACACATCAACTACCGTCGTTCCTGCACCAGTGGGCGGATATTATATATCGGAGGATTAAGGTGAGTGGGGCGGGGGGGGGGGGTGGGGGGGGGGGGGTGGGGGGTGGGGGGGGGGGGGGGGGGGGGGGGGGGGGGGGGGGGGGGGGGGGGGGCGGGGGGGGGGGGGGGGGTGGGGCCTTACTGGGTCCTGCAGCCAGGGGTGCTTCCCCCAGCATTTCAGGGCCCCCCCATATGGTCCCAACAGTTAGTGTAAATAGCAAAAGAAAAAATTGGTACGACAAATACAAACGCTCCTGACCTAATCCCTATTTCATGAAAACCCAAGAGGAACAACCAAATCTACTTGGATCTTAGCGCCCCCCCCCCCCCCCCCCCCCCCCCACACACACACACACATTGCATTCCTGCGTTTCCTCAGATGCCCCTTCTGACCATTGCCTATATAATTAAATAGTTACCGCTGTATTTACCTTCGGACCATGGTTTTCTTTCGTAACTGGTTGCCCTGCCCCTGTTTACCTATTATTTAATGCAATATTGAATATTATATATGTAATCTTTTACTGCTATTCTGGATCATTTTTTAAAGTTACATAATCATTACTGTAATTTACTATATTATCTATATACATGAGACCCACAAGAGGAAATCGAAAATATATCGATATTTTTATGCCAATCGAATGCGAATTCATTGTTGACACTGACACTCGAGGGGGGAAGACGGCAAGGTCGCAAGGTACAGATATAAGTGTCTCTAAATTACCTGGTTTTTGCCTTTTTGGTTAATATTTGTTAATGCTTCTTCTATAACAGTGAAGATCTCAAGCATGAACTTTTGTCTGCAGCAAAACGCATGTTGGAAAGATGATACAATAAGGACTAGCCTCACTAGCTATCTACATTTTCAAGTGACATTATATGATTTAAATATTAACCAAAGGTTTTGGACAGTATATAGGAGCTGGATCACCAAATATTATATGATTTCCAATTGGCTGGGACTGGGAGCTACCTCCATAGCCTACTTCACTGGTATTAGGGTGGAGTGTAAAATTTGTAATACGTATGTACTGTATGTCTTCTGCATGTAGACCTAGACAACTCAGGGCAGTAGGCCTACATGTGTAAATGTCTTTCTGTCAGATTACACAGATTCCAAAACCTCTTTAGTGGCCAGTGTGGTGTAGCGGTTAGTATGATGCTTCAATGATTGTCTGCTGATTAAATGGTCCAGGAATTGAAATTTGAATCCCAGATGGGATCGTATGTGAGATTTTCTTCAACTTGATCAATAAATAATTAAATGAAATGTGGTTAAGTTGTTTTTTTAGGTTAGGTTAGGTTAAAGTAGGTTTAGGTTAGGTTATTGGAGTTAGGACTGTTAGGTTAGGTTATTCAAATTAGGTTAGGTTATTCAAATTAGGTTAGGTTATTCAAGTTAGGCTAGGTTATAAAAAAGAAAGGTTAATGTTCATTACAACACTATAATGCAATTTTTATTTTATTTTATTTTATTTTATTTTTATTTTTGTTGCAATTCCTTTAGTTTATAGGGTGTTTTGATTGTTGTTTTGATTAATTACTATTGCAAATGCCTTTATACCCAAACCCCTAGGTTGGGTTAGGTTAGGTAAGGTGAGTTAGGCTAATGCCCTAATAAAACCTCAAAATGATTAGGTCATAGCCTAACTCACCTTCTAACCTAACCTTACTTAGGGGTTTTATTAGGGCATTAGCTTAACGCACCTTACCTAACCTAGCCCAACCTAGGGTATAAAGGGTATAATGGGTATAAAGGCATTTGTAATAGCAATTAATCAAAACACCCTATAAACTAAAGGAATTGCCCAAAAAAATCAAAATTGCATTATAGTGTTGTAATGAATTCACATTGACCAAAAGAAAGGAAAAAAGTGCACTATTCAATATTTAACCTAAATAATAACCTAGATGATTTTACCCACAGGATGCAACGTAATTATCCCAGTGGAGCACAGAAGCGTTCAGTTGCTTTGGAAAAGAAGAAAAGGGAAACTGAGATTGCTGAAAACACTCCTAAACTTACAACATTCTTCAAACCAACTACAAGTACGACAGAAGATGTGGAGCAGTCCTCTGCACCAAAGACGGATACTGAAGTGAAGACTGTCGTCGGATCTACTTCAAAACCTGTGGTGGATGCGGATGCTAATGCTTCTCCTAAACCTATAAGTGTGATGAATGATGTTATTAGTGATGAAACTGATGATCTTCATCTTTGGCCAGAAAAAATCTCTGAAAACTTGCGAAATTACTGGATACAACTTGGTGCAGCTTCATGTCAACATAAAAATCATGGCTTTAAGGAATCAGTGGTACAGTTGGAGAAAGAGTCACAACGCCGGTACTGTACTTTAGCATTGTTTACGCGTGTTCATGCACGAACAGGGGAACAATTTGACAGAAATTGGTTATGCTATTCAAAAACCAGTGGACATGTGTATTGTTTTGTATGCAAGTTGATGTCGCCTACAGTGAGTAAGCTGACAAGTGGATTCAATGACTGGAAACATGCACATGAAATGCTTTTGAGTCATGAAAACTCCAAGCAACATCTTGATGCAATGGCAGCTCTATGTGCTCGAAAATCAATCTAGTCGGGTAGACTCTGATCTGGCGAAGCAATATGAAAGTGAAGTCCAGTATGGCAACAAGTTCTTCGGAGGATAGTTAGTGTCGTGAAATTTCTTTGTTTCCGTGGCCTTGCATTTCGTGGCAAGAATGAACAGATAAGTTCATCAAACAATGGCAAATACCTTGGAATACTTGAGCTTCTGAGTGAGTATGACACATTTCTAGCTGAACATATCAGTAAGCATGCCAACAAGGGCCGTGGACACACGTCTTATCTGTCTTCAACTATCTGTGAAGAGGTGATTGAGCTCATGGGTCAAAAGGTATTGTCTTTATTGTTGATGAAATCAAAACAGCTAAGTACTTTTCAATATCTGTAGACTCAACACCGATGTCATGCATGTGGACCAGCTGACAGTGATTATCCGCTATGTTCTACAATCTGGCCCTGTTGAACGATTCTTAAAGTTCATACCAATGTTTTCTCACACTGGATCAGAAATTGCTCGAATCATTCTTCAGTTCCTGGAAGAAAATGGCATAAACATTGAAGATTGTCGTGGCCAGTCATATGACAATGCTGCTAATATGAGCGGCAAGTACAACGGCGTCCAAGCTCCTACGTGAGAAGTGCAGTGTTGCCTATGTGCGTGCACAGCACATTCTCTAAATTTGGTTGGAAAATGTGCAGCAGAAGGTTGCCCTGCTGCAGCTAGATTTTTTGATTTTCTTCAAAGCCTTTATGCCTGGCTTGTCGTATCTACCCATCGATGGCAGGTACACCGAAAGCACTTGAAACGATTACCAAGGCCTCTGACACAAGATGGTCAGCTCGACATGATGCTGTAAGGGCTGTAAATAAAGGGTACAATGAGAATATTTCAGCGCTGGAAGAACTGGCAACCGATGAAAATCAGCCACGAGACAGCAGACTTGAGGCTGAAGGACTTCTGAAGAAACTTCAGCAACTGGAAGTCGCCATCTTGCTTGTACTTTGGGACACAATTTTAGAAAGATTTCAGAAAACCAGTTTATCCCTCCAAGAGAGTGGACTGCCTTTGAATTCAGCAGTTCATTTGTTGAAATCTCTCCTCGAGTTCATCAAAAGCCAGCGTTCTGAATTTGAATACTACGAAGAGAAAAGAAGTCTGTATTCAAGAGTACAAAGTACTTCAACACAAAAGAGGAATCTTCAAGCGTCAGTCAGTTTGATTAGGGTCCATCAGCTGAAACAGTATTTTCACCGAGGGAAAGCTTCCAGGTTGAGGTCTATCTATCTATCTATTGCCTGACGCCGTGATCCCCGAAGGGGTGGCCACGAACGAACCGCCCCCATGCACCTCTGTCCCCAGTCAGTCGACGCCCCTCCCCCCAACCAGCACCGCCTTCGTTCATGTAGTTCCTCACTCCATCCTTCCACCTCATATTCGGTCTATTTCTCCCCCTCTGTCCCTCCACCTCGCTCTCGTACACCCTCTTAGTCATTCTCTCGCTTTCCATACGTTTCATATGGCCGAACCATCTCAAGTTGTTCCTTTTCACACTTTCCAGCACATCTACCTCCACACCACACCTCCTTCTTACTTCCTCATTAGTCTGTCTATCCCTCCATGTAACTCCGCACGCACTCCTTAAGTAATTCATTTCCAGGTTGAGGTATTTCTGCCAATTATTGACAAACTATCTTCAGCTCTCCAGCATCGTTTGAACACGTACAAGGAAATTCAGGAGAAGTTTGGCTTTCTTTCCAACCTAACTGAGCTCAGCAAAGATGACATCCGAAGGGCAGCAATCAAGTTGATGGAAGAGTATGTAAATGATTTCGAAGACTGCTTTCCTTCTGAAATTATACAATTTTCAGAGCTCTACAAGACCGTCAGTGGCCGAGAACAGAACAAAATCACAAAGCACAGAGATAGGAATGCTATTGCTGCTGAATGAAAATATGTGCACTCAAAGCTTCCCAAATGTCCACATCGCACTACGCATCTATCTGTCCATGACAACATCAAACTGCAGTGGAGAGCGATCTTTTTCAAAGTTGAAAAGAATAAAAAATGAGGTTCGAAGTTGTATGGGACAACAGCGACTCAGTTTGCTCTCCCTTATGAGTATTGAAAATTAAATCGTACATTCGCTGAGATTCACTGATTTGATAAATGACTTTGCTATTAAAAAATCTCGCAAACATAGTATGTAAGGCAGCCAAACATCGCACTAATATGAAGTGTTATAATTTCATTTTTTTAAATTTTATTGTTTGCTAGATCAACAAGTTTCTTTCATATAGTGATTTTGATAAGTTAGTTATTAGTTTGTCTTATTATTTGTTCGAGTTTTATTCGATTTTATAATATAGTTACAATAAAATTCAGTTAGTGCTTTTTTTACCCTAGTAACCAGTTACCATTCAAAAATAATCGTTTAAAGGGCTCTTTTTATGCAAGTGCCATGAAATTATCAACTTTCCAGCCAAGTACTAGCCTTTGATCTTTAAACAAGATTTTGTTTTCCAAACCAAGCTCTTTGTGTCTATTTTTAACAATTTTTTACTATATTCAATATCATTTGAAATATCCCAGTATGTCCCTCCAGAGGCCTCAAAATGCTCCTAAAAGTGCTTAATTTAAAACAAAAAATGGGGGGGGGCTTACACCGCCCCCCCCAGACCCCCCAGCTGCAAGGGCTCGCTTCGCTCGCCACCCACCCCCAGTGACCCCCCTCATCGAAGAAAGGGCCCCTTTCAGAATTCCACCCAGGGGCCCCATGCAACCTTAATCCGCCCCTGCGTCTGCCAGAGAGATGCATAAACTAGCAGGTGAGAGAGGGGGAACGTGCGCGCTTGGCGCCACAATCTGCCGGCGCTTCTGGCCTGTGGCAAAAGATGTCTGGCAAGTAGGCTACAGTACACTCTGAACACAAAGTATGTTCCCCGAAGTTAGTTTACTTCCTAAAGGCCTTCCTATGTACAAATAAATAATCACATATACCCATTAATAATTAGTTAACTCTATCCCACCAGCAATTAGTTTAATTAAGGCAATAGATAACACTATCCACAATATGGACACCATCACCACCATCCCAAATACCCATAGTTAACAAACACCATTGCCATCATTATCACCAATTACACAATACTCATTATAATAGCCAGCATAATCACCTTCATAACTACCATCATCAGTGTACCCAAAAGTGACAAAATCAGCACCATACACGCTATAGCAATACAACCATAAGCATATGATAAGGAGTTGCTGGAACTTTGTTTAATTTGTCTGGCTTCCCCCACTGTTTTCAATTGTGCCTCACTTACACAGAGAGTAATACAGCTAACTCACATCTCCCTGGCATTTCTGCACCCTCCTCAGCTCCCCGCCTTGAAGTGGTTTCGGTCACCCAGGCTTTATTGTGGTAGGCAGGGAGGGTTCTGTGGGGGCTCTCGGTTATGGCCTTGGCCTTGCTCGGGGCCTTGGGACTGTTCGGCCAGGCAGCCTGGGGAACAGCAACAACAACAAAACTCTCACAACACCCTTCCTCTTATTCATTTCACTAGATTTAACAAGCACACCACACTTCTTTCCAATACACCTAAATCATTTAAAGTACCTTGAATTGAATATATTACAGGGGTGGGGGGAGCAATTGTTACAGTCACAATTGTCTCCTTCATACACATAGTAAAACATGATCAACATAAGACATACATAAGATGGAGGGGCAGGAACATTCCGTGGGTTGTGGGGGATGACCTACAGTAGTTCCATGTACATCGGTAGAGGTAAGTTCTTCCACAAGTCTATTACACATGTGTAGTGCTGCAGTGGACAGTTGCTGGATATTGGGGGACGTAGTCTGTAAAATATGTTATGAGAAGCGTTTGGTTCACATGATAATCCACGAAGTAACATAATCGTAGTGACACGTGCTGAAATAATTCGTCAGTGAAATGCAGTCTTTATAAAAAAAATAGAGTTGTGTCTGTTACTTCATTGGCATACAGACTTATATCAGACATGGAATAGTTAATGCTGATTAATCATGATGCTGATTGATCCATATGATTAATTGAAACCGAGCAACACATTTCATACCTCCATAAGGGCTCCATTACTATTTGCTGTGATCGGATATGTGCAGAATATCAGAGTAAAGAAAGCGACGGGGCTATGATATATACCATGCATTCGTGAAGGCAATTGCATAACTAGGGAAAACAGAAGTAAACCATAGTTACAATTGGTTACTGGGATTAGTCACTATCGCAAAAAACATTCCAGGGAGACACTTTTCGACGAATACAATAAATTGAAAGAGACAGAGAGAGAGAGAGAGAGAGAGAGAGAGAGAGAGAAGGGGGGGGGGGGGGGGGGGTAGGCGAACCCTTCTGACCACTGGACGAAGGCACTCTAATATACATATGATATCATTACCTTCTCCACCACACCTCACTATCGTCAGCTGCTGCCTCTCTGTGCCACCATTATCACTACCTCCCTCCCTCACACAGACCCTCACTGTGTCACCATTATCACTATATCACTCCCTCACACAGACCCTCTCTGTGTCACCATTATCACTACCTCCCTCCCTCACACAGACCCTCTCTGTGTCACCATTATCACTGTATCACTCCCTCACACAGACCCTCGCTGTGTCACCATTATCACTATCTCTCTCCCTCACACAGACCCTCTCTGTGTCACCATTATCACTACCTCACTCCCTCACACAGACCCTCTCTGTGTCACCATTATCACTATATCACTCCCTCACACAGACCCTCTCTGTGTCACCATTATCACTATCTCACTCCCTCACACAGACCCTCTCTGTGTCACCATTATCACTATATCACTCTCTCACACAGACCCTCTCTGTGTCACCATTATCACTATCTCACTCCCTCACACAGACCCTCTCTGTGTCACCATTATCACTATATCACTCCCTCACACAGACCCTCTCTGTGTCACCATTATCACTATATCACTCCCTCACACAGACCCTCTCTGTGTCACCATTATCACTATCTCACTCCCTCACACAGACCCTCACTGTGTCACCATTATCACTATCTCACTCCCTCACACAGACCCTCTCTGTGTCACCATTATCACTATCTCACTCCCTCACACAGACCCTCTCTGTGTCATCATTATCACTATATCACTCCCTCACACAGACCCTCTCTGTGTCACCATTATCACTATCTCCCTCCCTCACACAGACCCTCTTTGTGTCACCATTATCACTATATCACTCTCTCACACAGACCCTCTCTGTGTCACCATTATCACTATCTCACTCCCTCACACAGACCCTCTCTGTGTCACCATTATCACTATCTCACTCCCTCACACAGACCCTCTCTGTGTCACCATTATCACTATATCACTCCCTCACACAGACCCTCTCTGTGTCACCATTATCACTATCTCACTCTCTCACAGAGAATGTAGCCATACCAATAACAGTAACTTGCTAAAAAACGGGTATGCTGTCGGGAAGGTTGGTATGTGTTCTCAATAAACAATGCAATATTTGTATCTCGTTGATTGCGAATATTATGGGTGTCAGTGCTGCTTTTGTGAGTTCTATAATGAGGGGATTGGCAAACCTTTATGTAGGAATAACCAACCATCTGACAGTTCTCGACCATCACCCCAACAAATATATTTTTGTGTCCGTCCCATTTTACACTTCAGCAGGCAGGTTTGTTCGTTCTTGTACTGTAGGTCAACTGTTGCTAACTTACATTATTTTGTCTCCACGAGCATCCTAAGATCAAGTTCACTGTTCCTATGCATGAACCTATACGGTTTCTGAATTTCTTGGTCCTGAACAGGAAGTCTTAGGATACAAGTGCAAATCTTGATACCAATCTAATAATAATTTATCTTTGTCCATAGGTCTCAAGGTATATGTAAAAAGTGAGGTAGTGTCAAAGTTATTTACCTTCACTTTGTAGCTCCACTCTTACGTGAACCATCGCCAGGGTATTTTGTGGGTCGCTTAACCAGGTGACAGGCGCACATATTTACTTGTTTTTGCTAGGTAGATGTGTGTGTATTTTTTATCGTCTGACATAAGCGGATAAGTTTATTTGTGTTTTGTGCTTGATAGTATGTAGCTAAATGTGATTTTCTGTCGCTGTGTTTGTACGTATTTTCATTCTCATATACAGTATGCATGTATGCTTATAAATGTATGTGTGTGTATGTGTGACAGTCGTGTACAAACATAGAAGATTAGATCACCATTCATATGTAATTACCTATTTATATGAGACAAGGAATATTTCAATGTCTGGTTAGTTTGTATGAAACCTGGATGTTGTTAATCTCTCACTGATCTTACATTAATAGGTTTGAATGTGTCAGGAAGTTGTTAATCCAGAGGTTGCTTAAGCTGTATGTGTTCTTAATACAATTGTCAATGCTTCGTATGTGTCAACATTTCTGTGTACACGCGAGTGTTTGCGAGAATCGTACGACAGTTTAATACAGGCAATTACCTAGAGTTAGTCTCAAGAAGTACGATTATACTCTACTAAGCACACACTCGAACTCGCTCTCACTCTCTCTCTCTCTCTCTCTCAACAGTAATAGGACACATGTTTTCCTAATAACTCTAGCTATTATTTTGAAACCGTCCATGTCATCATGAATTATGTGTTTGACGACTTTATTATGGGTGATATAATAACAATAGCAGTTATAATGTATATTAACCCGGGAGCTGCGGGGAGACTCTTAAGAGTTCCCCCGGCGCACTGCGGGTAGACTCTTAAGAGCAGAGACTTTGAACACGTACCAAAACCGCGCGTTTATAGCCAGGCGGCTGAAAATTGGTGTGGGTATTGTACTACATGTCAACTCTCGATACCACCCCGCCAAACGCTCGCCCCGCACTCGTGCAAGCACCACCGCGCCAGTAACCACGCACTAGTCATGGAGCCTACACGTCCCTCACGCTCGCTCCCTGATGACACAACCAGCCCTCCTTCTGGTGGTGTTAGCCGCCGTGGAAGGCAGAGGGTGGCTGCCAAAGACCCTAGCTACCAGTACGACACGCCCTACAGCTCAGAGGACGAATCACCAGCACCAAAAGCACGTAAAAACACGTGCAAGCAGGGCAATGGCACAGAGGTCATTGGTCTTTCGGGACACTGCCACCACGACCCAGGCCACTGCAACAACCACTACCACCACCACTGCCACCACTGCCACCCCTGCCACCCCTGCCACCGGTACCAGCGACGCAGGAGGCCGCCCTAGGGCTGCATTACCTGCGGGGGCAGGAAAAATGAAAGGCACGGGCGTAGGGAAGAGAACCCGTACGCCAGCCACAGTGCCCCTACCACCACCACCACCACCAGCCGCCCCTGGCCGCTGCCCCTGCCGCCCCTGCCGCCCCTGCCGCCCCTGCCGCCCTGCTGCCCCTGCCGCCCCTGCCGCCCCTGCCCAAGGAACAGGGAAGGGGAAGGGGAAAGGGAGAGGGAAAGTGACTGGGAAAGCGACTGCTGGCCCTGGTGTCCCTGCCGGCCCTGCTGCCCCTGCCGCCCCTGCTGCCCCTGCCGCCCCTGCCGCCCCTGCCGCCCTGCCCAAGGAACAGGGAAGGGGAAGGGGAAAGGGAGAGGGAAAGCGACTGGGAAAGCGACTGCTGGCCCTGGTGTCCCTGCCGGCCCTGCTGCCCTGCCGCCCCTGCCGCCCCTGCTGCCCCTGCCGCCCCTGCCGCCCCTGCCCAAGGAACAGAGAGAAGGGCGACAGGCACCACCATCATCTTGCCATCAAGGCCACGCACCACTGCTGCCCCTGCCGCCGCCGCCCCTGCCGCCGCCGCCGCCCCTGCCGCCGCCCTTGCCACCACCTCTGCTGTCCCTGTCCATAAGACTCCCGCACGTGCCAAAGTGACCCGGAAAAATCTTACACCATCTAAGTATGCCGCCCTGCTGTTTGATGGTGATTCGCAGGACATTGGCAGCCCGGGTTTCGACGACGAAGCCCTAGCACGGGACCAAGGGTGGGGGGATTTGGGAGTGGACAGTGGGAGTGAGTCCGACGTCGGTGACGAAAACGAGGAAGGGCATCGTCTGTCGAGTGAAGAGGAGGGTAATGATGATGAAGTGCTGTATCGCGACCATGGAAGCGATATTTCAGACGCAGAAGAAGACGCAGACGACATTCCGATCCCTGGCATGCCTTCGTTCGATTGGTCTGACGGGGTCAATTTTGTACCTGACGTGCCCCAGTTCAATCCTGGGACGTCAGGAACAACTGACAACTGGCCCTGTGATGATCAAGCGAACGAAAGCGACTTCTTCCTCGCTTTTTTCGACATGGAGGTAATGACGTACATCGTTGCCCAAACAAACGCCTACTACAGGTGGGTGTTTGGCAGATTGGACGTCCTTTCTCCAAAAGCGAGAATACGAGGCTGGGTGGATACGACTGTGGCAGAATTTCTGACTTTCTTTGCCTTGTTGTTCCTCATGCCTCTGATCAAGAAGCATGTGTTGCAACACTACTGGAAGCACGACCCTCTCATCGCCACCCCAACTTTCAATAAGTTCATGACTCGTGACAGATTTTTGTTGCTGCTAAGATTTATGCACTTTGCAGACAACGAAAATCCTAACAGGATTGACAGGATATGGAAAGTTCGGGAGGTGTTCACCATGTTGTTGGAGAGGTATAGGAAATACTTTTACCCCTTCCTCAATTTGGTGATTGATGAGTCGCTCGTGCTCTTCAAAGGACGTCTTGTTTTCAAGCAGTATATCCCCTTGAAGAGGCATAGGTTCGGAATCAAGCTCTTCGTGTTGTGCGACTGTGAAACTGGAATAGTGCTTGACATGATCGTGTATACAGGCACTGACATTGACATACCGAAAGCCGCTGCCAATGACCCCATGGGCATGTCAGGTGCCATCGTCAGGAAAATGTTGGCACCTTACCTGGGCAAAGGCCACATCATCTACACTGACAACTGGTATACTTCTCCTGCTCTCTGCCAGTTTCTTAATGACAACCAAACGGGGTCATGTGGGACTGTCAGAAAGACAAGAAAGTTTATGCCAAAGTTCACAGGTGATGTCATTCCTCTCACAGATGCCTCCTCCAGTGACACACCTTCAGAAGACGACCTGGCCCAGGAACACCGCGAGAGGCATGTGCGAAGAAGGCGACGAAAGGGGCAGAAATACAAGCAGCTCGAGAAGTGTGGGAAACTGATAGCCCTGAAGTGGAAGGATAAGCGAGACGTCCACCTGCTTTCCACCGTCCACACAGGTGCCCAGGTGGATTCTGGCAAAATCCACTACCGAACCAGGAAGACAATCTACAAGCCCGACATGGTAGTGGACTACACCAAAAAACATGCGCCTGGTGGACAAGTCTGACTGTCAGCTGTCAGGTGTTGAGTGTCTGAGGAAGACTGTGAAGTGGTATCACAAGCTCTTCCTCCACCTAGTTGACATAACGATGCTGAACGCCTACAACTTGTGGTTGGTGAAGAAGGATATGGCCCCAAACCAGAAGCTGAAATTCCGGGAGTTCGTGTACAACGTCTCCTACCAACTCCTGGAGAAGTATGCCACCACCACTCACAGACGTACGGCATGGCGTGGGGATCACGTTCCTGACCGCATCCAGCTGGGTGTCGAAAGACACTACACAACCAACACCGAGCTGATTGGCACTCGTCACAGGCAGGTGCAGTGCACCGTCTGCAGCTCCAGTGTGAGGAAACCCCATGTGACCAAAAGAGTCACCTCAATGTGCGCCGAGTGCAAAGTTGCACTCTGCCTGGGTGACTGCTTCAGGGACTACCACACCTTCAAGAACTACTGAGTGTCGGCCCCTGCCCTGCCCTGCCCTGCCCTGGACTCGCCCCGTGCCCTGCCCTGGACTCGCCTCCTGCCCTGCCCTGCCCTGGACTCGCGCCCTACCTTACCTGACCTGACCTAATTGATCACGCTACCTCATAATGTAACATATATATTATATAATGTATAAGTTCCAAAGATGTCCCTGTGATATAGCTTTTACATTATATAATTGTATGTTTCATTATTTAGTTTATAAGTTTCAAAGATTTACATGTAATATGCCTTATTTTTTTAGTATATCAATATATATGTTTGTTATTAGCCTAAGTAATGTGTATATAATTATTTCTTACCTCAAATGAATTGTACAAAAATAAATATGTTTCAATAAATCATGTCAAACCTACTATGATAATAAAATAAAACAATAAAAAAAGAAAAAAAAAAAACAAGGTCATGTCATTGTATTCTTACAATATGATATATTCTATGAATATTTCATATTGTTTGAATACAATGGCATGATCTTGTAAAAAAAAAAATTTATAAATTTTTTTCTAGACAATATAAAACCTTCCCCATAACCCCCTCCTGGATTCGATCCCACTACCCTACGACACTTTGAGTTTTCCAGTCCGCGGCCTTACCAACCATGCCACAGGAGCTCATACCAAATATCACTCAAAACTTCGTGTGTACAATCGAAATGACAATATACAAAAAAAAATGAATTATCCCACCAATTTACGTTTGTAAATTGATGGGATTATCAATTATATCATGCCAAGGTTTATAATAGTTTGTCTCTGTCAAGAATTAGTAATTATATAACTTTATTCTGTCAAAAATTGCCCAAACACTCAGCAAAATTGCCCCTCTCAGTGTGACTCCACTCATTTTCACACGGTCAGGCGGTCACGAGGTGACCCTTGCCGCTCCTTGATTCTCCAGCTACAGCAGCTCTGTCTGGGAACAAAATTGGTATAAATACAATAATGGATAAAATACTCTTCACAAATACATTTGTATTGTATAATATTGTAAATAAAAATGAATAATAACTGTGTGGGTGTCGAAAATTGCTCAACCAGCTTTCTTATGTCTCGCCTACGCGCGTATATTGGATTATACATAGTCATGACTGTCATACAAATAATTGCAGTAGGTCTCGAATATACATTTAGATTGCATATTACTTCGAAATAAATAAGTAAACGTTTTCTCTGGTGGCAATCTACCCTTTCGCAGGTGTAAGGAGACACCAGTCTATATTTAGCCCTCTATCACAACAGGCAATCTGCCTGTGTTGACTCAGCACCGTCGCTGGTGGTCTATAAATATAGTACTTTATTTACAGTCAATGGCCTACATGTTTCTGTGGTACTTCACATGTGTCTAAAATGCAATGTCTGCTTGCATAAAAATGCAATTCTGAAGTCCATTTATATGTACGACATACGCATGTCTCAGTTTCTCTCTCTCTCTCTCTCTCTCTCTCTCTCTCTCTCTCTCTCTCTCTCTCTCTCTCCATTCCTGACTCATGTTATTGTAGACCTGTTGATGGCAACGAACACCAGCCATCTGGTAGACATAAGGGTCAAAATACCAAACATCAATACGCCTGGGGCGCCTCCACAATTATCACTAAGCTGGTTATCTATCTAGAGATCTGCCTGACTTCCATCTCTCCACGACGGACTCACTCACTCACTGCACCCTGCATGCCTCCCTCCCACCCACCCACCCACCCCCAACCCCCTCTTTCAGGCTTCCGTCTGCTAGAAACACATTCACAATTTGCGTAAATATCGCATCAATTGGGCTATATGCGGTATATTCCTTGTTATATGGGACGCCTACATATGTACACGTCTTTATTATAGCATGAGAGTGCTCTAAATACAAGATTGGCGTGATATTTATGGCGTAACACACCCTCTCCCCCTTTCATTCCCACCACAACTCACTCACACCTTGGTTCACGCATAGAAACTCATTGATAATGTGCGTAAATATCGCATGAATTGGTTTATATGCGGTATATATTTTGATATATGGCACGTATACATACGTACAAGTCTGTATTATAGCGTGACAGTGCTCTACGTACAAGATATACGTGATATGTATGGCGTAAACCACACTCTCAGCTCATAAATTGCCGCCAAACCTCCAACACATCTTCATTCCCGCCTAAATATTCTCTTATAATTCCCTTATATATTGCAATTTTTTGGTCACTATGAGGCATATTCATTGTTATATGGGTGCCCTACACATGTATACATACTCTAAATAGCCTAAAAGGGCTCGAAAAAGGAGATATACGTGATAATACGCGGTAACCCACCCCCTCCTCCCTCTCCTTCTATCCCCTGCGCGCGTAAATATTCGGCAGGGAAATCTCGCCGCTCGATGACAATCTAGCCGCGCGGTGCCATTCGCTCCACATTTTTCAACTACGGACCGTTCCCCTACCCCCCCCAGACATTTTTTGGGGGGTCAAATATATATGGGCCGATGCACGCAAACATTCCCTACACGATGATGTACTTTTTATCGAAATTGGCAATAGGTCCCAAAATCATCATAGGTGCGCACAGTCTTACCCTGTAGAAAACCCCCTGTGCGCCGCGGAGAGGTTAATGTGTTTAATGTTGCAATGTAAACGACACCTGCTCACGCCAGGTAGTACAATTGTTCAAAATGTATAATACTTGTAATTAGTGTGCTAATGGGATGTAATATTGACATTATATTTTGAGGAAAAGTGTGGCTGAGTGACTATACAGATGAGTTTTTCTATATATCAATAGCAGATTTTACTGGCGTCGAGCATGTGCTTTGCTTGTTAAAGGAAGTTTTGCCAATTGTCTCCTTCATACACAAAAAACATGATCAACTTAAGACATGCATGAGATGGAGGGGCAGGAAAATTCAGGGGGGTGTGGGGGATGACTTACAATAGATCCATGGACATCGGTAGAGGTAAGTTCTTCCACAGGTCTATTACACATGTATAATACTGCAGTTACAGTTGCTGGTTATTGTGGGACGTAGCCTTTAAAAGCTGTTATGAGAAGCGATGGTTTCACATGATATTCCACTAAGTAACAGAATCGTAGTGCTAAAGTAATTCGTCAGTGAAATGTAGTCTTAATATATTTGTATTATTGTGTCTGGTACTTCATTATCACACAGACTTATATCAGACATGAAATGGTTAATGACGATGTATCATGATGCATATGATTAATTGAAACGGAGCAAAACATTTCATACCTCCATTACTATTTGCGGTGATCGGATATGAGCAGAAGATTAAAGTAAAGAAAACGACGGGGCTATGATATAAGAGTTACCATTGGTTACTGGGAATAGTCACTATCTCAAAAAACATTCCGGGAGATACTTTTGGAGGAATAAAATACATTGAGAGAGAGAGAGAGAGAGACCACTAGACGAAGGCACTCTAATATATATATGATGTCATTACCTTCTCCACCACACCTCACTAACTTCAGCTGCTGCCTCTCTGTGTCACTATTATCACTATATCACTCCCTCAAACAGACCCTATCTGTGTCACCATTATCACTATCTCACTCCCTCACATAGACCCTCTCTGTGTCACCATTATCACTATCTCCCTCCCTCACACAGACCCTCTCTGTGTCACCATTATCACTATCTCCCTCCCTCACACAGGCCCTCTCTGTGTCACCATTATCACTATCTCACTCCCTCACACAGACCTTCTCTATGTCACCATTATCACTATCTCACTCTCACACATACCCTCTCTGTGTCACCATTATCACTATCTCCCTCCCTCACACAGACCTTCTCTGTGTCACCATTATCACTATCTCACTCCCTCACACAGACTCTATCTGTGTCACCATTATTACTATCTCACTCCCCCACACAGACTCTCTCTGTGTCACCATTATCACTATCTCACTCCCTCACACAGACTCTCTCTGTGTCACCATTATTACTATCTCACTCCCCCACACAGACTCTCTCTGTGTCACCATTATCACTATCTCACTCCCCCACACAGACTCTCTCTGTGTCACCATTATCACTATCTCACTCCCCCACACAGACTCTCTCTGTGTCACCATTATTACTATCTCACTCCCCCACACAGACTCTCTCTGTGTCACCATTATCACTATCTCACTCCCTCACACAGAGTCTCTCTGTGTCACCATTATCACTAATCTCACTCCCTCACACAGACTCTCTCTGTATCACCATTATCACTATCTCACTCCCTCACACAGACTCTCTCTGTGTCACCATTATCACTATCTCACTCCCCCACACAGACTCTCTCTGTGTCACCATTATCACTATCTCACTCCCCCACACAGACCCTCTCTGTGTCACCATTATCACTATCTCACTCCCTCACACAGACCCTCTCTGTGTCACCATTATCACTATCTCACTCCCTCACACAGACCCTCTCTGTGTCACCATTATCACTCTCTCACTCCCCCACACAGACCCTCTCTGTGTCACCATTATCACTATCTCACTCCCTCACACAGACCCTCTCTGTGTCACCATTATCACTATCTCACTCCCCCACACAGACCCTCTCTGTGTCACCATTATCACTATCTCACTCCCTCACACAGACCCTCTCTGTGTCACCATTATCACTATCTCGCTCCCTCACAGATAAGGTAGCCATACCAATAACAGTGACTTGCTACAAACCGGGTATGCTGTTGGGAAGTTTGGTATGTGTCCTTATACAATGCAATATTTTTATCTCGTTGATTGTGAATATTATTGGTGTCAGTGCTGCTTTTGGGGGTTCTATAATGAGGGGATTGGCAAACCTTTATGTAGGAATAACCATCTATCTGACAGTTCTCGACCATCACCCCAATAAATATATCTTGCACTTCAGCAGGCAGTTTTATTAGTTCTTGTACTGTAGGTAAAAAAAAAAAAAATCTATGTGATTGAGGGAGGCAAAAGGCAGAACTGCCTATAGTGAGTGCCTCCCCCATAGTTGAAAGAGTGACAGGGCCAAAATCAAGTGACGTTCGAGCCAAAATGCCTGGACACACAGAGTTTGAAGCAATTTAACCCTTATTTAGCGGCGAGCAACATAAGTCGAGTTAAATAAAGCTGGACTATGTGGCGGCGCTCGACATAGGTCGAGTGGCAATTTCAGCACGTAATGTGGCTGAGAGAGAGAGACAAGTGGTGGCAGGAGACTAGCGAGCGTATGACTGCTCCAGACCACCGCGGCGAACCTACTGACACAAATCTCAGCTCCCTCCTCCCTCTCTCACTCGCATACTCAATTATGAAAGTACCGAATTACCTGCTTTTTGCACTCGCGTTAGGTTATTGCAAGAAAAACAAAGGATCGTTATGGTGTCATTCGAAAGGTTATGCCTTTCAGGGATAGGTACTTGTTTACTTCGGTCTTATTTAGGCATGAAAATGATCACGTAAACAGCCCTTTTGGCAAAAACACCCCGCTGTGCGGTACACATAAATAAACCGCATAGGCCGCTCGTAAGGTGTTAAGTCATAGGAAGAGGGAAAGACTGATTCTGGGAGAGAGTTCCAGAGCTCAGCTGTTGAGTAGAAGAAAGTTTGAGAATAACGTTTCACTCTTGGGTTGGAGAGTTGCACAGAGTAGGGGTGGGATTGAGTTGCAAGACGGGTACCATGTGCCCTACGTAAAGGAGGTGGTGTACACTGGGAAAGCTCTGAGGAACACTGATTATTATAGTAGCGATAGAATAGCGAGAGAGATTCAACATTGCGGCGGAGAGAGAGAGATTGCAGAGAGTTGGTGAGTGGACGGGAGATAATGATACAAAAGGCCTTCCTTTCAACTTTGTCTAGGAGAGCGGTGTGAGAGGAACCTCCCCACACATGTGAACAATACTCAATACAAGGACACACTATGCCCCTGTACAGAGCAAGAAGCTGTGCAGGGGAAAAGAACCCCCTAAGGCGGTTGAGCACACCCAGCTTCTGGGAGGCTGCCTTAGCAATACTGATAATATGGTCCTTCCAACTGAGAGCAGAAGAAAAAGAGACACCAAGAATATTGAGAGAAGATGAAGGTTTGATTTTTGTATTGTTGAAGAATAAGGGATAGTCCGCTGGGAGTTCCGTACGGGTAGATAGATGGAGAAATTGGGTTTTGGAAGCATTAAAGGTAACAAGGTTTTCTCTGCCCCAATTGGAGATAGTATTTAGATCAGAATTTAGGAGTTCTATGGCTTCATTACGTTTGTCGTTGAGGGATTGCTGGCTGGGACGTTCTGAAAAACTAATGGAGTAGTGTAAGGTTGAGTCGTCTGTGTATGAATGGATGGGAATTGAGGTACAGTTGAGATCATTTATAAAAATTAGAATGAGAATAGGAGATAGGACAGAGCCCTGAGGAACAACGGAATTTATAGGGTGAGGAAGTGAACAATGGCCGTCCACAACCGCGGCTATGGAACGGCCGGAAAGGAAATTAGAGACAAAGGCACAGATGGAGGGATAGAAACCGAAGGAGGGTAGTTTAGAAATTAAAGATTTGTGCCAGACTCTATCGAAGGCTTTCGATATGTCTACTGCAATAGAAAAAGTCTCACCGAAGTCCCGAAAGGAGGATGACCAAGAGTTTGTATGATATGAAAGATCACCAATAGAGCGACCCTTAAGGAAGCCATGCTGGCGATCTGAGAGCAGATTATGAGAAGAGAAATGCTTAAGAAATTTGGAAGCAAGAATAGTTTCGAAAACTTTAGAAAGACAAGAGATGAGAGCAATTGGACGATAGTTGGAGGGTTGAGAGTGGTCACCCTTCTTTGAGACAGGTTGAATGTGAGCAAACTTCCAGCATGAAGGGAAGACGTTAGAGGATAGACAGAGACAAAAGAGTTTGCTAGGCAGGGAGTCAGCACGGAAGCACAGTTTTCGAGAACAACAGGAGGAACACCGTCCGGACCATACGCCTTATTAAGCCCGCGTCATACAGAGCCCGAACGTTGGAGGACAAGTTCCCGAATAGGATGACTTGCACATTTTTACCGAATACAGCCGAGACTCTCCCGAAATTTGAAGATTACGAACATGGCCCGAACGAGTTCAGAATAATATCCGATAGTCAAGAACGACCTACGACAAAATTTCGAACAACTACCGAACATGAATCGAACTTACACTCGTTATGCAAAGAATGATTTTCGACCATACCTGAATCATCAGACACAGTTCCGAATGACATTGGAATGCTTTACGATAATTAACCGAAGTTAACCGATGAGATGTCGACAAACAACCGATAGAGAAGAACATTATGAGAACAACATCAGACTGTTTTACGACTGTAGCAAGATTTGTTTTACCTGCCCTATATAAAGAGATGGGTTGGCTCACACCCCACCAGTCTCAACTCAGCGATCGACACGGCAACATGGCAGGCAGGATGAACCCGGATCTCGCAGCACCCCCTGATGACCTGTGCGAAGAGTTGGAGAGGGCCATCCACTTCCAGCAGCTTGTCGTTGCCACCCTCAATCATCAGCTGATGTGCCACACCCTCCTGAAATTAAAGCGTCTACGCCGTCTACGTACCAGGAAACCACGAAGCTGCAGCGTCAAGCCATTGTATAGACAGAGATTTTCCTACGGTCACTACCACCAATTGATGAAGACGCTAATGGCAATCGACAAGCCCACCTACAAGTACTATCTCCGTATGGACGAGGAGGTCTACAATGAGATCGTAAGCCGTGTGACACTCCGGATCAAGAAGGAGGAAACCAATTGGAAGAAGCCCCTGGAGCCCGGTTTGCGAGTTGCCATGACTCTACGTTTCTTGGCAACGGACGAGGCATACATGAGTATGGCACTAAATTTTCTTGTTGGTGCCAACACAATTTCCCTGGTGGTACGTGAGACGTGCGAGGCAATAATCCAAGAGTACATGGAGGAGGTCATTGTCTGCCCATCAACACCGGAAGGCTGGAAGGAGGTTGCCAAGGGGTTCAATGACAGGTGGAACTTCCGGCACACCGTGGAAGCAATCGACGGCAAGCACATTGCCATACAGCCTCCTGCAAACACTGGGTCCTTGTACCACAACTACCAGCACTACAACTCCATTGTGCTCCTGGCAGTTGTAGATCACCTTGGCAAGTTTATGTATTTGGATGTTGGAGCGAACGGGTCCGCATCTGATGGGGGCATATTCCAGGTGACCGACCTCCGGAAGGTGCTGGAGGACGGTGCAGCAGGCCTGCTGGCACCTGAGCCATTCCCAGGGGATGACAAGCCAGTGCCCTACTTCCTTGTGGGTGACGACGCATTCCCCATGAGGGAGTGGTTGGAGAAGCCATACCCTCACCGAGGACTCGATCAACCAAAGAGGAATTTCAACTACAGACTGTCTCGGGCCAGGAGGCAGGTTGAAAATGCCTTTGGTATGCTGGCGAACAGCTTCCGGTGTCTTCTCACAACTATGAATATTCAACCCAGCACCGCGGAGAAGGTAGTCCTCGCGGAATGCATACTTCATAACAAGCTCATTGACAGACGGCCAGAGCTACAACAACAACACCAACAGTGTGCAACCAACGCGCCACAAGGTGACTGGACCAGGGACCCCTTGGATGGACTGGAGCCATTGCAACGCCAGAGGGGGCCAGCCACTGCCAAACTGGTGAGGGAGTACTTGACAGAGTACTACAGCAGGCCACAACAGCACCTGTCCTGGCAGTTGCTTCGCCAGTAAACCGGTAAGTTCTTATTTTTAATCTAATTAGTCTTGTTTAACCACTCAAAACTCATTCAAGCGTTCATTAAATATTAATATGCTCTACATTTTCCATGTTAATTTTGTATATTAAATTTATATTGCATAATTTGATTTCCATCGATCTATCATTTCTTTATTAATGAGATTGCATTGACACCAGTTATTTTAATATTAATGTTTAATAGCCAACTAATTCTTACTTGAATCTTACTTGAAGTCGTCTAGAGGTCCCGTCCTCACAGTCGTGGTCCGCCACCGCTGCATCCGTCCCGTGCGTCCCTTCGAAGGAGGTCCGTCTGGTCCGGTATAGAGTTTGAGGCCGCCCGGCAGTTAGCAGTGTATCCAGACACTGGTGGTTCATCTGGGAGGGTCTTTAGAAACTTGTCTAATAACCCTTTGAACCTGTCTACCGGGCAACCTACTATGTCTCGCACTTCCTTGGGCAGCGAGTTGAATTTTTTGGTCCATTGTGGCCTAGGCTAGACGCGAGGAGGGATCTCACTCGTTCTGGTGCCTGTGTTGGGAGGGATCTCCTCTCACACTTCCTTCCAGTCCGACCATTTTGTTTTTCCTGGAGTTCATTACCAGTTGGATCTGGAACCAGCTTCTCCAGGATTTTCCACACATAAATTGCGCAGTACCTGTCTCGCCTTCTCTGCTGAGAGTACAGCCCTAGCTTCTTTAGCCGGTCCCAGTAGCTAAGGTCCTTCATCCCCCGAATGTTTCTAGTGAAGGACCTCTGGACGGACTCAAGATCTCGTATGTACCCCTTTTTGTGTGGCGACCATAGTTGACTACAGTAGTCAAGGAAGGGTTGTACCATAGACCTCCAGAGAGTTAGCATAGTTTCTTGTTCCCTGGAGTTGAACGTTCGTAGGATCCGTCCGGCCATTCCCTTGGCTTTCTTGACAGCTGCAGAAATGTGGTGTTGAAATGTGGCATCGTCGGACAATTGCACACCTAGGCATCTCACATGTGGCTTGGGGGTGATGTCGTGGCCGCCTGCAGTCAGTAGTTTGGTAGTGTCCTTGAGGGTTTGTTTAGGGCCACATCATAACGCTTCAAACTTTTCTTCGTTGAAGGTCATGTTGTTTTCGTCTGCCCATTTGTAGATTTTGTCGAGGTCATCCTGGAGATTATGAATATCCTCTTCATTTCTGACGACACGACTTATGTTCGTATCGTCAGCAAAGGAAGAGATAACTGATTGACCAACTCCATCATCAATGTCCCCTATCAGTATAAGGAAGAGCAGAGGTCCTAATACTGATCCCTGGGGTACTCCACTAATGACGTGGGACTTTTCAGATGTGTGGCCCTTAACAGCAACAGTCTGCGTTCTTGCGGAGAGGAAACTGTGCAGCCACACACCTATTTTGCCTAGGATGCCGAGTTTCTCAATCTTGTGAAGGAGGATGCCGTGATCCACCTTGTCGAATGCTTTAGCAAAGTCTAGAAACACGACATCCACATTTTCTCCCTCTGCAAGCCTGTGGAGTAGCCAGTCATGATGTGCCAGGAGCTTCGAAAGGCATGATCTGCCTTTCCGGAAGCCATGCTGGCTGGAGTTCATAAGGCCATTTTTCTCCAGGAAGTTGACAAGCTTGTTCCTCAGGACTTTTTCAAATATCTTGATGAGGTGGGATGTTAGAGCTACCGGTCGATAGTTCTTCGCCAGGCTCTTTTCACCACCCTTGTAGACTGGAGTAATGATGGCCTGTTTTAGTGAGGATGGAATTGTGCCTGTGTCCATTGAGTGTCTCCAAAGCTTGCAGATAGGAGGAATCAGGGCATCACAGCATTTAATCAGCAGTATGGCTGGTACTCCGTCAGGACCAGCAGCTGCATTCGTTCTCAGTTCTTTGATGGCTTTTCGTAGGTCTGCCTCAGTCAGTTCAATATCACTTAGTCGAGTCGGTTGTGGAGTGTCTTCCGTGAAGAAAGCTTTGGGGTCCTGGATTGCAGTTGCTGGCCGTGGTGTGCTGAAGACATTCTCGTACTGTGTTCGCAGGATCCGACATACATCTTTGGGGTCGTTTACAGCTTCACCATCCTCTGTTCTTAATGGCCCCACTTGCGTCTTAATTTTTGAGAAACGCCTGCAGTAACTGTAAAAGAATTTGGGGTTCCGCTTGATGTTCAGTACTGCACGATCTTCCTCTCTTTGCTTTTGACGCTCATGGGATGCTTTAATTTGAGTTTCTATGCTTGCAATCTTGGTAGATAGTGCAAGCTTCCTCGTTTTGTTTTGGGTGTTATTGAGCTGTTTGTTGAGTGATGATCTTTTCTGCATTAGGATTTTTCGGTCCCTCGGGATTTTGAGGTGCCGAGCGTTGGAAGGTTTCCTCCTTTGGGGAATGTGATGCTGACACTCCTTCAGTAGGGTGCTGAGGATGGTGTCAAGCATGGCATTTGGATCCTTGTCATGGCGGATCAGGTCCCAATTTGTCTGGGAGAGGGAAGTTTGGAGATTTACCCAGTCAATTGCTTCACTGAAGAAGTTCAAATTTGAGAATGGGTTTGTTGGTTTTGTTGGCGGAGTTACAGTTTCAGCTTGAGCCCCAGCCTTCCTGTACATAGTGTGTATAGTTACAAAGGCTGTGGTCAGAGAATATTGTCTTCTCCACTGAGTAGTCGGCAACTATATCCTGGTTGTTAGTGAAGAGGAGGTCAAGTGTGTTATTGACTCTGGTAGGCTTGGTTATCAGTTGTGTGAGAAAAAGCTTGTCAGAGAGTTTAAGGAGAAGCCTGGCTTGTGCTTGCTCCTCTCTGGTACCTCCTGAGACCTTTCCTTCTGGCCAATGGATGATAGGAAAGTTGAAGTCTCCGCAGATGATGATGTCTGGTGTTGGGGTTGGCATATCGTCGATTAGCTTGTCGATTCTGCTGTGTGAATTATTGTAACTTTCAAGGGTGCATGATGGGGGGCGATAGCAATTGAGAATAATTACATTGAGTGACTTAATGTGGAGAGCCAGCATTTCTACTTGAGTATCAGAGTAGACTAGTATTGGTTTTGTATCTGAGGCTAGGTCATTTCTTACATATGTGATGACTCCACCATGGCTTCTATTTTCACGATCTGCTCTGTAGGAGGTGTAATTTGCCACTATTATTTCTGCATCACTCACCTCACTTTTGAGATGAGTCTCTGTCAGGGCAATGAACATTAGGTCATTTTCTTCGGCAAGCTCAGCAATGAAGGGAATTTTGCTTTTATTTGTCTTAGGGAATAGACCTTGAATATTGCCCATCATTGCATTTTCTAGCATGATTTCATGGCATTTAGCCATGGAAACATTTGAGTATGTGTTGGGACATTGTTGTGTTGATTGCCCATTAGGTGTGTGCTGATTATGGACGCTTGTGACTCCATGGCTTTCGTTAGCGTGTCGAGGGTCCTTTTCACCCCCACCATTAATTCTAAAAAAGCAGGGGCTGAATTTGTATCCTGGACAGCGTCGACTTTCTTCGAGGCCATGTGGGGCACTTGAGCGGTGGCAGGTACCAGTACTGGATTTACATCTTGCTTGGCTTGGTGTCTCTTTGTCCCTTTGATGTGAGGTAATTTACAGTTACTATTCAAACATTCCTGCTTGGAGATGGAGTCCTCGCACATCTTAGGGTGGAGAAATGAGCATTTTTTCCCTAGTTGGCATCCTGGGTCTCTATTTGGCCCATGATTTAGGAGTTTACGACAGACCTTAGGATGACGGTACTCACATTTTGTCCCAAATTTGCCGTGCCGACATGTTCCCCGTCTGTGGTACCTACATATGGGGGTTTCTTAGGCAAGCTGAGTCAACCTGCCATTTCTCCTGTCCTGTGGTGAGATTCTGGTGACATGATGGTATGCTGAGGAATCTGAGGATTTCTGTCTTGGGCTAGGCCTAGTTCTAGCAAGGCTGCATTCATGGCCTTGGGTCTGGGAATTAGGCCTAGGCCTACTGAGAGCCAATTCGACCGATAGATTGAGATTTTTTTGGTGTATTCCCTAATCCTAGGTCAACAGTCTTGTCCTCTTGCTTCCTATTGGGGTCATCAGAGTTGTTTGGTAGTTCTGGTGTAGTTAGGGTCTGAGCTGCCTCGGTTTGTGTCAAGATATCCTCAGATTTGTCTTCAGGCAGAGCTTGACTTGAGCCAATTTGCCTGGCCTTAACTGTCAGAAGTGTGTCTTTGGTGATTGCACCTTTCTTTTTCAGTTCTGCCCTAATTACAGTTCTTTGCCTGTGTTTAGCTTCCTCTGCATTGCTTAGCCACTCCTCAGTGTCCTCGTCCCCAAACCTCAATAGGGTGCATGGGTGGCAAGTGAATTTTCTTTTTGAGGCAGCATAACAAAATATTTGAAAGGTTGGTAGAGCACAACATTCATAGTGTAGCCATTTTCTGCAGTCATCACAACTTATGGAGTAGTCCATATCACTGGAGAGTCCACATGTAGCACACTCAATGTTGTTGTTTACATCTTCTTCTTCTGAACAGGTGACCGCCGCCATCTTGGACGCCATCTTTGTTTTGAGAGTGGGATGAACTTATTTTCACTTATTACTTAATAATCACACAATTTTTCTTGGTAATTTTTTCTGCAATAAGTGCACTGGATGCTTATGTGGAACACTGCACTGTTTTGTTGTTGATGGGTATTTCTGTAGTAAAGTATGGAAAACTGAAGAGCACTATCACTGGTGGCTATCACTGGCTAGTATTTGTTTTGACTATCAATATAACCAAGTATTCCAAGTCTATTTTTATCTTATTATTTACTTTGAAACTTGTATTTATTAATGTTTACTAGTCAACTGTGTAAATAAATTATGTTTACTATAAATATAACCAAGTTTTCAAAGTCAATTTTTCTATTATTATTCATTGTGAAAATTAATAAGATCAATCATGTATATAAATTATTTGTTCATTCATAATATTTTCCCACATTAAATCTTTTCCAATTATGTGGCAAGTAAACTATCTGTTGTTACTAAACATTTTATCAAGTCATTTGTTCTAGTATTATTAATTGTGAAACTTAATAAGATCAATCATTTATATAAATTCTGTTTTCATTCATAGTATTTTTCCATATTAAATCTTTTCCAATTATGTGGCATGTGAATTATCTGTTGTTACAAAGCATTTGTTTGTAGGAGAAATTACGAAACAATGATAAACATTTTAATATTTTATTGATACAAAAAATAGAACCAAATATATAGGTACTAGGTTAGGAATATTGCTTATTAAAAGCAAATCATAGCAGGTACACGGTTGGGAGCATCACAGCCAGGCAGGTACACAGTTTAGAGGTGGCTCACAGGCAGGCAGGCAGGTAGACGTTGGAATGATGGTGTTACTGGAACCCATCATTGATTATCCTATCCACAAACCCCGGGGAAATATCTGGCATGCGTGGTGTGTTGGCCCTGGGAGTGTCCACTGGTGTGGCCTCAGGTCGTCCCAAGGTTGGTTGCTGAGACCTCCAACCTCTTGGTGTGCTAGGGGCGCCCATTTGTTTCCCACCATGTTAGTAGGAAGGCCCAGGGTTTTGCAGATTCTCATAGTAGGGGGGTTGTGGTTGAAATCGAGTTGGTTGCTGCTCAGAGTCCATAGGGCCAAACCGTGGGAGGTTCCCTGTGCCACGGCTATGGCACCGCATAGCATTGGTGAACCGCATCACCTCCCCTAGATAATGGTCCACGAGAGAAGGCTCCAGATCCGACAGGCTGTTCTGGACATAGCTGTGGAACAGCTTCATCGCATCCTGTGCTGGGGTTTCCGCCTTCTTCGTGTCCCACCGGCGGAAGAGTTCGTTGAGGTTCTCCTCCCCCTGACGTACCTGTGGGCAGAAAGGTTGAACATTAGAACATGAACAAGATAAAATTTGAAATGACATAAACATTCATACAATGTAGCCAGGTATTACAGGTTCTCCTCCCCCTGACGTACCTGTGGGCAGAAAAGTTGAACATTAGAACATGAACAAGATATACATTAAAATTACATAAATATTTATACAATGTAGCCAGGTATTCTAGGTTCTCCTCCCCCTGACGTACCTGTGGGCAGAAACGTTGAACATTAGAACATGAACAAGATATGCATTAAAATTACATAAATATATTAATAACATTATTAATAACATTATAACATTATTACCTTATCATACAGGTCCTTCTCCATGGGGTCCTCTGGAGTAGCAGCTGCTTAGGTGCGGGACCGGGGTACCGTGGGCGTGGCCGTGGACGTGGAGGCAACACCTTCAGAGGCTGGAGACACCTGAGCCCCCTCGTCTCCTACGTCCTGAAGCGGAACCGGGTCGTCGACACGCTCCTCTGCAGCATCCGGGGCCTGTTCTGTGGCAGCAGCAGGAGTTTTGTACTTCTGTGAAATATATATAACATATAAATACATATTGTCACCAAGTTTCTCATTATGATTATACCTGTATACTTAATATTAGACGTGACAATTGAACATTAACATAATTTATAACATGCATATCAATGTTAACTTGTAGGAAACTTTATGATGCATAACAGCATGTAAATTTAGTGTATATTTGACTAGTATTGTATAATTTACTCATGAACATTACTTATATTATGAATATATAATGTAAACTTGTAAAGGGAATTTGTATGATGCATAACAACATGTGATTTTTGTGTCCATTTGCCAAATTGCATTGTATATTTTTGGATAAAATAAAAACAAAATCTGTTGAATAGTAAAGTGCACCAGTTGTTTCCATTCTCCACATGTAATTAGTATTTAACCAACATCATAATGTTGTAAATTATTTTTCACGTACCTTGCTCTTCCTGGTCGCATTTTTGACCAGGTGTGGTTGGAGAAAGCTGAACGTCTCCTTTATCCATGCCTCTTGCTCCGTCAGGGACTTGGCACCAGAACCAGACTTGAGCTCACACAGCTTCCCATAGCGCGTCCTCATACCCTCCAACCATTTAAACAGGACTTTATCTGCCAAAAAATATATTTATATCATTACCTGTGCATAGGTTGCATTTTATATCAATGATTATATATGCTCAAACTCTCACACTAGTGTGTATATGTAAGTTAGAAAATAACTCTTCGTAAATTTAACCAAAAAGGTGAAATATTCACATGGTCAGATAAGCACACACACTACACAACAATATGTAACAGTTGAAATAATCCACTTTACACAACATATATAAAAATTGATAGCAATAATTCAATATATTGTTATATACAGTTCTGATATCACCTCCACAATATACCACACACATTATAACTGTACCTACACTCAATACACTTCTGAACACAAATTATTAAACATAACAATTCCATTTTAACTCACATGTAACATCCAACTCCTTGGCTTTTTTGTTAAGCACGGTGTCCTTCATGGTCCTGTCACGGTGTGCCCTCAGCTTCCTGTTGTAGAGGAACTCCTGCTCGCGGTACCACTCCGCGACAGCCACCTCCTGTGCCTCCGGCAGGATGGCGTACACACGCTTCCTTTTTGATGGCTGGCCGCTGTGTTGGAAGTGTTAAAGGAGAAGCCTGTGTGTCACGGGAGTCCTGTGACTGGGTCGTCGAGCCGCTTGATGTCGTTGGCTGGGTAGACATCTGCGTCTGATCATCATCATCATCGCCCGGCTGGTTCATCGGGCTGTCACCTAATTCCGGGAAATTCTGTACATTGAAGCGGCGTTTTAAGGGAATGGTAGGTGCATCTTCATGGCTGCTGACGGAGACGTCTTCATCAGATATGGTTTGGCATGCATCATCTTCTGTCTCCTCTGAGCCGGATGACAACTCCACATTCACGGGTTCCTGGGTGAGGAAGAGGTCGACGGACGCGTTGTCAGGAGCTGTAGTAGGAGCTGGGGTCTTCTTGGTAGCAGCCTTGTTCTTCTTCCCTTTAAGTAGTTTGGATCCCTTGCCCATGGTGAAGGTGTGTAGAGTCGTGGTGGGTGGGTGGAGAGACTGGTGAAGACTGTGATGATGCAGCTCCCGGCAGCTATATATAAGGGGTCCGTGCGGGTGGCTGCCAACGTACGATCAATCGCGTTCACTCCGGGGTGCAAATTGTGGAAGGCTTGGGTACCCACGTGGGACCGAAACTAGCATTCCGACACGTCGGCAGTTATTCTGGGAAAGTTCCATTGTTATTCGTGGCTAATTCTACTTGTTCGAAATCAATTCGGATTTAATTCCTAATTAAACAAGATACATCGATCAGACATCCAAAATTATTTGTATATTTGTCTGAATTTGATCGTAACTTGTTCTGAAAATTCGTAACTCGTGCGGGTTTTATTCTGGAATACGAGGGATTCATCGTGATTTTATCGAAGTTTTGTCGGGAATTGTGCGGGATTTGTTCGGGATTTGTTCGGGTAGTTCCAAACAACATCGGCAATGGAAAAAAAGTACCGAACAAGTCCCGAATCAGAAGAACGAATAAAGAATTAATCCGAACAAATACTGAACGAGTTTCCAATAAATCCCGACCAACATCCGACCATTTTGTAACGGTTTTTTGTCCCGAATGTTCTTGAAAAGTTAGTGCATGCACTAACTTTTTGCCGAACCCCCGGAATGTAGGCTACACACCTGAACAACATCAGACCAAGCCAGGACTAGTCAGGAACTTATGCCGAATTGTTCGGAATATACCCGACCCGGATAAAATTTGAATCTTTTGTGCAAGTCATCCTATTCGGGAATTTGTCCTCCAACGTTCGGGCTCTGTATGACGTGGGCTTAGTATTAAGCCCAGAGAGAGTAGAAAGTACATCTTTAGAAGAGATTAGGATATTAGGCATAAGTAAGAGAGAGGAGGGTGGAGAGGGAGGAATAGCACCGGGATCATCCAAGGTGGAGTTTCTAGCAAAAGTTTGAGCGAAGAGTTTAGCTTTGTCAGAGGAAGAAGTGATGGTTGTGCCATCAGAGTGGGAAAGGGGAGGGAAAGACGAGGAAAAGAAATTGTTGGAGAGGTTTTTGGCTAGATGCCAGAAAGCTTGGGAAGAGCTAGAGTTGGATAGTTCAGTGCATTTATTATTGATGAAAAAGTGTTTGGCAAGTCGAAGAACAGATTTGGCTTGATTCCGGGCAGAAACATAGGAAGAATGAGATTCTAGAGTTTTAAGGCGTCGGTACCGTTTGAATGCTTCCTCCTTATTGCAGACAGCAGTAGAACAGGCATGAGTAAACCAAGATTTTTTAGCATTAGTCTGAGAGAAAGAGAATGGAATGTATGCTTCCATGTCCGATAGGATTACCTCGGTAATGAGTTCAGCACTCTCCGAGGATTCCCGGCCACGGAAGCAGAAATCATTCCATGGGATATCAAAGAAGTACTGCTGGAGAGCCTCCCAGTCGGCAGCGCCAAAGTGCCACAAGCGCCGCCGGCTAGGAGGATCGGGTGGCCGTACTGGAGAGATAGGACAGGTGACAGAGATAAGTTTATGGTCGGAGGAGCCCAAAGGAGAGAAAAGATCGACAGTATAAGAAGAAGGGTTAGAAGTTAGAAACAAGTCAAGAATGTTGGGCCGATATCCGATACGATCCATCCGGGATACGGGTGGGTTGCTGAACTAACTGCTCTAGGTCATTTGGATAGATAAGACATAGGCTTGTTCACCAAATGGGTCAGTAGTGTGAGAGTAGAGCCAATGGCCGTGGTGAACGTTGAAATCTCCTAAGATGGAGATTTCTGAGAAAGGAGAAATGGATAGAATGTGTTCCACTGTAGAGTTTAGGTAGTCAAAGTTAACTGTTGCTAACTTACATTATTTTGTCTCCACGAGCATCCTGAGATCAAGTGCACTGTTCCTATGCATTTTACCGAGACATGAATATATACTGTTTCTGAATGTCTTGGTCCTGAACAGGAAGTCTTAGGTTACAAACGCAGATTTTGATACCAATCAAATAATAATTTATCTTTGTCCATAGGTTTCAAGGTATATGTAAAAAGTGAGGTAGTGTCAAAGTTATTTACCTTCACTTTGTAGCTCCACTCTTACGTGAACCATCGCCAGGGTATTTTGTGTTTCGTTTAACCAGGTGACAGGCGCACATATTTACTTGTTTTTGCTAGGTAGTTATGTGTGTTTCTTCTTATCGTCTGACATAAGCGGATAAGTTGTTTATTTGTATTTTGGGCTTGATAGTATGTAGCTAAATGTGATTTTCTGTCGCTGTGTTTGTACGTATTTTCATTTTCATATACAGTATACATTTATGCTTATAAATGTATGTGTGTGTATTAGTCCATGAGCCAGGCCAGATATCGGTACCACCTGGGGTGACTAAACACGAATGGTACTAAAATGTTTATAGAGTGACTGTAAGTACATTAAGATATGATAGCCTTCTCGCACTGGTAGCTTAGTCTAATTTTTTTGATGCAATAGGGGCGCTACCCAAAAATAAAGATTTTTAGCGTGACGCTCGGCGTTTTCCTCATTTTCTTTAAAATCCATCACACAATCATCGCGAAACTTTGAACACCTATGTAGAATTATATTCTCTACCAGAGTTGTTCCTAGGTATTTTTCAAATTTCCTCATATTTCGGAATATACTCTATATTTTGGGTATTTTCCTCTAAATCTAGAATAAATCCTTAAATATGGGGAACATTGAAAAATATATTCTAACAGCTCTTGTAGCTTATTTGATTCTCTACAAGAATTATTCCGATGTGTATTTCAAGTTTCTCCATATTTAGGGGTTTATTTCATATTTGGGGATTTTTTGTTATATTTTGGGGATAATTTATTATTGGAAGGAGCAAACATATGTAGAGTGGTTTCCATGTAATGTGTTTGTTTGTTCATGGTTTAATGGTGATATTTTTTGCAGGTGTGTGTCGACTGTTTGACGGCAGGATGGAACCATCTGCGAGGAAGAGAGCACGGATCGACTGTATCATCCACTGCTCTGATGATGACAGCGATGCTCTGGTGTCACCACAGGATTTGGACTCCTGGAACACATTGCTCAGGGCTGCAGAAATCAGGCAGCATGATCCAGTCCTGGAAGCAGCCAAGGGCCTTGAAGAAGGAGGAATACCACACATACATTATCACCGTAAATGTCGTAGTCTCTTTACAATGAAGAAGTCACTGGATTCTATCCTTGCCAAGGGTGTCAAGATAGAATCAGCAAGCGTCGACCCCAGGAGGAGGGCATCAAGGGATGCCCCTAGTACTAGCAGGGTGTATGCCAAAGTATGTATCTTCTGCGAGAAGTCAAGCAAGTACATAAAAACAACAAAGACAAGGGAGCCACTCATACAGTGTGTTGAGCTACGAGCAGATGAGAAGATTCGCAGAGCAGCAATAAGGAAACTCAACCAGAGAATCCTTGGTTTAGTTAGCAGAGACCTTGTTGCTGCAGAGGGTCACTACCACAAGTCGTGCTACAAACTCTTCACAAAAGATGATTTCCCAGCGGCCGCCAGGTCGGGTGCAGGTGAAAATCAGGAAGAAAGCGAGGAAGCACGCTACGAAGAGGTTGAGACAGAAGCCCTCGAGGAACTCTGCTTGTATATAAGGACCAAATTATTCCCCAACCCAGAGGTACTGCCTATGACAAACCTCACATCTAGGCTTGAGAGATCCATGATGTCCCGTGGTATTATCCAACTGAAACCAGCGACAATAAAACATGTTCGCCGAAAGATTGAAACCGAGTTTGGAGAATCACTACGCTTTGTCCCAGATGAGAAAGGAAAGCTTCTAATCTATCCACGCAGCCTCTCAATGGACGACCTTGCCCGGCAAGCACACAAAATGGCAAAAGACCTGCAAGAAGCAAGAGCAGCTAACTCTGAAGATGTCTTAACCAAAGCAGGAATGCAGCTGAGGAATGAGATCAATAAAAAAGATGTGAGTCAGCCATGGCCTCCCGATACAGATCAGAATGTCATTCCTGCAGCAGTCACTCAATTCCTGCACACCCTGCTGACAGGAGAGTGTGAGTGTGAAACTCCCTCTGAAAGAGCTCAACGTCTTGCCACTTCCTTTGGCAGTGACTTGGTCTTTGCTGTTACCAGTGGCAAGACAAAACCACCCAAGCACGTACTGCTGACCAATGCTGTAAAGTCTTTGACAGGAAACACAGAACTGATCCGAACTCTGAATCGTCTTGGTCACTGTGTGTCTTACTCAATGTTTGAGGAGATCGATACAGCCCTTTGTATCCAGAAGCTGGAATGCTCTAAGGATGACATTCCACTGCCAGCAAACATCTACCCTGGGTGTGTTCACAACCCTGGCCTGGGATAACATTGACCGACTTGAAGAGACCCTAAGTGGAGCAGGTACTTCTCATAGAGTCAATGGCATTGCTGTCCAGTCCAAGGTTGCAGGCTCTGTGCCAGAGAAAGTCCTGCCAGAGATTACCAAGTCCAAGATAAGAAGCATCACTCAGACATCATCAATGCTGCCAATATACAATGTTGGGCGGCGGGCAGGGCCACCTAGGATTGAGACTGCGTATGTCGACACTACCAAGGAAGTCCAGGATTCAAAGACAAAGAACCATATCTGGCTTCTTACTCGAATGTCAGACCATGAGGACCAGTCCATCAGCAGTTGGACTGGGTTCAACATCAAAATGCGCAGAGACATTGCAGTGGTTCAGGACACTGTAAGCTACCTGCCCACTATCAATGCTCCCGCAACAGAAATGCCCACCGTTAATGAAATCTTGGAACAAACGCATGCTATCATGCAGTCCTTACAGCTTAACAAGATTGTGTGCGTGTTTGATCAAGCACTCTATGCCAAAGCTGCCGAAGTTATCTGGAAACAAGAGAAGTTCAAGAACATTATCATCAGGATGGGCGTCTTCCACACAATCTGTAATCTCATCTCCACCATAGGAAAGAGGTTTCAAGATGCAGGTCTTAGAGATCTGTGTGTGGAATCAGGTATCATCGCAGAAGGATCAGTGTCAGGAGTGATGAACGGCAAGAGGTACAACAGAGCAGTGAGACTACACAAGCTCGTGTATGAAGCACTGATGAGGCTTGCATGGAAAGGCTTCCTTTCATGGCTAGAAGAAAACCATTCAAGGGACATACACCATCTAGATGAAACACTGAAGGACATCAACAGCTTTCACAGCAATGTGTCTCAGGGACTCTTTCAAGAGCTGATGGAGAGTGAATCATGCACACATATCATGAAGCTTTTCCAAGTTTATCTTGAGACCCTCAGAGATGAACACAACCTCTCAGCATTCTGGATGTCATACCTGGACATGGTTGAGATCATGCTGGACTTAATTCGAGCCTCCAGAGAAGGCAACTGGATGCTCCACCTAGGAGCAATCCGACAGATGATACCGTGGTGTTTTGCCTATGACAAAGTGAACTATGCCCGGTTCCTAACCTACTACTATGCCTTGATGTCTCGACTGCCCATTGAACACCCAGAGGTCCATGAACACTTCATGCAAGGTGGCTTTTCGGTCCAGATCGGTAGCAAGAATCCCTTTGGACGGATCCCTGTGGACCAGACAATCGAAGAGACGATCAACAAAGACACCCAGACACCAGGGGGCACAAAAGGCTTCCGCCTGAAAGGCGGAGCTGTCGCCAGGTACTACCTGACATCGGAGTATCGCAGCAGGTACTTAAGGCAGCTCAGGACTATGGTAGTAGGCCAAAAGTATACTGACTTCAGCCACCCAGACCTACAGATGCCCAGGATTAGAAGAGATGAGGCCGATGTCCAATCTTTAGTTCAACTGATGGAGACCAGCTGGTTGAACCCCTTCAACGCAGAGCAAGAAGATCTTGTCAGTTTGTCAACTGCGACTATGGCACCACCAGAAGTTGTCAAAGACCTTCTAGAGGCCTACAGAATAGGAGAGGATGCATATCAAGCCTTCAAGGAAGAGCGCCTGGAGATCGATACGCCAACTATACAGTTTCATGACACGATGACGAAGACGAAACTGAGAACGTTCACTAACATCAGAATGAAGCCACGCTCACAAGACCATGCCAAGGAGGTTATCTTAAAGGCTGACAGGAACCTATTTGGCCAGATGATCCTTGTTGCCGAGAACAGAAAGCTCAAAATGAGTGATGTCTTGGCTCATCCCCTGGGGCCTTTGCCTTGGGCACTTGCCAGCGGTGATGGGTCTCTCCGCAAGACCAACAAGGCTGCCCTCGCAAAGGAGTTAGAGAGGAATGTTTCTCCTGCAGAAGTGATACCCGAGCCCTCTGCTACCATAATTGATGGGATGAGCCTGGTCCACAAACTGAAGGGAAACGACAAAACTTTTTCACAGCTTGCAGGTACAGCACTGAGTCACGCTGTTCATGAAGGTGCTAAGAGCAGGCGCATTGATGTTGTGTTTGATATCTACAAGGAGATATCCATCAAGGATGCAGAACGAGCCAAAAGAAGTGCAGGCACAGGAATTCATTTCAAGAACATTCAACCTGGGCACAACATCCAGCAGTGGAGAAAGTTACTCGGTAGTTCCTCCAACAAGGCAAGTCTTATCAAGTTCTTGGTAGAAGAATGGAAGGCACCACAGCACAGGGAGAAGCTCAAGGACAAGGAGCTGTATGTCACATGTGAGCAGCGCTGCTTCAAGATCACCAAAGAGCAGTGGGAAGAGGCTCCTGAGCTTAAGTCAACTCAAGAAGAAGCAGACACACGCCTTCTTCTCCATGCACTTCATGCAGCAGAATCTGGGAACAAGTCTGTCATCATCACTGCAGAAGATACAGACGTCATGGTGTTGTGTCTTGGCATGTGCCACAAGATCCCATCCCATCTGTTCCAGAAGTGCGGGACGAAGAACCGGACAAGATTCCTGGATATCACCACACTGAGCCGCACACTGGGAGGCAGCGTGTGTGATTCATTGATTGGTATGCATGCCTTTACAGGCTGTGATACCGTCAGTGCATTCGCTGGCCGAGGGAAGATGACGACACTCAAGCAGGTGAAGATGGACAAGACATACCAGCATGCTTTTCACGAACTTGGACGCTCATGGGAAGTGTCTCCTGAACTCTTTGAGAAGCTACAGGAAATCACCTGCCACATGTACCTACCATCTACCCACACAACTAAGGTAAACAAGCTTCGGTATGAGCTGTTCTGTGCAAGACGTGGAGAGGTAGAGTCAAGTCAACTCCCTCCTTGTGAGGACTGCCTCTTCATGCATGCACTGCGTGCAAACTACCAGGCTGCGATCTGGAGGAGAAGTCTTCAGAGCCAGCCATTTGTTGCGAACCCAACAGACTGCGGTTGGATGACAGATGAGGACGGTAAGCTTGCCGTCAACTGGATGCGAGGCTCACCAGCACCAGATGCTGTTATGCAGCTACTGTCTTGCAAGTGTGTGCGGTCATGCGAACTCCCTAAGTGTACTTGCCTCAGCAATGGTCTAAAATGCACGGACATGTGCAGGTTACAGACATGTCAGAACAAGGCTATTGAAGAAGAGCCGGTGGCACAACAGTCAGATTCCGAGTCTGACGTAGATGATATTTAGGAGTAGTAATTTGCCATAATAGTATGTACAAGCCCATGGCATGCTTAGTGTGTATTTACAGGACTTGTATTAAATGTGACAATTACTATATGCATTTTGTTGACATTTAGGCATTCCTGTCCCCAAATTTGACATTTTAAAAAATTTCGGAATTTTCGGTAGGGTATGTCTATTCAAGAAGTGATAACGACCATTAAGCTACCAATGTGCAAGGGCTATCATATCAAAACATAAACTAGAGACATGTAGCAAGCTAAAAACACCTAAGAGAATTAGTCACCCCGGGTGGTACCGATATCCCAAAATTCGGGTCTTGGCTCATGGACTATATGTGTTCAGTCGTGTACAAACATAGAAGATTAGATCACCATTCATATGTAATTACCTATTTATATGAGACAAGGAGTCTCTCAATGTCTGGTTAGTTTGTATGAAACCTGGATGTTGTTAATCTCTCACTGATCTTACATTAATCGGTTTGAATGTGTCAGGAAGTTAGTAATCCAGAGGTTGCTGAAGCTGTATGTGTTCTTAATACAATTGTCAATGCCTCGTATGTGTCAACATTTCTGTGTACACGCGAGTGTTTGCGAGAATCGTACGATAGTTTAATATAGGCAACTGCCTAGAGTTAGTCTCAAGAATTACGATAATACTCTACGAAGCACACACACTCTCTCTCTCTCTCTCTCTCTCTCAACAGTAATAGGACACATGTTTTCCTAATAACTAAACGAATGTGTTTAATGTTGCATTGTAATTGACACCTGTTCACGCCAGGTAGTACAATTGTTCAAAATGTATAATAATTGTAATTAGTGTGCTAATGGGATGTAATATTGAAATTATATTTTGAGGAAAAGTGTGGCTGAGTGATTATACAAATGAGATTTTCTATATATCAATAGCACATACTGGCGTCGAGCATGTACTTTGCTTGGTGTTAGAACCTTACCAATAATAACTTAAATCTTTTATATTATCCTGGCTGTTTCTTCAGTATACGATGACAATTTTCGTCCATTTATACTGGTCACTGGTAAACATGTTTATTCAGTTTTGGAAAGGTTTGAGAGTGTCACACGGATATTAGAGTTACATTTTCCCTGATTGACGTTTTTATTCGTCGGGGTTTGTCTGCCAAGGTTAACGAGTCGTGTCTAACCATCCCTTTTAGTCGCCTCATATGACATGCAGGGATTACTGAGGAAGTATTCTGTATTCACTGTAACCAGTCCCTAACCCCAGAGCACATTATATTGCGCTGGCCAAATATTTACTTCACACACCTCCTCACATGCTGTATAGATCTCTTCTTAAAACACTTTGCTCACTTCCTCCATACCCTCCATGTTAAACCTACCTAGTCGCCTTTCTACTGTTCTCCTGAAATCTTCCCTGACCTCCTCCTCCTGCAACCTCTCCACCCTCCTCGCCACTCCACCTTTCTCTCGCCTAATTTTAGCTAGTACTACATAATGGTCAGACAGACCCCCCCACCTCCCCCAATACCCCTATACCCCCTAGCATCCAGCACAGATTTCCTTAATCGTTCATCCACACATATATAATCAATCAGTGCCTTTCGTTCCACCACTGTCTCATCTTTCCTCCTTCACACCACTTTCCATGTGTACCTGTGTATCATTGTGTGTCGGAAGAAGGTGTTGGCTATCCACAGCCTCCTCGGCCCCACACATACGCCCACAAGTGCACTAGCATTCCCATTCACATCTGACGGTACACCCCACCCTCAAACCACTCCATTATCTTTCTTATCACCTACCTTTCCATTCATATCCCCAATCAGAAATATTCTTTCGCTCTTGCCAAACTTATAATGTGACATCAAACTAATGTGACATACAACTTGTGTGTGTGTTTGGCCTACTTTACGGACCCACATATTGTCTCTGAGTGTGTGACTGTGTGTACATCCCCAACAAATTGTGCGTCCAAAATGAAGTTCATAGTCAATGCTGATATTGGGCGAAAATGCGTGTTTTTTTTACCACTATTCTTCCTTTTTCAGCTAATATATAGCCCATAAAAAATAACATGGCATATCAGCTGGCACTGGGGGTGACACAAGGTCGATAGTTGGTCGAAACTCTGCAGGTTAATAAGCCATGTTTACCACCACAGCGGCTACGTGGATCTCAGTCTATCCTAAGGCTCTACAGTATACTGTATATAGATACAAAACAATAAATACTCTACTATAAGTAAATACTATAAATTTAGATTGATTTTATCGTGATGGTAGGTATCACTGTTACTATTGTAGATTTACCATTAGCTCAAAGCCATGCAACAACAAACAAAAAGGTATGTTTCAAGTATTGACTTGGATCGTGCACCTTAAGTTAAGTGAGAGTATTGTATTATAAGTTAAGTGTACTTTGATATTATACTATGCAATATAAAGGATATTATATTTGTCGCTCCACAGATAGTTGGTAAACTCATAATATATATTTCTTAACTGAAGGACAAATTGATGTACTGCTTAGGTAGATGGATAATACACATTTCAAACATACATAGACACTTTTGGCATTAAAATTGTATTTGAATAAATTACAGTATATCACTTGTTGAACGTGTATTTGTTATGCAATTTTTTAAATCATGCAATTAATGTTAGCATATTCCATTAGCTATATATCTTTAATATACGATACTAATATGACAGGGAAGAAGACAGGACGGTATATGTGTGCATATTACTGTTTTCTTTACATCCTCAGTCTGTTCGGAGAGCCTGCAAGGTAGAGAGACAGACACGCTGACAGGTTGAACTTGATTACTTCCATTACTGTCAATACGGGCTGCAGTGCCTGACAACGAACTGTGAGAGAGAGAGAGAGAGAGAGAGAGAGAGAGTGCCTTGGTTGTTTAGGGAGCTAGAGCTCTGCACATTGGTCTGGCTGATGGGGGACTACAACTGTATATACGCAGCCTGCGTCTGTGAGGATTTTCACATGATAAGCCTGTTTTCATGGGCATGAAGGAGACAAGGTACGTTAGAGTCAAACCATCTGGACACGGAACATTTAGCAGTTTCAGTCATAGGATGGAGGGAAAAGCATATTGTGGGGGAAAGTTCCAGATCTTACATGTTGAGTAGAAGAAAGACTCGACAAATTGGTTCACTCTGGGGAGAGAGAGCTGGACAGCAGAGTGGGGGGAATGTATTGCAAGGCGGTTGCCTTCTACTCTCTGTAATGGATATAATACTCTAAAGAACATTGAGTATTGTAATAGCAGTAGAAGAGAGAGAGGGCTGCAATATTGTGACGTGTAAAGAGAGATTGTAGCGATTTAGTAAGAGGAGGTGAACAGATGCGATGAAGCGCTTTTGAGTCGACCCCTTCGAGAAGTGTGGTATAGGTGGAACCTCTCCACACATGCGAACAATACTGGATACATGGGTATACTGTGCCACTTTACAGAGCAAGAAGCCTTGCGGGAATGAAAACCCCACAATGATTGCTGAACACACCTTACTTCTGGGAAACTGTTTTAGCAAGTGTGGTAATATGATTTGTCCATGAAAGGTCAGAAGAAAATGAAACACAAAGAATATTGAGAGCAGATTTTTATATTGGTGAAGAGTAAAAGTCTTGTGGAAGATTGTGACGGGTAGATAGATCAAGAAATTGGGTTTTCGAAGCATTGAAATTAACAAAATTATCTCTGCCCCAATCGGAAATAGTTGATAAATCAGAAGATAAGCGTGTTATGGCCTCATTACGTGAGTTTTGAAGTAATTGGGTGATGGGTATTTGTGGAAGATTAGTTGAATAGTGTAACATAGAGTCATCAGCATGTGAGTGGAAAGGACTAGAAGTAAAGTTGAGAAAATTATCTATGAATATTAGTAAGAGAACTGGAGACAGGACTGAACCCTGATATGACTCTGGATTTGATAGGTTAAGGAAACGAGTGATCATCGTCCACAACTGCAGCTATGGAACGGCCAGAAAGGAAATTTGAGATAAAGGCATAAATAGAGGGATCAAAACCGAAATAGTCTAGTTTCGAAATAAGATATTTCAGCCTGACTCTATCTGGCCCGTAAAAATAAACAAAAAAAATAAACTATAACACTGTCTCATCCTACTATGATTTAGTTCACCTTCTGTATCTTGTCTCTATCCCAATACTAAGGCACGGACTACATAAAATTATATCTTACAGTTAATAGTCACTCCGGTATTGGTTCTAAGTTCATACAGTATTACTATACATACTACACAATGGAAAACATTAGTAAAGTAGCATACTCTCGAGCTACCCACCAACTTCTGGTTTGACATGAAGCATATATTTGAAGACGTCTTTCTATCTATCTATCTATCTATTTATGTATCTATATAATCAGGCCCAATCCCCACTTTTCCTATTTTGTGTTTGTGTTGTGGTGGTGGTGGTGGGGGGGGGGGGGGGGGGACTCAAGAAAGAGCCATGATAGGGACAACACAACAGAAAACAATGAACACACGCAAACAAAATACAAATTCACACACATCTAGGTCATCCAGGAGAAGACCCAGAGACCAGGGTCACCAAGGTCCTTCCAGCACTCCCCCGGCCCCCGACCACCCGGAGAGGTTCCGATCTCGGTAAGATTTCTTAATGGATAGTAATAGTAAAGATGGAATTATGACATATAGCATATGGTACAGCTACTTCTACCTTGAGTTGTGGTCCGAAGATTTGTTAATAGATAAATGCTTTAACATATTTAAAGGACCTGAAATTAAAGCTGATCATTGTTTTTTGTAAGTGGTATATATGACATTTTATTCATATTTTTGTATTTTTTGGTCTTTACAGCTATACAGTATATATTTCCGAACAGTATTTTTTTGTATATTTTACCTATTGCATGTTTATACATTTTCTCTAGCAAATTACTCGATCACATAAATTTGAAGTCTACTTCCCAAACTACAATTCCTGCATTAGCTATTCAACTAGCTTTCCACAACTAGCTTTCCAGTCACTTCAAAACTCACATGATGAAGCCATAACATCACATCTTTTGATCTATCACCCATTTCCGATTGAAGCAGCGATAACCTTATTGGCAATGCCTCAAACATGACATTTCTCCTCATTTCTACTTGCCACAATTACCCACAAACGATGTATTACTCTTCAACAATACTCAAATCAACCATTCCGCTTCTCTTTATACTTTAGGAGTTGCCTTTTTTGTTTAACCTTTTTTTTTGTCAGAAGTCTATTATATATCTATTTTGCTAAATCAGCATCTCATAAGCTAGATGTGTCCAACCATCTCCGTGGATTCTACACCCCCATGCTGATTCTTGCTCTATACAGGGGTATGGTGCGCCCATGTATTGGGAAGGTCCACCCATACAACAATTATCGAAAGGGTAGTGGGACATTAATTTGAAATAATCAAGGTTTACTAACATAATTCTCTCCAATTTCTAATCACCACAATGTTATATTTCACTCTGTCTTTTATGACTATTACAATAACCAATGTTCTTCAGAGTTTCTCAGTGTATACCTTCTACCTTTCGGAGACAAGATGGTCTCCGCCATTCAACACATTACTACTACTGTGCTGGTCAACTCTCTAACACGAGAGTTAGCAAATTTGTCATTCTTTGTCACTCAAAAAGTAAGCTCTGAAACAATCTTGCCCTATATATGTGTCTTCCATCCTACGACTTGAACTCCTTCAAGGTCCGTTTGACAAGGTATTTGTATTTCAAGTTACCTTACATTTGGCTGGATATCACTATTTTTCCAGGGCACTCTCCAGAAGCAGGGTTGCCTTTTGTCTCCTTCATACGTGTGCAAAACAAAGATATAAAAGGTATACACATTTTGTAATATAATGATCTTATTGGACTACATATACTGTAGTACAGAAGAATGTCCTCTCCATCTTGTCTCACCTGAGATAATTGGCTTACAACATGATATATGATGACTAGCTCCTAAATCCAATATGATAAAGCATAATCCAGTTAAGCGTCTGGACAATGTATAAAGATGAGCATAATATTAATATCAAATAATGTTTCCTTCGAAACAAAGAATGATATAGATATAAAATGAAATTCATAAATCTCGTCACTCTATCACTGACTCCGATATAGCCTTTACTTTGTAATTGATCAACCGTTCAAGTGTGAGATTTGATTCCCCGCACTAATAGTTCCAGAGCAAAGTCAACCAGAACGTTCAACCAGTGGGCAGGTAAAATATTCAGAGGATCCCTTGCTCCTAGATAAAATATACGGTTCAGCTATTCCATGTTTTGATATATTTTGATTATTCATAACAATGACTGAAATTGTGTATTTTATTATAATATTAATTACATATTTATGATAAAGCAAACAAAAATAATGATACATTAGATATTGATGACTTAGGGAAGAACTGCCAACAAATCCTTTGGCTTTTAACCCAATAAATTATTGTGATAAACTAACCTATGCATTATCGCCATTATTGATTCATCCAATGGGGTAGTCTTTAATGGATATATTATTATATTTTTATGTTAGGCAAGCATAAGTGATGTGATCGTAATAAATTCAGTGCCGTTACGACATCCAATAAATTACCTGCTATCTACAAATGTCTACTAATCTAATGTTTTACTTGATCAAAATTATAAGTATCTAAAAATACGAGATATAATATATATTGCATACCGCCTGATATCATTGACAGAATATATTTAGTTAGAATACGTGAAGCCATTGCAAAACTATTTATCTGGAATAAGATATCCAGACTTCAACGTGTTGGGCGATAACATCTGATTCTATAGGTCATAAAAGGCTGTGTCAGGAGGGAAATTTGGAACGTTTTATATATATATATATATATATATATATATATATATATATATATATATATATATATTTATTCTCTGCCGGGTTCGGACCACTGACAGTCATGACGAGTGTACATGCTTTAATCAACTTTTTCGTTCACCAGAAGGCACAGTAGCGTTTTCCGTCCTCTAAATGAACCAAGGCGTGATTCGCGCGTCCCAAAACTAAAATATATGTATGTATGTGTGTATAAATTATACTCTGGCACTTACCTAATTGTTTTAGTGTTGTTGTTTTTTGTGTTTTTTTTTTGGGGGGGGGGGGGTGGGGGGGGGGACTTGGGGAGGAGGACTTGAGACAGAGCTCGAACAGTGACATCACAACACAACAGAAACATATAATAAAACAAAACACAAAATCACACACATCTAGGTCGTCCAGGAGAAATACCCAGAAACCCAGGCCCATTTCTGGTCTCCAGTTAGATTCCCAGGTTCTAGATCTCCCGGAGAGGCTCTGATTTCCTCAGGCAGACCCGCAGCGAAGCCGCCACTACAAGCCCACCCACTATGCTTCCAGGCGTACCCTTCATTATCACTGGCTCCCCAGGCCAGGCGCCTGATGGACTAGTATCTAGTCCAACTGGCGCATGACCCTCTCTCCCAAACGACCGCGTTTACACTCGTCTATTTACTAGCATTCTCCATTCATTCCTATATATTACCACTTCTCTTACCTGATCTATAGTCATTCCTCTATCTTCCAACACTTGTCCTACACAGTCTCTCCATCTCAATGGAGGTCTTCCTACCCCTCTACCTCCCCTTATATCTGATTCACATATTCTCTTTGTAAGCCTTTCATTTTCCATTCGTTCAACATGGCCATACCAGCTCTGCACCCATCTGTCAACTCTGACTGACAAATGTTCCTGCTGCCCCACTCTCCTATGTATCTCTTAATTCCTCAATCTGTTTCTACGAGTCATTCCACACATAATCCTCAAGCAGTTAATATCCATCACATCCAGCATTCTTCAGAGCCCATATCCCATATCTCACTGTTGGTACAACAATCCCTTAATACATCGCACTTTTATCTTTCATTCAGAGATATGTCACCTTCCACATACTTCCCATTGTTCCTAAAACTTTCCTTCCTTCACAAACTCCCTGTTTTACTAGACATAAATCACCCAAGGATGCTATTTGCGCCTTACTCCGGCTGTGAGAAGTTGAAGAAGCAAGGTATTACATTACATAATATGCAAAACTGTAACCTAAGAACATTGCGACAACAAAGGATTTATAAACACAATTCAAGTATTGATTTTACGTCACACTTGAAATGTCACTTGCCCTCTGACATTTAAATATGTTTACATGTAATTAATAGTAATTTATATAGCATTGGAAATAAGATTAAAGTGCTTGGATATCATCACCATTTACATGGTTAAGAAATAGTTGTCCACGATACCATCTATGGTAAGCTATCATATTATTATTCCTTTTCTACGTGTCACAGGTATATACTGATAAAACAATATTTGTATACAATTAAGTTTTAGTACATAACCTGGTTCTTGTTTAATAAGCATCCTTATTCATTGCCTAAGTTTGGAACTCAACAAGTAAGCTTTAGAACTCTCTTCCTCATACTGTATTTCCCTCATCCTATGACTTAAGGGGGTGTCCAATTTTTACTTATAGTGTGTCGGTGGATTTCGTCCGATTGCAATGGTATTTGGCACACATATAGGGGACTATAAGAGTTTTAGATTGTTACTTCACAATTGAAAATCGTTTGATTAGATTTCCAGTTATGTACAAATTCGTCGCTAATTAGAGCCAAATTAGTACCTACCTATCTATTTATATTTTGCCTAACGCCGTGATCCCCGAAGGTGTGGACACAAACGGAACGCCCTCATGCACCTCTGTCTCCAGTCAGTTAACGCCCCTCCTCCCTACCAGCACCGCCTTCATCCTTATACTTCTTCTCTCCATCCTTCCACCTCTCTTTCGGTTTACTCTCCCTCGCTCTCGTACACCCTCTTAGTCATTCTTTCGCTTCCCATACGTTCCATATTGCCGAACCATCTCAAGGTCTTCCTTTTCACACTTTTCAGCGCACCTACCTCCACACCAAACCTCCCTCTTACTTCCTCCTTCGTTTGTATATCCCTCCATGTAACTCCGCAGACACTTCTCAAGTAGCTCATTTCCACCCCTCTCACTCTTGGTCTGAGTTTCTCCACCAACATCCATGCTTCACTTCCGTAAGTCGTTGTCAGGATTACCACACTGTCATGCAAGGACTTCTTCACTTCCATGCTAAGTGTGGTAAACTATCAATGGAAGTTAAATATTACTAAGCTATAATGAATCAAATAAATAAATCTAAATGAAAACTACTCCATATCTAAATTGAATTGGATCTGAAACAAGCTAATTTATATCCAAAGGTCTCACATAATAAATTATATATATAGGGTAAGGTTATAAGGGTTAATATTAGCCAGGAATTAACTCACCAATAGTTCCACGTGGCAATAAGGCAAGGGAGAACGTTTTACCCAATATGGCGGTGGACAATGGGGAACGAGACTTCAGTCCCGAGACTCGAGTCAAGTTAAAGAAAGAATAAATGATTACATGGGAATGGACATGAATATTATGCTTATCTGTCAGTCAGTCATGGCGTCGATGAGAGCGTCGTGATAGTGTAGCTGAGTGTATTGCTGTATGTGTATTGTGATTAGAGGCACAAAAGCACAATCAACTGAGGGCGGAAATTTAGATGTTAACTGGTTGGTGTTCGTGAAGGCTCTGGCGTTCCTCGAAAGCACACCTTGCTGCCTTGGCAAACCGCCAGGAGCCCAAATTATCGTACCGCATCTAGGTTGCTCTATACGATAAATTATATTAATATATACGATAAATTCATACATACTACATAAGACCATGGCAATATTGCTTAATAGCATATTAGGCCTTTTATAACTTAACTTTTTTACAATCTTATAATATACGATCTACTCGTCCTACGTCGTGCTGTAGGAGCGATTGTGATGTCACAGAGACATACGAGATCACAAAAGAGTCATATTCTATCGTATTTATACGATACACTCCCCCCACAATAAAAGACCTGAACCCCACCTGAAACCTAAAGTTGCCCAGAGGCTATCTTCTGACGCCACAAGTCGACGGCGCCAGCAGCAGCACGTCTGGGATGCGTCCCGGTCCGTGAATGATCACCATCAGTAAGAGGTGAGTCATTCCTTTGAGAATCCTCGGACCCAGCAATAACAGGTGGAGCATCAGATTGCAATGCGGAATCGAGCTCCAAAGCGTACAAACGTGCGATAGGACGAACAGTAGTACCAGTGGCTGTCTTCAATAGTGCCACCCACTCTACAGAGTCTGCCCCCTTGTATACCTCCAACACGCGGCCTAATTTCCAGTATAAACGAGGACTATCTTCTTTAATTAAAACAACTTGGCCAACTGTAGGTGCCGTTGGTCTACCAGAGGGAGTAACACTCCTTTCCCTCAATGCTAGCAGATATTCACTAATCCACCATTTCCTAAAATCCTCGATTATCCTGGATATATACTGGTATCTCTTAGACACAGCTACCTAAGAGTACAACGAGGGATCCTCTAACTCTACTATGGATTGGAAATCAGATGGAAACGCAGTCAATGGTTTCCCATATAGCAAGTGAACTGGCGTTAATGGTAGTGGTTCTTGCAGGTCGGTGTACACATATGTAAGCAGGCGATCATTCACGACTGCCTCTATCTCTGTGAGGACTGTCGTCAACTCACTCTTCTTTAATAGAGTACGTCCTACAACCGCTCTTAGTCCTGACTTTACTATGCCGACACATCGTTCCCACATTCCACCAAACCAAGGTGCTTTAACTGGAATGAACCTCCATTCACACTTCTTCTCTCCCAAAAAAGTGATGATAGTAGGATCACTACTCATATCCTTTAGATATTTTGATGCTTGGACATACTTGCGAGAGCATTGTCGCTAAGAATAAGTTGAGGGAATGAACGACGGGCACAAAACCGTCTGAACGCCAGCATAAATTCTTCGCTAGACATATTATCACATAGTTCTAGGTGTAACGCTCGAGATGTTGCACAGGTAAACAATAATATATAAACCTTCTCATGCTCCCTCGTCTTCAATGCCCCTGTGTAATCTAATCCTACCGCTTGGAAAGGTTCTACGTGCTCTACACGGCATTCAGGTAGAGGTGGAGCTGGTCCAGTTGCATATGGTTTACCTTTTAGTCTCTGGCATATCACACACTTTCTTACTACGCGTCGAGCTACTTGTCGAACTCTGGGTATCCACCATGTGAGACGTAAATTTGATATAATATGACATACCCCGTAGTGTTTTACTTCCCTATGTGCACGTATGATCAATAGATCAGTAACGTGATGTCTTGTTGGCATAAGTATAGGGCGATTTGTGCCATCTGGTACACCCGACCACTTCAGGCGACCCTCACACCTGATGAGGCCATTGTCTAGGTGCAACCTTAGTTGACGCACTATATTAGGCATTAATGTCTTATTCGAGCTTTTCAAGGATTCTAATTCATTGGAAAAGGTTTCTACTTGAACCCATTGGATCAAAGTTACTTCAGCTGCTTTAAATTCACGAGCATCAATGTTGTGACCCCTGTTGCAGAGTTGGCCCGTTACTTTAAGCTTGAGATTGGATACATATCGCAATACCCAAGCTACAACTCTGACTAGTTTATTATAGTCACCGAATCTTGCCCACTTTATGATAGGACCCAGTGGCTTTTTTGGTTGGGCTGTAACTGCCACTGTTTCCCGTGGCAGAAGTCCCTCACCAACAGCATGCCATATCGTCCATTCACTTTCATGGAGCAGCCACTTTGGACCATGCCACCACAATTCGGTCTTCATTAACTGGCTAGCCTTTATACCCCTAGTTATGAGATCACTAGGGTTTTCTTTTGTATTTACATAATGATAAGCAACGTCTGGCAAAAGGGCTCTAATCTCATCTACCCTATTCTGCACATAAACTGGCAGAGACTTCTTGCTATGTATCCAGTTGAGTGCGACCTGACTATCGCACCATACGTGAACGATTTCAATATTTAATTCGCTCTCGTATGCTGCGCGTACATGTTGCACCAGACGTGCTAATAGCAGCATGGCAGTCAATTCCATTTTAGGGATAGTTACCTTTTTAACCGGGGCTACCTTGGCCCGGGCTATAACTAAATGTGCCCCAAATGAAGTAACAACATGTATGGCTACCCCGTATGCCGTGGCGCTAGCATCGCAAAACGTGTGTAACGTAACGTCACCGAACGCCGCCACTTTACGAGGTATAGGTTTAGTACATAGGATGGCATATTCATTCAACAACAATGTCCCTTGGTCATTCAGGTCCTCGGGCAAACTGTCATCCCATCCTATTTTACGTCTCCAAACTTCCTGCATTAGAATCCTAGCTCTTATGGTAACGGGTAATGCTAGACCCAAAGGATAAAAAAATTGCGCAACTTTGCTCAACAGACTTCTTTTGGTGTGCGCTCCTGTCTGCTGAGCAAAAGACCTTGTTTGAAAAGTTAGTATGTCATGTTTAGGTTGCCAGATCATCCCCAAATTTCTGGACTTTTCCTGGTTAAGAGATGCCAGATGCCTGGTTAAGAGATATCCACCTGTATCAAACTCTGAAGATCTTCACTATTAGTAACCAACTCGCGGAGAAATAGATGTACAACCGCAAACAATCTGCGTGCTTGCCAGTATGCATATAACAAATCATCCTGACTATCGCTAGAACCCTGCAAATCGTCAATATATAATCCGCGAGATAGTTTACTTGTATCCTCATGAGTGTCAGCTAGATGATTTCTGATTGTGGCATTTAACAAAAACTGTGAGCACGTGGCCCCAAAGAGTACAACCCGAAAACGGTATATTATGATTGGACTTTCAGAGTCGCTAATGTCGCTGAACCAAAGAATGCAGGTAACATCTCTATCTTCCTCCTTTAGCTTGACCATGAAGAATGCTTTCTCGATGTCACTGGTATAGGCGTACTTTTCCAGCCTAAACCGCAACAGATGTTGGGACAGGTCCGACACCATGGACGGACCTGTCAACAAGCAGTCATTTAGACTGGGTTGTTGACCTTGGTGGGCAGAGCAGTCATACACCACCCGTATTGGTGTGGTGACGCTGTCTTTCCTTACCCCATGATGGGCCAGATAGTGAACCCTACCCTTCTTAAACGGTTCCTTGACATCGACTCTCTCAATAAAGCCCCTATCCTCATAACTCCGAAATACATCGTCATACGCCTGGTGCATGCTTGGTTCGTTAGACAATTTACGCTGTAATGCGCGCAAGCGACCTAATGCCAAACCATAGTTGGTAGGCAGGCTTATCTCACTGTTCTTCCAGGGTAAACTAACTTTATATTGCTTGTCTGAGGCACAGTAGACCACAGACTCGTCAAACCTTTGTAGCGCAACTTCCGAGTCATAATCAGTCTCCATAGGATTAATGCCTATGTGATCCAATCTCCACAGTCGTTCCAGGTCGAACTCGGCAGCCATCTTAGGGTCACTAGGTTGGGAATCCTCCCTTCCCAACTCCTCTGCCGCGGTTACATTGACTCTATATATCGAGACCGTGTCGACCAGGACCTTTGACTGTGTAGTATGCACCTTTCCGCTCATGCAATATCCAAATTTAGTGGGGATTAAAATTACACCACACATCTTTTTAAATCCAGGGTATACTACTTCATAATAATGATCCACACCAAGTAGAACATGCACCTCACTCTGATTTGCCATGGGATCTGACAAGTTAACCCCTTTGCTACGTAATGCGTGTTCCACCTTCTTCACACCCACAGATACATATTCTGGTAGGGTGTCTACTATGATACAAGTCATAAAGTACCGGTTTTTACGGTAGAAATATGAAATCTCCGCTATCTCGTAGTCTTGCTTATCAGTAACCCCTGTGAAGCCCTGTAATCGAAGAGTCTCAGCCCCTACGATTCGGTGCTTCAGTCCCACTAGTACGGACCTCTTTATAAAGGAACGTTGAGACCCTTGATCTAGAAGTACCCGACAAACTTTGTTACTGTCATTACCTTCCATGGGAATCTGTATTGTGGGCAATATAGTGGTGTCTTGCGTGCTACCTAGTGCCACAGTTGTAGTACCCTCTTTTTTGACATCTTTGACTTTATCTGCAGTAGGACACAACTTATCAAAGTGATGTCCTTTGCAGTGGCGACAGGGCCTTAAGTATGTAGCAGCACATTGTCCCTGCTTACCATGTTCCCCACTTAGACAACCTACACATAGCTTCAATCTTTACGCCTGTGCTAGTTTTGTCTCATTTGTTGGGTATTTTACGCAGAAACTCCATTTATGTTTGTTGTTACATAGCTTACATAGAATCTGAGCAGGTTTCTTATGCGCACCCTCTTTCTTTTCTTTAGTCCCCACTGTCATGCTTACTGTTCCCCTCTTCTCCACATTCTCACTCCCTCCCGACACATACATTCTCCCTTTGTTCAACTGTAAATTATTGATCTCCTTACTGAACTGAGTTTTGAACTCCCCCAGCTCAAATGATCTTACCTTATCAAGTATTGCCATAGGAAGCTTCTGACGCAAGATAATGACTATCATTTCCTGCGTGGTAAGCCCTAGGGTGTCTAGCGATCGAGTATGGCACTCCATATTCGCCCTGAAGTTTGTCAACTCATCAACCTTATACTGTGGTTCTGCGAGCCCCAACAAGGCAACGACATGGGCCATCTTCAACTGCTCTCTATCCCCGTATGTGGACTCTAATAAGAATACCGCTTCAAGATAACTACCACCCACTACTGCAAAACCCTCTATTAAATGTACAGCCTCTCCTTCCATTTGTCCCTTCAGATAGTGAAACTTGCGGACATTATCCAAAGAGGATTCATGAACCGTAGATCGAAATACGTCCCAAAAAGCTAACCACTCAGTTAACTTGCCCCCAAATGTAGGAAGATTGAGCTTTGGGAAGTGTACATTATGTTTTGGGTCAGCCCTTCTATGGGCCTCATTATCGCCTCCCTTCATACTCGCGACAGCACGGTGTAATAGGTACTTCGCCCTAAAGATAGGTTCGTCATAGAGGGCGCGATTATCACACTCTGTAACTATCTCTTCCTCCTCTGTCATGTCAGCCACAATCACCTCACTCAGAGCCGTAATACGACCGTGGGTAGCTTGGACGTTTTCTAATCTAGCCTCCAATTCCTCTATTTCGGCAGTAGTGATGAAAGTGTTGACGTCCACGATTAGCCTATTTAATACTCCCGGAAGTCCCGCCCTTTGATTTTTAGGGGCTTTGATCTGCACCCCACTAGACGGTGTCTCTTTATCGTTTTTATTCATTTTGCATGTGAGCCTATAGGCTATGTATCTAAATGTTACGTTACAAAGACAACGGCAAATTAATAGTCTAGTTAAGAGACGCCAACCGGCGGACTTCTATGTTATGGAGAAAAAATAGTACACTAAATAGCAATACCTACTAATGGATCATATTGAACAAGAAAAATGTTAGGTCAGGTCATATGTCACAGGAAGTCTGAAACGGAAAAGAAATTATTGGGGAAAGATGATGGGTGGGATGCAGGACTTAGGCAGGCGCAATGACACAACCCCGGCGTCCCTCTCTAGCCAACGCTTCGTTAGCCCTACAATCTTATCATATAGGACTTGATTGGTGTCTAAATCGAGGTGGACACCATCCTGGTCGAGGTCCCGGATGCTGAGAGTGAGCGATACAAAGCGGTGCCTCGTTTCTACTAACCGACACCTCAGGGTGCGGTTAACAGATTTTTTTATGGCTTGATACTCCGCCGCTGACAACCCTCAGACTCTCGTCCGGCTCTCAATTGCCACAATCTTACAGCTCCCCCCGGACTCACGCTCCAGATCCAGCGCCACCTCTTTGATAGCATCAGCTAACTCGCGGGGTACTGTACCGGGGCGTATATCATTGCCGCCTATAAACAAAAAGATCATATGCGGCCTAAACCGAACCACCTGCCCCCACTGTGGGGAGGCTCTCAGGGTGTCAACGGTTGCTCCCGGTACCCCGAAGTAGGTCAGCTTGAAAGTCCTTTCCCCCTCCGACGCCCGATACGCCTCAGTTCCTCCGTCAGCTGCCCTTAGCCTAGTTGCATATGAATGCCCTACTATGGCTATTCGCTGAGGTACCGGCGCCTGAGGTACAGGAAGATAGCCAAGCCCCACCCCTCCGGGGTCCTTGCTCCTGCATCCCTGGGCTAATCCCTTGCTCATTGCCTAAGAAAAATCCCCTACTGGCAGCTAAATCCTGGGTCTGGGCACCAATGTGGTAAACTATCAATGGAAGTTAAATATTACTAAGCTATAATGAATCAAATAAATAAATCTAAATGAAAACTACTCCATATCTAAATTGAATTGTATCTGAAACAAGTTAATTTATATCCAAAGGTCTCACATTATAAATTATATATATAGGGTAAGGTTATAAGGGTTAATATTAGCCAGGAATTAACTCACCAATAGTTCCACGTGGCAATGAGACAAGGGAGAACGTTTTACCCAATATGGCGGTGGACAATGGGGATCGAGACTTCGATCCCGAGACTCGAGTCAAGTTAAAGAAAGAATAAATGATTACATGGGAATGGACATGAATATTATGCTTATCTGTCAGTCAGTCATGGCGTCGATGAGAGCGTCGTGATGGTGTAGCCGAGTGTATTGCTGTATGTGTATTGTGATTAGAGGCACAAAAGCACGATCAACTGAGGGCGGAAATTTAGATGTTTACTGGTTGGTGTTCGTGAAGGCTCTGGCGTTCCTCGAAAGCACACCTTGCTGCCTTGGCAAACCGCCAGGAGTCCAAATTATCGTACCGCATCTAGGTTGCTCTATACGATAAATTATATTAATATATACGATAAATTCATATATTTTTTTTTTTTTTTTTTTTTAAAGACAATGAACGGAGGAAGGAAAAACACAGATAAAACAAAAAGGTCCATGTGCCTAAAGGCATCCTCCATTCATAAAATGTTTGTAACAACTGGATTTAAACATTTGTAGATTGTAAGTTTGTGGAAAGCAATTCGAGGGAAGTGAATTCCAAAGAGTAGTAGCTCTGGGGATAAATGAATTCTGATAAGCAGAAGTTCTGCATTGTGGAGGAGAAAGTGTAAATTCATGGGCGCTCTCAGCTGCCCTAGTTCTACGGGGAAAGATGTGGAGAGGCGGCACAATTGAAGCAAGTTCCTCGAAACAATTGCTGTGAAAATATCTGTAGAATAATGCAAGGGATGCAACGGTTCTTCGTATGGATAATGTAGGAAGGTCCTGTGTGATTGCAGGGTTATTGATTAATCTAATAGCTTTATTTTGAATTTTGTCCAACTGCCTCAATGCAACCACTCCACTTCCACCCCACAGAGGTGAACAGTAATCCATCTGAGAACGCACATGACTTTTATATATCACGGCCAACTGCTCGTCAGTGAAGAATTCTCAAACTCTGTACAGGAGTCCCAGTTTCTTAAAGGCATTCTTAGCAATGCTTCTAACATAATGTGTCCAGCTCAAGTTAGTAGTTAATGTTACACCGAGAATGTCAATACTAGGGGAAGTGAGAATATTTACATCATTAAAAAATATATGGGAGTCAGTGAGATTCTGTCGGTTAGAAAATTGAATGTACTTGGTTTTCTGTGCATTAAAGGAAACTAGATTCTTTTGTCCCCATCCATTAATTCTAGAAAGGTCCTGGTTCAGAGAAATTGCAGTGTTTATTTTTGAATTTATAAGATCGGGTTGGGTGAAAATTGGTAAATGTGAAGGAACCGTGGAGTGTTGAGTCATCTGCGTAGGAATGTATTGGATTATGAGTGGTAGATATGAGATCATTGATATGAATGAGGAACAGAATTGGGGCCAAAACTGATCCCTGGGGAACACCAGCATTTATTGAGTGAAATTGAGAATAAAGGCCATCTACCATTACACATATTTTTCTGTTATGAAGATAAGACGAAATTAGTGGAACTAATGATGCAAGGCCGTAGTGTGACATCTTCGACAATAAGGATTGGTGCCAGACTCTATCAAATGCCTTTGATATATCCAGTGCTATTGTATGTGTTTCACCATGTTGGTCTGTAGCTTGGTTGATTTGATGCGTAAGAAGGCAAAGCATGTCTGCAGTTGATCGACATCGTCTAAAACCATATTGACTATCACTGATTAATTTATTATTCTCAAGATGCTTAATTATGTGATTATTTAATATAATTTCAAAGACTTTACCAAGAGTGGAAGTTATAGCTATTGGTCTGTAGTTTGATGGATCTGAAGAGGCACCTTTTTTAGGAACTGGATGGATGTTTGCTTCTTTCCAGGGTACTGGGAAGCATGAGGTATGAGTACACAGACGGAAAAAATTTGCCAATACAGGAGCGAGCACCAAGGAGCAATTCTTAAGTACTATTGGAGGAATTTCATCTGGACCAGGAGCCTTATCTACTGAGAGATTCTGCAAAATAGTTTTGACATGTCTGGTGTGGATCTTAAGTGAGGGAATTTCAGGCGAATTAAAATTAAGTACAGGGACATCTTGATTTATTTCATCTAAGGTTGAGTTGGTGGAGAAAATATCCGCAAGAAGGTTAGCTTTACCTCGTGGGTCACTTACAAGATTGCCAGTCGGAGATTTTAATGGTGGAATGGATGAAGCAGTAGTGAAGTTGGATTTAAATGAGTTAAGAGTAGACCAAAATATTTTGTTATCATTTGGATTATTTAGAAGTTTATTTGCCTGCTTGTGGAGACAGTTTGATTTAGTTAGGTTTAATACAGTTTTGGCATGATTTCTGATGTTTCTATAGTAATTAAAGGTTTCATATGTTTTTGATCTTGTGTATGCATTGTAGGCTATTGCTTTTTGTTCAGTTACTCTAGCACAGTTATGGTCAAACCATTTAGGCGAATTAGATCTTTTACTATACTTTTGATGAGGAATAAAAGTTTCCATTCCAATTTTTACAAAATCTTGTATGTGGCTCAAGGTGGAGTGTGCATCATTAGAAAAGAAAGAGGTCCAGGGAATATCAATAAAGAAACCTTGAAGACTCTCCCTGTCTGCCCTATCGTAATGCCATTTAGTCACCAAAACAGGTTCAGAGTGGGAAGACCAGCATCATCAGTCCTGGCTGAATGAGTGAGCCATTCAACATTATGGACATTAAAATCACCCAACACAGTGATTTCAGAAGAAGCATTTAAGTTGATGACACTGAGTTGTGAGGACAGAGAATCAAAAAGACTTTGCTCTGGAGGAGTATTTGGGGAACGGTAGATGCAACATAATTATGTATTTAAATTTACCAGCAGAAATTAATTTGTATATAGAATAATCAAAATAGGAATAATTGAAACTAGTAACCTCCTCCAGGGCAATTTCAGATTTTGCGAAGCAACATACACCTCCTTTAGGTCTAAAATTTTGGAGCAGTTGATAATCTGGAAAATTAAATCTAGACGTGTCAGATGTGGATGTTACTTGAGTCTCTGTCAAAAAAAGGAGAGTAGGGGATTCTGCTTGAAGAAATTGGTGTACAGAATTGATGTTAGAGTGAAGTCCCCTTATATTGCTAAAGAAAAAGCTGCACCGACGAGCAGCTTTGGGACGTTGCAATGCTCTTGACACAGTCGCATGATGACGACCGGGAGGGCCCTGTGTCAATGACCCAACCCTGCCGGGGGTGGATATCCGAGGGACCACCAGGTTTGCTCTTAACAATTGTACTGCCATATTTATTGGGTAAGGTGTATGGTGTTACATGTATGATATGTAGTGGGAAGATTAGTGTTTTATGGATAGAGGATAGCAATGTAGGGCATTGTCGTGAAGTTGGATGTGTATGTTATATAAAGAGGGTTTTCCTGATACCCCTGATGTGTGAGGCAGAAAGATATGTATCCAGCTACCAAGGCCTGGGAGAGAAAATGGAATTCAGGCTATTCCCTGAGTCTCCCGAAACTATACTACATAAGACCATGGCAATATTGCTTAATAGCATATTAGGCCTTTTATAACTTAACTTATTTACAATCTTATAATATACGATCTACTCGTCCTACGTCGTGCTGTAGGAGCGATTGTGACGTCACAGAGACATACGAGATCACAAAAGAGTCATATTCTATTGTATTTATATGATACTAAGCACCTTATTTCGTTTTACTGCTTTCAGCGATCCTACAACTCTCTTCCCCTGTTGCACACTCTCCAGACCTTCTTCATCCATACTCCCATCTTTACTCAACACACTGCCCAGATACTTAAATGAGCTGACAATCTCCATAGCCTGACCGTTCAACTTCACCTCACACTCTGTGGCTTCACTCCTTTCGAAGACCAAGTACACTGTATAGATGAAGAGGAGGAGGAGGAGTAAGAGCAGAACTTGAAAGGAATGGAGCAATGAAAGTAAAAATAAGTACAAGAGAAAGAATCTTGGAAAAAGTGGAAGAACACAGCGAAGAGGAAATTATGTAAAGAAGGAACTTGAGAGGGGCAAGTAGAATGCAAGATTATGGGGAGGAGAAAGAGAAGAACAGACGAACTAGTTTAGTAACTACAACAAACAATGATGAACAACACAGGACGAGGAAGATGGTCTGTGATACGAAAATATATCCTTTCACTCTTGCTCTTCCTACTTCCACACCCGTGAGCTAGTATTTTATCACCCATTTCTGAACATTTCATTATGTGCAGCCCAACGTTACAGACGTCTGAGTGTCTCTAGTCATAAGCAGAATTAAGCTATGATGTGCTTGGTATTGTGTTGTTTTGCGTGTGTGTGTGATTTTTTTTTTTTTTTTTTTTTTTTTTTTACATCTGTATATACTGTATATGGAAAAGGTTGATGACAATTCGATTCGGTTAGGCTAATGGCTAATCTTGGTAGACTAATGTCGATTTTGCCGTGTTTTTCGAATGGTCAGAGCTTGGTTGTACATAACATACTTTCCAGCGCCCATTGTCACTTTAACTGACGACGACAGCGTCTCCAAAAGAACACTAGTTTCCAGCACTAATACATGCAAAGTAAATATATACTGTCGCGCGTGTGACATCGTTTAATTTCTTGAAGATAATGACGCTCATGGTTATATAATATATATATATATATATATATATATATATATATATATATATATATATATATATATATATATATATATATGTGTGTGTGTGTTAGGTGGATGAATTGATGAAGCTCAAATGTTTAACCATCTAGCCAAGGATTCCTTTTATACCAAGTTTTGACTCAGTTTGTGTGGGTCTTGTTGGTAGGTAGTTGGGATATCTAAATATTGTGAGAATTATATTGTACAGTATTTGTCATATTGGAGGTTAAGGTTAAGAATTTGTTCTTGATATTGAAATCATACTTCCAAAAACTTACATGAAGTAACGATTATATTAGTACCTACTTAATTAAATACACCCACATATTGACCGGATCATGGTATACTGCATACATTGCTTTGTTTACAAGACAATATGATGAATATTTCGGAATTGATCACAACATACAACCGTCATTTTCAAAAGAAGACAAAAATGTGTATGTTTACTTGTCTTGTTTTCTTTTTAATTTTCCATGTCTTGGCCAAACATGCGTGAACCACACACATAAAATGAATCCGTTGAACAAAAACATCTATCTATCTACCTATTGCCGGACGCCTTAGTACCCTTAATGAGGGTGGCCATACACAGAAGACCCCCAAGCGGACCTATTTCTTGTAAGAGGGACAACCCGAGCCAATTTACTGAAGGACTTACAGGATTGACCACTCAATTTAGGATCTGTCCGACTCCAAGGCCCTCTATGTATCTTGTTAGCACTATTTTTCTACAGTGGTGTTCGGCTGGTCCATCCACTAACCTGCCTTACACTTAGATGAGCAGTACGGATTTGTATCAAGCTTACTCCCCTAGACTGGTTGCCGACCAAGGCTGACGAGTCTCATCCACCTGGATTTTTATAAGGTTGTCTCCCCTAGATGGGTTGCCGACCAAGGCTAACGAGTCCCATCTACCCGTCTACCCAAAAACATACGCATCATCAAATATGAAAACAAATAATTACGAATAATATTATGTAAAGGCAATAATTGATCACTAGTAGAAAATACGTTTATATGATGACAAACAATAAAACAAAATAATTCGGTGAACCAAAGCTGCGACGGAAAATTGGAAAACCTTGATACTGCTGAATTGTCCTGTCTTATACATTGATCACGACGTGGAGGAGAGACACGGAACCAGAGGAAGAACAGAAGGACGATAAGTATGAGGATGTGATAAGAGGAGAGAGACTATATGGAGTATGACGATGGATGGAAGAAAAGAGAGGTGGACGAGGAGAAGAAGAACACAGGAGAGATATAGGAAAGGGAAGAGTGCGAGGAAGTTTGAGGAGTAGGCGTGAAGGAGGAGGAAGAGAATATGGAATAATTGTAGGACGTGGAAGGAGAGGCATAAGAAGGAAAAAGATGAAGTGGAAGAAAAGAGCGAATGGGACATGATGTACAGAAGGAACATGGGAGGGAGACGTAGACTGTATAGATTAAGAGGAGGAGGAGGAGGAGAAAAAAAAGAGAAGAACTAGTTTAGTAATAACAACAAACAATGTTGAATAAACAAAGATAAGAAACTGAAAGAGTGGAGAGAAATATGGAAATATGAAAAATCCATAATTGGAGAGGGAGAGGACGAAAACACAATTGAAGACTGAAATTCAAGGTACGATGGACTCAAAACCCATCGACACCCGGGACTTATGGAGTCTCAGTCGTAGGCAAAAAAACAATGATACACTGGGTGACACAGTTCAAGAGCTTACTTGCTGAGTGAAAAACTGGGAAAATCGGTTTACTCTTCGGTTAGAGAATTGGACAAAATAACAGTGAGAATTTGTTAAAAAGCGGGTGCTACCTACTCTCTGTAAGGAAGAGAGTATGGTCTGAGAAAGCTCTGTAAGGTATGCTGTGAAAGAACCCTGAGTATTTGTAATAGCGACTAGAGAGAGAGAGATATATAGTTACATATAGTTACATAGATACACAGACCACACAAACTTGCCAGTCCCTACTCGGCAGTACGGCCATAAATCTAAAAAGAGTAGACGCTAAGGTTGAAGAATATATATATATAAATTATATAGGTGGAAATACACATTCCAATACTTTCAAATACATGATATACCAAGTAGATAGTTTTAAACTTTGTGAAATAACCGGGCTTAAGTATATCTGCGTTGTATCTGCCTATCTATATCACTGACCAGTGTTTTAGCTTTTTTTACTCTTGTTTTGTATCGTACATGGCAACACTATGTATATGTATGCATACATTCAGGCACATACCCCATAGCTGGAGGGGGGGGGGGGGGGGGGGCTGAGTCGAGACAGCTGGAACAGAAACATAAGAATATAATAAAAATGCAAATTTACATACATCTAGGTCGTCCAGGAGAAGACCCAGAGACTAAGGCCCATTAGGGGTCCCCATCATAAGACTCCCAGGTCCCAAACCTCCTGGAGAGGTTCCGGTCTTAGCAGGCAGACACATAGCGGAACACACCACAATGCCCGCCCACATCACTTCCAGGCATGGCCCTTCATATAAATACACCCTGCCATACACCCTATACATGCTCCCCGGGCCGGGCACCTGACGGTCAAACTGGTGCCCGACCCCCACTCCCTACGATTGCGTTATCACTTATCTGTTCACAATTGTTATCCATTCATTCCTATTCATCATCACTTATTGTGCCTGTTCTTCGGTCACCTCTTTATCTTCCAATGTTTTTTCACACCATCTCTCCTCCCAGGTCTTCCTCTCAATTTATTTCCCCTTGTTTCCGACTCATATATGCAAACACTATTTATTAGTATTATTCTATCGCATACACTTTTCCTTATCGCTTTTCATTGAACATTAGCTTGCATATATATTACGTAAGTGTTGTGTGTACCAGTTATCCTCTTCCTTGGTTATATGTATACTTTTTATTTTATATTTTTCATGATAGTGTTCCATGGTTTAAGTCCAATTATCTAAATCTACTTATTTCCCTCATCCAGTCTCTACACCATCCCTATATCCCTTCACCATCGCCGATTCAGATTGACAATTCAGATGTTCTAAGCAATATCACCGTTACAGAGAGAGAGGTATTGAATTGTTTAGATAAACTCAAGGTAAATAAAACGCCTGGACCTGATACAATCTCACCTAGAGTTCTAAAGGAAGCTAAGGATGAGCTCTCCAAACCACTGACATTGCTATGCAATAAATCCTTGCAGTCTGAATCTATGCCTGATCAGTGGAAGCTAGCCAACGTAACACCGATATTAAAAAAAGGCAGCAAATCCCTACCCAGTAACTATCGTCCAATTAGCTTAACCTCAGTTGTATGTAAGATGCTAGAAACACTCATAAGAGACAGACTCGTAAATCCCTTAGAGGAAAATAGCACACTTAAAGATACTCAACACGGCTTTCGTAAAAAACGTTCCTGTTTAACAAACCTCTTAGACTTCTTCCACGATATCCTCAACCTCTACGATGAGAGTAAAGCTGTAGATATTATATACCTTGATTTTCAAAAGGCCTTTGACAAAGTTCCCCACAAACATTTACTGCTAAAACTAAAAGCGCATGGAATACAAGACGGTGTGTTGAAATGGATAGAAAATTGGCTCAGCGACAGAAAGCAAAGAGTAGTCATGAACGGTAAGGCATCTAAATGGACCAATGTAAGTAGCAGGGTACCTCAGGGATCGGTACTAGGACCAATTTTCTTTCTAATTTACATCAACAACATAGATGAGGGTCTCGATCACCAGTACAATCTCAATATTTGATGACGATACAAAAATTGCAAATAGCGTACTCTCAAAAGAACAAGTTGACGATATGCAACCCAATCTAGATAAGTTGTCATGTTGGGCCCAAATTTGGCAAATGAATTTCAATGCGGATAAATGTAAAGTACTACATATCGGATACCAAAACGAAAAAGCAAACTATTCGATGAATGGCACTCAGCTTAAGAATGTAAACAGAGAAACAGATCTGGGAGTAACAATATCGAGTAACCTAAAACCGAGTCAACAATGTTCAGAAATTGTTAAGAAGGCAAAACAAATAATTGGCTTTATATAGGCAGGTCATTTGAGCATAAATCCAAAGACGTTATCCTAACCCTTTACAATTCCTTAGTCCGCCCTCTTCTGGAATACTGCGTTCAGTCCTGGTGCCATTATTACCAAAAAGATATAGACAAGCTAGAACGAGTATAACGTAGAGTTACCAAAATGATACCTAGCCTAAAGAACAAACCATGCGAGGAGCGTCTTAGAGAATTAAATATATTTCCTTTAACCCAGCGCAGATTAAGAGGCGGCTTAATTCAAGTGTTCAAAATCATCAAAGGCATTGACAATATGAACTGTAGTAAGTACTTCACTATCGACCAATCTAATTACACGTGGGGAAACGGTTGCAAAATTATTGGTAATTCTTTTAACTCACACGAATCTAAGAATTTCTTCTTCAATCGAGTTGTCAACTTATGGAATGGGCTTCCCCGAGACGTCATAGACTGCAGCACCGTTGATTCATTTAAACTTCGCCTAGACAAATATCTCGCATCAAACCTGCGACTGACTGCGTTTGTAAATGAAAAACTTTATTTTATCCCCCCCTCAGTTACTAACCCATCTGTCCCCTACTAACTTCCTAATCATGCCACGGACATTAGTTCCAGGGCAGTAGTTCCCTTTCCAATGTTCCCTTACCCACTCTAATCCACTGTTTGGACACTTGATCTTCACTGTTTTGGAGGAAAAGAAGCCTAGAAGGGTCACTGGGCGGTTGTTGCTTGATTTCCTTTGCACTCCTTTGTACTTTTGTTTATGTTTGTTTATATTTCAACAATCTTCCTGCTATGTAATAATATCCACTACTTGTCGACCCTCTTTATTTTTTACTAGCCTGACTTATATTAGTCTTTAGAATAATATAATTTAATATTGAACTTTAATTTTCTGCTGTAGTGGAGAATATAAACACATTAAACATGAAACAATGTTGGTACATATCTATTGAATTTTGAATGAACTTGGTTATGAAAAGGCTTACTTTCACTATAAAGGCTACATGTTTCATAATGGCTATTATAGGTTGATTTACCCTAAATTAACATTGCAAAACAAAGTTGTGTTGCTCGGGAAACTTGAGGTGCAGGACTATAATAGCAGGGCTCGTCTCGTAGAGCAAGAGCGTTATTGTTGATATACAGGTAATATTGTCTTTGTTGTTTATATATGTTTGTATCGCATTCAGTTATTTATACTATTTATTTCATGTGTTAACCTTTTCCAATATGACAATGTATTTTTACTGTAAATATATTTTACCTAACATTACAAGATTATAGTCAGTTTCGGAAGGACCTCTAGGAATTAAAGGGACATTAGTTTACCTCCTGACCTTCGCACACAATATCCATATTGAATGATATCGTCAAATATTTGCCAGCTAAGAATGTGAGAAAAAATATTGGAATAGGAGTCAACTTGAGAAAGTTGTTTTCAATAGCTGAGAAATGATGTTATCAGCCTGTGTTTGTGAGGCTGCTTCATTATCTAATGAGATAGAGAGAGAGAGAGAGAGAGAGAGAGAGAGAGAGAGAGAGAGAGAGAGAGAGAGAGAGAGATAGGGGGGGGGACAATTAATCTTCATAGCTGCTTTAGAAAAATACAGTACATAACTTACATACCACCAATGGCAATGTGGATAACTTATTTTACTGCAAGTAACGAGTAACATGTGTCATTATCAATAAATTTGGTATTGTATATAAGCCTTCCAAGGGAGTTAACTTACACCTGTCATTGAATATATTAGCATATTCTTAATCATAGACTACAGTAGATCTGGACTGGACACGAAAATGGAACTTTGCAGTAAGGGACCCAAAATCGGAGAATGAACCCCCAAGTTCGAACCTCGAAACCGCGATAATGTGACATTTTCGCGGTTTCGAGGTTCGAACTTGAGGGTTCGTTCTCCGATGTTGGGTCCCTTACTGCAAAGTTCCATTTTCGTGTCCAGTCCAGATCTACTGTAGTCTATGTCTTAATTTATCTATAAATATTACGTTGAAATACAGTAGAGACTCTTCTGTATTTATCGTTTTTCCTTTAGGAACATTTTGGGAAAACAAACCTGTTGGCAGTGTTTCTCTTCATTGCGATGGTGTTGGCATGTTTAGTTGGGGAGATTGTAGGCACCAATCGAGCAGGGCAGTACCCAGGGGAGGCCACATAAGCATAATATGATAAGGAGTTGCTGGAACTCCTGTTTTATTTGTCTGGTTTCCCCCACTGTTTCTATGTGTGTCTTATTTACAATGTGACGTTAACCACTCCGTTAGAACCGCATGGCTTGTCCTACAGTGACTCGCTAGGATCGCCAGGGCAGTCGATGTGGCTACAGTTGATGTATTATTGTGTGCTTTATTTCATATGAAAGCTTGTGTCATGGGCAGTCCAAAAAGGCTTTGTTTTCGCCCATGTCAAGGCTTTATATATTTAATTGCAAAGTATATGTTTTATCATTAAGTAGTAATGATAGGAATTGAGAGAGAGAGAGAGAGAGTAGAACAGAGTGAGAGGAGGCGCGTAGTGTTTTGCTATACTCGATGACGTCATAGCTGGCTGGCCTCGTGGGGATTCGTTGAGGGAGTTTTTTACCATGCTTTGTGACGTCATGTTTGGCTGGCTTCTTTAGCATTGGCTGGAGGACTTGTTACCGCTTTTTTCCCACGCGGCTCGAGCTAGTGCTAGTATATATACAGTTCCCTCGCCACTCTCTCCCTCAGATCTGGTTTCTAGAATGCATCCCTCTTATCCCTTTGATACCTGTTCCCCTCCTGCACCTGAGAACCTTTTCCTCTGCCTATCTCTCTCATTTTCCATATCTTTCACCACCTTTTATTAATATTATACCCCCTCTGGTTAACTCTGCATAATCAGCTTCATGCTGGCCAGTTGTATTGTGCGTTAAGGTCTGATATAACCCATGTATGTTAGTTGTTAAGATAAGTTGATCACGAAGCATTGGTTGGCATTTATATTGTTCAGTACCGCTTCCTATAATTATTAGTGTTCTGCTGGATTAGATAATGCTAGACTAGGAGTCTGATACTATAAGGTATTGTTTCCGATGGGTGTTGGCTTTAGTTAAAAGCTGCATGACATACCTGAGAACTGGAGTTGATTGGGTAAATTCTAGTCTGTGTGCCATTGAGAATAGAGCATGCACGAATGAGGGCTTTTGCCTATACCATTCTGCACTGTTCTAAGCTCGTTGTTTGTCTTTGAGGTACGCCAGGAGAACGCTTAATACTTCGGTATTAAGGTTTCTCAAGAGAGCTACCCTTCATTATAACGTAATACTTGACGCACAGACTTGAGATTTGCACTAGGCTATGCGGCATGCCATGCGCACCAGTATCTCGTATCATTGACTTTAGCTAGACTTTATCAGTCACAGTAGATATTAAGTATATTAAACCAATTACTCTTTTTATGCATACCCGTTTATGATTACACAAGCATTTCGCAGCCTAGTTTGATGTATTGAGACACAAACGACTTAGGCTCTTTTTGTTGATAGTAATACTGCATTGTCGTGGAGATTATTATTAGTGTTGTAGCGTTTAGGATATTCTTGGCTCCGACTGCATTATATCTCCTGCCTTTTTGTGTGCATAGCCTGCACGAGCATTGTTCCGCTGCCTGCCTTTTGGGTTCCATTTCCGATTCGAGCATCTTGATAGCATCTAACATTTAAAGAAGATTCCTTGTTGGTGTGGAAGGACTTTAGTGCACTTTCTTTCATGCAGGAGTGCCTGACATTTATTGATTAAAGTAACGTAAGCTGTAACTTCTCTTACCACCTTACTTTGCATACCATAACCAAGCACCTTCGGTTATAGGTAGTAATAGGCTGTTTTCACATAACATTAAGCCTAGAGTAGACGCACATATATTGATAGTTTAATAACCTATTATTGCATATAGAACTCTGGAGAGTATTTGTGTTCTTTGTTCACTGGGAATATACATCAGAGGTTGGATCTAGCGCTTTTCGTTGTAGCATTTATGACATTACTAGTCCAATGAATAAGAGCCCTGATATATTTAAACCTCAGTCGTAACAACAAGGAGAGTAATCCAGCTATCCCTCACAAACACCTTCTCCTCCTATTAATTTCACTACACTACACAAGCACACCACAATTCGTTCTAACACATCTAAATTAACTCTAACGTACCTTGCTTTTGGCCCTCTTTCACTATTTCAACCTTGAGGGGAACACTTACAAAGGAGTACAAAGGAGTACAAAGGAAATCAAGCAACAACAGATCTAGTGACCCTTCTAGGCTGCTTGTCCTCCAAAACACTGAGGATCAAGTGTCCAAACAGTGGTTTAGAGTGGGTAAGGGAACATTGGAAAGGGAACTACTGCCCTGGAACTAATGTCCGTGGCAGGATTAGGAAGTTAGTAGGGCACAGATGGGTTAGTAACTGAGGGGGGGATAAAATAAAGTTATTAATTTACAAACGCAGTCAGTTGCGGGTTTGATGCGAGATATTTGTCCTAGCGGAGTTTAAATGAATCAACGGTGCTGCAGTCTATAACGTCTCGGGGAAGCCCATTCCACAAGTTGATAACTCGATTGAAGAAGAAATTCTTAGATTCGTGTGAGTTAAAAGATTTACCAATAATTTTGCAACCATTTCCCCGCGTGTAATTAGATTGGTCGATAGTGAAGTACTTACTACAGTTCATATTGTCGATGACTTTGATGATTTTGAACACTTGAATTAAGTCACCTCTTAATCTGCGCTGGGTTAAAGGAAATAGATTTAATTCTCTAAGACGCTCTTCGTATGGTTTGTTCTTTAGGCTAGGTATCATTTTGGTAACTCTATTTGTTACAGACAGCTTTGGCTTTTGTCTCTTTTACGCACATAGAAGAAAAAAACAAGTTTGCTGATGAACCCTCTGAAAGCCGCTGTTGGGCAGCATGATATATCAACACTCAAGCTGTACACAGTTCTTAATGGACAGGCAACTCAATTTGAATAAACCATCTCCTTGTCCAACTCTATGATCTGTATTTTAATGTTGTATACACATATGTTTCAGGAAATAGGTTGCTAGCTGAAGAAGGACAGTTTGTATCCAGTTAAGATGAATACTTCCATGCATCTATTCATAAAGATCTACTGTATAATTCCAACACTATACCTCACTAACTATACCTTACAAATATAGTGAGAGTACCAGACTCCACAAAAGGTCACCTTGTTGCCCAAGCCCAACCACTGGCATGATAAAAATGATTGTGTATAGTTTGGAAAAAAAACGAAATGATCTATGTATATTATCACACAGCAACATTTCACACATTTACTATTATCCTATTAAACGAATATCCTCAAAAACAAAATAATATAGTATCTATTAAGAATGTATTAGTTTTGAAAGCTAAAAGTCCTTGATAGTGATGATTTAGTTAGGAAGCTTGAATCAAAATGTTATAATGACATTCAACAAGGTTCAGAGATTCATCCAGGGTAGCAAGGACAGTGTTCCACCTTTTGCTCTACTACTTCTTTTTTGTTTAAAAAGACCTCCGTCTACGTATTGTGAAAAACCTGTTATCCTCCGGCAAATTGTGGGGTTGAGTGAGTGAAGGGGGGACAGTGAATGAAGGAGGATACATGGTTTTCATAATACGTGTTGCTAGCCCCAAACGCGCGAGCAACTGTGGCTTTCAACCATCCGACACATCCCCTCTACTACTTGTATACCTCATGTACTGCTCTCTAATTCTTAGAGACCATTAAACTCCCCTACCTGTCTATCACCCTCAACTCACTCTCTCTCTCTTTCTGGCAGAAATGGACACTGTCAGTTGAAGAGAGCCGGAAAAAAGGTGAAGGTATGCATAACACTTCCTTTCCATATCTAACTATTAAAACATTCCTTCAGATGATTTCTAAGCCCAGCTAGGCTATTCACTTCTGTTTTATGTACGGCAAACTGCCAGAGGCTGGGGAGAGAACCTTCACCTTTGTTATCCTTTCCTTCCACTTTCTCTTATTCTTAGGGTTGCTATCTCTACTAGGAATAAATCCTGGCCACCTTGCAAGGATCCGTGTGGCCAGCGTATCTATATGGAAATCTCTATTTCTCTCTCGCTCTCACTCTCTCTCTATATCTGTCTATCTATCTATCTATATATATATAATATTATTATATATATTGAGTATATATCACAAATACACGTGAGCCACTAAAGCGTCGGCTATCGTCCTGACGGTCGGCGGTTCGAACCTGAGAGATTAGAAACATATATATATATAGATATATATAATTATATATATATATATATTTATTTATTTATTGTATATACAGTATATATTTATAATATTTTTTGTATATGACCCAGCCAGGAGTCGAACCCAGGTCAGTAGTGAAGCACTACAAAACCTTAACCTCTAGGCCACCGAGGAGATTCAAAATTAGTGGCTTCATTTGGAATCAAATTCCATCCACCATCCGCTCCGACTATGTGGTCATGGAGCTTGATGCCACACACACATACACCTCCCACACAAACACTAGCAACTAAGTTCTAGAGCAGGATACTTGTAATCTGGGGCACATTTAACACTAGATTAGCGGGCTAGCGGTTTATTTATATGTACCGCCCAGTGAGGTGTTTTTAGCCAAAATAGGGCTGTTTACGTGATCATTTTCATGCCTAAATAAGACCCAGAGCGTAAAACAAGTATCTATCCCTGAAAGGGCATAAACAGAGCTTTCCAATGACACCATAACGATCCTTTTATGATGGCTAGTTTTCTTGCAACAATCGCGCAACGCGTGCAAAAAGCATGTAATTCGGCACTTTCCCCATACAATTCCGTATATAGCGAGTGAGAGAGGGAGGGAGGAGGTGGGATTCGTGTCAGTAGGTTCGCCACGGTGGTCTGGAGCAGTCATACGCTCGCTACTCTCTTGCCACCACTTGTCTCTCTCTCTCAGCAACATTACGTGCTGAAATTGCCACACGACCTATGTCGAGCGCCGCCAGATAGTCCAGATATATTATACTCGACTTATGTTGCGCGCCGCTAATTAAGGGTTAAGGCCTCTCTGAATAAACAAGTAGAGCCTAAATATATTAAATATTTGTGTGATATGACCCAGCCAGGGCTTGAACCCAGACCAGTAGTGAAGCACTCCAACACCTTAACCACTAGGCCACCCAAGAGTGAACCGATTGTGGGACAATCGGTTCACTCTTGGGTGGCCTAGTGGTTTCTTCCACTCAACAAGAAAACCCAGGAACTCTCTCCCTCAATCTGTCTTACCCTCATTGTATGACTACTGCTTCAAGCTAAACCCACCCAATACGGTGGCCGAAAAGTGGGGCCCACAGCAGCTAAATGAAGCCTATTGCCTATACAAGCTAATAGACATAAAATGAGGGCGAATAAACAACACACAGCAAAAAGAGGAAGCCTTGCCTTAATCACAGCGAAAGTCGTCCGAGCTCACGTTAAAAACAAACGCCCACGGAAAACTCCTAGGGCGCCCCGTAGAACAAGTGAAGTATGACCTATCTATCCTGAAATACTACCCTAGCTCATCACAGACAAGTCAAAATTAGCAAAAAGACTTAAAATCCGAACGGTAGGAGAAGGATGAAGACAGGTCAAAACCATACGTCCGCTCCGCGGGGCGCCTAGGAGCGGAGAGAGAGATTAGCAGTGAGGCATGCATGGGGACACTGCTACGAAACATCAGACTGTCGGGAAGCGCATTGCTGGTGAGATCAGGTTTATTATTTTAAATTTTAATTTTACCATAGTTTTTACTGGTTGTTTTCAGTAGTGGCATCTGCCTCATACATGGACGAGTCTGTTAGTGTTTTTAGCGTTCCCTCACGATTATATGGTATTCTCTTTACTTTTCTGCTCCTAGGCATTTGAAATGGCGAGCCATGGGTTCAAAGAGAGCCATAACTTTGTTAGAGCATTTCGTCAATGATGGATGGGCAACTAATATATATATACTGTATATATATTTTTTTTATTTTTTTTATTTTTTTTTAGCGATTCTCCATATATATTTTTCTATGATAAAGTTAATCTAGAAAATATCGTCAAGAGATATAAGAGAAAACGTAAAGTCGTGAGAAGCAGTAGTCAGATTCACTTTGCTAAAATTCGACCCTATGATTAGTCTAGATAACCTTTGTTTCATTACCATGTGTATGAAACTATTAGATAAATTCAATCATGATTCAACATTATAGTTTGCTGGATGTAAGAACACACACATTCAAGTAATTGCATAAATACCTTTGACCGCGTGGATCTCACAGTTATTGTATTAGCGATTTCAGTTTATGATATAAGTAATATCCCAGAAATACTAAAATATCAAATATACCTTGCTTTCCTTAAAAATAATTATTTACCGAGTCTAACAAACCATAGTAAGTTGTCATTGTATAAATGCATCAAAAACGTATTGCACTCACCTACTGTATTTAGAAAACGTACTAAAAGGAAAACGTGTGACTGTACTGTACCTCTTTAGCTCACACTAAAGTAAAGTGAGATTCCAGTAAATTTATTACTTCTATGTTTCATATTCAGCTGTAGCTTAACTAAACGTAAACCTCTTTATTTTGTTAATGTAATATGGTATTTGTACAGTCACAATCCCTAATTTATTTACCCCTTGGCTCAAGGGAAGTCGAAGCCAGGGTTGACGATACATCAGATGAGCGGACACGGTTAGTTACATAGTGATAACATGGTTTACGATGATGGAAAGCAATACTTCTCACAAATGAACACAAACATTGGCACTGCCTTCTACCACATAAACACAGTCATGGAGTTTGACTGATAATATTGTCATTAACTGCAACAAATTAATAAATGTATTTTTCAACTTCATACACTCTTTGAATGCTTTCAGTATGGGTTTTCCATACATCTAGTGTTGTGAACCCGATCCCTGTTGGATATAGTTTGTCTTGGGTGTTCACAATACTCACGAAACACCGAGCTAATTTCAAAGCATTCATAACAATACTAATACCTATAATATTACTGGTAATAATAATACTATATGGATATTCGTAGTTAGGATTATATAGTGGACTGTATAAAAATACCATACAATAGTTTATATCACCTGAATACTGGAACTAGTGCTGTAGGGCCTAGTTGACCTGTTGAGCCATGGTGTTGTTACAAGATGGCGTGTGGGAAACGGGAGCGTTAGCTAATAGGATAGAGTTGATGAATAAAGAATGGGGCCACTATACTTAATGATTGATGGGAATGATGATTAATGATCTATGGATTAGTATGGATAGATGGAGAATTGATGAGCTAAGTACTATCACTAATGGGGCGAAAGGTGAGGTCAAAACACAAGAGTGTAGGCAGACGGTCTGGTAGTTCTGGCGGCTAGGGAGAGAGTGCCGGCTCCCTGTCAAATTTGCGGGCAAAATAACGCGCATGCGTTAAGAGGTCGGGATTTATTTTCCCTCCCAATTATAATTACTTAAGTTCATAGGAATGATAGATCACCCAATATTCAATATAGAACATAATTATTAACCTTTTAATTATTCTATATAATTATTGATCCCACAAAAATAATACTAAAAACTTAATGTAATACTTAAAGTAAGACTGTCCATACCAGAGTTTGGACACATTCCCGCCACCAGGTTTATATAATACAGTATCTACAAAAGCCCGGAGGCTATTTTATTCCGCCATGATTGGGAGGAGGCTTGAGCCGCCTGTCAACTAGGACGTCCACTCGGTACGTCGACCAGTGGATCGGTCGAGGTAGCCACTGTGGGAATGTCTCCAGGCGTCTCCGAGGAGTCCTCTTTGCACTCAATGTCCCCCTCAAGAGGGTACAGACGGACAGTCGGTCGCGTATATGTTCCCGTCTTCGTCCGGACTCTAGCCAATCGGACTTCTCCGTCTCGACCGGGTAATAACTCGACAATACGGCCCAACTTCCAAAAAGCGTGTGGACCCTCATCATGGATGATGACGACATCACCGATACCTGGCCACCGACCATTTATTGGTCTCAGCTTACACTTATGCGCCTCTCTGAGGGTCACCAGATACTCGTTAGACCAGCGTCGCCAGATATCTTTCGACAGTTTGCGAATATATTGATATCTGGCTGAAATGACATCTTTATTTATGTAGTCTGGATCTTCCAACCCATCCTCCACTTCATTAACATCAGGAAGATCCCGCAACCGATGACCCCGCACCAACACAGAGGGTGTTATTGGGGTAAGATCCCCTAGGTCGCCGGAAGCATAATATAAGGGACGATCATTGATAGTGGCCTCAATTTCCAACAGTAGAGTAGTCAATTCCTCCAAGGAAATTAAGGCACGTCTCAACACCTTCTTCAATCCCGCCTTGACAATGCCGATGGCCCTTTGCCATATAGCGCCGAACCACGGCGCCCTAGCCGGGATAAACTGCCACTCACATTGAACACTGCCAAGGTGGGACTGAACTTTAGGGTGATTACAAATGTCCGATAAGTACCCAGAGGCCCCAACAAAAGTGCTGGCATTGTCACTTAAAATGATCCGGGGAAATCCCTGTCGACTACAGAACCTCCTGAATGCGTGGAGGAAACTGTCACAAGTGAGGTTGGTGACTATTTCGATGTGAATCGCTCTGGTGACCAAGCAAGTAAATAAAAGCATGTAAGCCTTTATCGTCGGCGAGTCCTTGATCGGGATTGCTCCGCTATAGTCCACCCCAGTGACCTTATACGGGTCTCCAGGGATGGTTCGCAGGGCTGGTAAAGGTGGCAGTCCTGCATAGTCGTAGGGCTTACCTTTTACCCGACGACATTTCAGACATTTACCCAGTAAGCTTTTCACCACCTGCCTGAGTTTAGGCACCCACCATTTTTGACAAACGTAGGTAACCACGTGACCGACCCCGTAATGGCAACAGAGACGATGGCACCGATCAATTATCAGGTGGGTCAAGGGATGTTTGGAGACTTGCATTATTCTGAGATAGCCGCTAACCTCAATCTGCCTCCACAATGAATTATACCTCCCTTCAGGTGTAGTCCTAACTGGTTGATTAAGTTATTTCTGGACTGTTTAACCTTCACCATTATTTCAAGTTCCTGTGAATAGGTCTCTTTTTGGCATAATTTGAGTAAAACATTATCTGCAGCTCTAATTTCATGTATGTTGAGATGAGCACTACCTGTGGGGGGCAGGCTATTTCTGTTTGCCTTCAAATTATTTATGAAACATATCACCCATGCTGTGACATGCTGCAATCTTTCATAGCTGCTATATTTGTGTCAGTCCCATAACTGTGTGTCATCTTGGGGCACCGTACCTACAATTTGGGTCACGATACCAGCGGGCTGCTGTTGGAGATCTATATTCTCTGGCCATCCATCGGGTTTCGGGAGCCAAGTAGGCCCATTCCACCACAACGCAGAAGAACTCAAACATTTAGCAGACACGCCTCGAGATACCATATCACTTGGGTTCTCTTTAGTCGACACATACCGGAAATAAGCAGTCGGGACTAGGGCCTGTATCTCGTCGATGCGGTTAGTGACATACACTGGCAATTTCTTTTGACTGTGAATCCAGTGTAGCGTAATTTGACTGTCACTCCACACATAGCTTTCAGAGATATGAAGTTTATCTTTATAGGCATTCTCAACGAATTTAATCATTCTGGCGGCTAGCAGAACTGCAGTCAATTCCAATTTAGGGATGGAAAGGGACTGGATGGGGGCTACCTTAGCCTTTGCCATGACCAAGTGGCTACCCTCTGGACTGACTAGATATATAGCAGTCCCGTAAGCGACACTGCTTGCGTCAGCAAATGCATGCAGGGAAATAGTCTTTCTGAAACAGATCCTCCTAGAGAACTCGGTACAACTACAGAGAACCATGTCATCCACTATCCCCCGCCATTCCGCTTGCAGGTCCACAGAGAGATCATCGTCCCAACCCAATTTCAGTCTCCACAATTGTTGGAGAAATATTCGAGACCTTATTGATACTGGCAACACAACACCCAAAGGATCAAAGAGTTTGGCAGCAAACCTTAAACACTCACGCTTGTTGTAACCTGTTCAAAAGGAGCATACTGAACTCCAAAGGAAAGAGAATCAGAGTCAGTTTTCCACACCAGGCCAAGTACTCTCACCAAATCCTGTTGTTCCGCAGCAACACCGCCCTTCTGCAACACCTTTCTCAAGACGGAAGTATTTGTGGCCCATTGGCGCAGGAATAAATGGGCATTATCCATTACTTCACGAGACATATCGTAAGGATGGACGAGGGAACTTTCATTATCCCCCGTACCTTGGAGGTTATCGATATACTGTATAGCCCGGCCCTAATTTCCTGCATCAACTCCGGGTCTGCATCAACAAGAGAAAGATGCTTAAGGATTGTCGCGTTAAGGAGAAATTGAGAACAAGTCGCACCGAAAAGGACAACCCTGAACCGATAACAGATTAGACGAGAATCTAATTGTAGAGGATCTTTCAGCCACATAAACCTAGTGTAATCCCTGTCATCCTCCTGAAGTTTCAACATCAAGAAAGCCTTCTCGATGTCACTGACCCACGCATACTGATGCAGACGGAATCGCAACATAACCTGAGCTAGGTCCGGTACTAAAGAGGGTCCCGTATGTAGACAGTCGTTTAGATTGGGTTTGTGTTTGACAACTTTGGCGGAACAGTCAAACACAATACGTACCGGTGTAGTCTTGCTCTGTTTTACGACCCCGTGATGCGCCAGATAATGACATGAGACAGAGTCATCGAAAGGAACCTCCTCGATGAAACCCCGCGAAAGTTGATCAGAAACTACCTGTGAATATTGGTCACAAAACTTAGGCTCACCTATAAATCTCTTTTGTAGACCTCGTAATCTCCCAACAGCCAAACCTTTATTGGTGGGCAACTGTTCTTTTAATTCAGTCCAGGGCAGACGTACCTGATATTGTTGACTCTCAGGCTCGTACGTGACGACTCATAACTGATCAAAGCTTGCCGTTCGGCTTGCGAATGTTCTTTGGGTGATATGCCAATGTGGTCTAAATCCCACAAAGCATTCAGTTCTTCGTTGCACGGGAACTGTCCAGTAGACATATATTGGTCCACTGGAGTTACTGCCACTTTTAGAATTGTTACAACCTCAGTATTGGAGCTGGATGTGGATGCCGCATAAGAACCCCTCAGTGCATATCCGAATTTGGTTGGAAGTAAAACCCAATTACCTACCCGTTTATAACCAGGTCGCACTATGTTGTAGTAATAGTCGGCACCAATAAGTACCTCCAGCTGTGCTGTCTCTGTGACGCATGAATCGGCCAATTTAATGCCATGGTGCTTTAAACTAGTCATTTCAGCACTAAGACTAGCCTCACCTTTATGTTCGGGAAGTTCCTCGACCACAATTGATTCGAGACGATGGAACCTACCCCGATGTAAATATTTCAGTGCTACAATAGTATACTCACGAGGGGTTTGAGTTCCGGTGAAACCATGAAGCCGTAATTCTTCCGTCCCCACGGTTTCGTATGAAAGGGACGGTAGTACGGATTTCTTCACGACGGTCCTCTGTGAGCATTGGTCTAGTAGCGATCTGACTTTTATACTTTTCCTGTGTCTACCCTTTACAGGCAGCTGAACTGTTGGTAGGATCACAGTTTGCCTACTCATATTTACAGACATTGTTGTTGAGGTTGTAGGTGTCAACTCTTCCCTAGTAGTACCCCGACTTGCCGGTCTTGCCTCTCTCTGTTTTGGGCACAGGGAGTGAAAGTGCTTACCCTGGCAATACCTACAATTTTTGATGTTAGGGTTAGTGCACCCATTACTACCATGATCACTGGAGAGACATCCCGCACAGAGTCGTAGTTGCCGAGCTCTTTTAATTTTGAGCGGTCCCGTTTTATGTTTAAAGCATTTATACCAGGGATGGTTATTCCCACCGCACAGTTTACATGGGAACCGGCTACTACCACTCTGTGTTGCGAATGCAGCCGTAGCCACAGGCATATTCTTTCCTGGGGAGTCCTGACCATCCATGTTATACAATTCCGCCTGAAAACACTGTGTGAAAGTCTTGTAATCTAGGCTTTGCTCACCCATCTCCCTCCTAAAATGGTCTCCTTAACTGGTGATGGCAATTTATTCAGCAATGTAACCACACAGAACTCTTCCAGACTCACCTGTTGACTAGTCATAGATCTCATGGCACTTCCCATGGTTGCGTAGAAAGCCTTTAATTCTACGGCCTGACATTTAGGAGTAACAAGGTTATGGAAATGCATGATATGTGCCGCTTTTACCCTGTCGGGATGCACGAAGGTTTCTTGAAGCAAGTCTAAGGCAGGGGCGTAACTTGTACCCTCAACCGTGAAACCTTCTATCAATTTATAGGCATCCCCCTTTAACTGACCCTTTAAGTATGTTAACTTTTGAATTGCACTTAAGTCAGTCTTTTCATGCACCACACATCGAAACATGTCCCAAAACCCAGTCCATAATGTGGAGTCGCCAGCGAAGGTGGGTAGGATCAGGTGCGGCAATTTAACTCCTGATCCTTTTTTGTTGTCGGATCGAGTTTGCCCTTCTGCGTTACCCAATTTCTCCTTTAACCTGACGATTATCCCATAGATCTCAAATAAGTAAATGGTATCCGCTTGGTTCTCCTGAAAATATTCAGAGTCTGAAGGATATAGCGGCAACAAGACCTCTTGATTGGCCTCAAACTTGGTCACTTGGGACTGCACGCTATGCAGTTTTGCCTCGACTTCTACCCGAGATGCGGTTTCCAAGAACTCATCTAAATTTTCTGTCAGGACAGTCAACGAACCTTTAAGACCTGCCCTACGGCGTTTGCCTTGGGCTAGAGCTTCCATATTGTCACCTCCGGTCCAAAACAAATGGAAATTACAAATCCCAGACTTTTACGACAGTTTATTCGAAACAGGAAATCTTCCGCCGATCAAACTCGGGTTCTAAGGCTAAACGCGAGCAACCAATGACAGATAATCAAAGAGCGAGAACAAATGCGAGTAACATCAAATGCGAGAGGGAAAACAAATTGCAATACTTATCATGCCGATCAAACTCGGGTTCTAACACTAAACGCGAGCAACGGCAAAAAAAAAGGATATACTAACAAGACATGGTGATAAATAGCCGATCAAACTCGGGTTCAGACCTGACACTCAACGCGAGCGACGGGATACATGGCAAACTAACAGAACATGGGTGGTATTAGGACTGTAGAATTAAATGTACGCGCCTGCCGAGTGCCGAAATAATTAAAGTTAAAACCCAAAATACAACCCTTCAAAATTTTGAATTTAGATGCCGCAATGTAAATTGAAAAGTTAGGCTATCACAGAAATTTTGAAAAACAGGGTTAAATTAGATGCATCAAGATTTACTAATAATTTAGAAAAGCCAATAAATATCTTTAAATTTAGATTTAGTTATGCTGAATCAGAAAGAGCACATTTTTAATGAATTTCTGGCTCAAAGCCTTCCCCTCCCACCTCCGGCTGCCCCGTCCTCCCTGCCCCGTGCAACATGTGCCATGTTGGCAAATCAGGAAAACCCTCGCGGCCGAAAAAAAATAAAAAAATCGCGGGAGAGTAGCCATCAAATGCACCGACAAGTAAACAAAGCAGGCCAACGAACACACTAGGACGGTCGAAGGACCATATATTATATGGATATTCGTAGTTAGGATAATATAGTGGACTGTATAAAAATACCATACAATAGGTTATATCACCTGAATACTGGAACTAGTGCTGTAGGGCCTAGTTGACCTGTTGAGCCATGGTGTTGTTACAAGATGGCATGTGGGAAACGGGAGTGTTAGCTAATAGGATAGAGTTGATGAATAAAGAACGGGGCCACTATACTTAATGATTGATGGGAATGATGATTAATGATCTATGGATTAGTATGGATAGATGGAGAATTGATGAGCTAAGTAATATCACTAATGGGGCGAAATGTGAGGTGAAAACACGAGAGCTTAGGCAGACGGTCTGGTAGTTGTGGCGGCTAGGGAGAGAGTGCCGGCTCCCTGTCAAATTTGCGGGAGCCTTACTTTTCCGCGCATGCGTTAAGAGGTCGGGATTTATTTTCCCTCGCAATTATAATTACCTAAGTTCATAGGAATGATAGATTACCCAATATTCAATATAGAACATAATTATTAACCTTTTAATTATTCTATATAATTATTGATCCCACAAACTTAATACTAAAAACTTAATGTAATACTTAACCCTTAATTAGCGGCTCACCACATAAGTCGTATTTAATAAAGCTGGACTATGTGGCGGCGCTCGACATAGGTCGAGTGGCAATTTCAGCACGTAATGTTGCTGAGAGAGAGAGACAAGTGGTGGCAGGAGACTAGCGAGCGTATGACTGCTCCAGACCACCGCGGCGAACCTACTGACACGAATCTCAGCTCCCTCCTCCCTCTCTCACTCGCTACATACTGAATTATATCGGGAAAGTACCGAATTACATGCTTTTTGCACTCGCGTTGCACGGTTATTGCAAGAAAACTAGCCATCATAAAAGGATCGTTATGGTGTCATTCGAAAGCTCTGTTTATGCCCTTTCAGGGATAGGTACTTGTTTTACGTTCTGGGTCTTATTTAGGCATGAAAATGATCACGTAAACAGCCCTATTTTGGCTAAAAACACCCCGCTGGGCGGTACATATAAATAAACCGCATAGGCCGCTCGTAAGGTGTTAAAGTAAGACTGTCCAGAGTTTGGACATACTAAGCGTCTTGCAATACTTGAAATATCAGTAAATACACATTGTGCATGTGTTTTTGTGGTGTCCTTGGAATACATATATAACATTGGTAATTAATTATAACAACATAACATGTTATAGCAATAGATGTATTACTGCTTCATAACTGTGCTCATGAGTTGTGGTTCAGGTGAGTGAGCGTTTCATTATAAAGTGACCGTGTCAGCTCGCCTGACGCTTCTTTAATCGTCTTGGCTGAGCCAAGTGGATAAAGAAATTAGGGATTGTGACTGTACCAATGTATTATTGTAGTAGGATGGTGTGATATATTATTATTTTGTGTATCAATAAACCTTCCGTATATCTTGTCTTGTGTTTGATGGTAGATTATATACTAAATCCTTACACTCTTCCTGTTAGTAGAACGCGTCAATTTCCAGATTTGTTGTACCAAATTAGTTACTGTAGTGTGGTAATGGCTGTGGTTGAATGTTGTCTGTACCCAGTATAATTAGCTCCTTTTGCTGATATGGTACCAACATGCACAATGTAAATACAACATTAGTCTACTGCACCTCTATTGCTAAGAGGGTTTGGAGACCATGAGGACGAGTGATATATAAAAACACTTATAAAATGAGGGGTCGAACCCAGGGCACCTGTTTTTTAAGACGCTACATTTGCACCCGGCAGGCTCTGTCAGAAGTATCTGTCAGGGGATTTTGTAATGCCATGAAATTGTATACAGTTAATTGCACATAGTTATAGTTTTTTTAGTTTAATATTGAATTATTGAATGGTGATGGGATTGTGGGTTTAAGAGAATTATAATTAACTATAGAGGCTTATGAAATATAAGCTCTGTATATACTCTGTGTATCGATAGGAAAATGGGAGCGTCCGTGATCCAGAATATGTTGATCCCTGATTACGAACTGTGAATAAGTTAAAATAAATATAATAAATGAATAGTAAGCTGAAATATTGCTTCTGAATAATTTATGTTTGAGTAAAATCATGCGTATATATTTTTGCATTATGGCCGGGCCTCGAACCCCGATCAGTAATGCAACATCAAGTACATTTTTTACTATAAATACAACTGAACGAAACTTTAAGAACCTGATATCCATACATGACGCCATTGGAAAGAGTGGCGATAAACTGTTGTAAGTGGTTAGCCAGCGCTGCAAGTGCAGTGGAAAAGCAAGCGGTGTGAAAGTAAGACGAAATCTTCACTGCGAGAACTTTAGTGAATATCTTAGTGAATACCGTTCTACACCAACTCCTTAAGATAAGTCCTACCTGGCTTAGTGAAAGATATTGTTATTACCCTTTCCTGAGTTAGGAATATATAAGCTATGAACTCTTAAGCATAGTTCACACATTCACAAGTGTGAGTCCGAGTGAGCAGAATTCCACGAGTCATCTCTAGTGTCCATGAGTCACCATGATCACCACGAGTGCACTCGTGGTGACTTGTGCTCCACCACGAGTCACAACGAGTCACCACGAGTGTGCTGCGAGTGAACTGCAAGTGGTGGAAAATTTGAATTTTAATGGTCATTTTGGGATCACAAGTAGATACGACTCACCACGAGTTACCATGAGTATGACACGAGTCACTAAAAGTATGACACGAGTGACTCGGGCACTATTCGTCCACGTGGAATTGTCCAAAAGTTACCGCTAGTGTTCACGAGTCTTTTACGAGTAGTTTACGAGTCCGTACAAGGTACTATGAGCCGCAAGAAGTCTCTACAAGTTACGGGATGGATATAGTTTTCGGGCGTACGGTCGTCATGTTTACATAGGGCGATCGTCGCGGTTAACCCTTGTCTAGCGGGGCCGGACTTAAGTCGGTCTAGAGAAGAAAGGACTATGTGGCAGGGCCCGCCTTAACTCGGTAGCAATTTTGAGCATATAATTGGCTCTGAGAGAGAGACGAGCGGTGGGAGGAGCGTAGGTTCACTCTGACCGCTCGGCACGGTCCCTGCACCACAACTAACCTCCCCTCCTCACTCATCCCCACACCCATTACCTCGCTACACAGGGAATTTTGTAAGGAAATTACCTTATTTTAGCAATTTTTCCTTCGTGATGCACGATCGTTGCAAGAGAACCAGTGGTCGTAGAAGGATGGTTCTGGTGTCATTGGAAAGCTCAATTAACGCGCTTTCAGGGATACATAATTGTATTACGCTCTGGCTCTTGTTTATGCATGAAAAAGAGCACGGAAACAAGGTCGTTTAGGGTAAAACTACCCGCTTGGCGGGTAGTAGAAGTTACTGACGGTCCCGCTCTTAGGGCGTTAACTTTGCGTCTATTTTGACGGCGAATTATTCGGTTATTGGCCCCCTGCTGGCAATATATATGATGATGGCAGTATGTCATTGGGGGGTGAGGGGGGCTTTTATTATTGTATCCAAAGGCAGTCAAAATAGACGGGAACATGATGGCAAGCGGCCGACGCCTCCGCCGCCGTCGTCATGTTTAAATTTGTCGATCGCCGTGGTTAAGTTTGCGTCTTTTTTGACGACGATTTTTTTCAGATATTTGCCCCCTGCTGGCAATATATATGATGATGACAATATGTCATGGAGGGGTGAGGGGGGGCAATGCCCCCTCAACATATTATTGTATCCAAAGGCAGTCAAAATAGTCGGGAACATGATGGCAAGCATTGGAAGCCGCTCCGCGTAGTGTAAACAAGGCTGGTGGTTCGCCCGAATTCTACATTCTACCTCAAGTTACTACGAGTCACAACGAGTCACTGAAAGTTGTCGGACTCTCAGTCAAAATTTTGTACAGGGGTGAAAATTTGCCGGACCAGCGAGAGTCACCACCGGTGTCCGCGAGTTCCACACGAATCGCCCGAGTCACTACGAGTCACCTAAAATTTCCCCAAGTCGCTACGCGAGTCCCCAAAAGTGCGGACTCGTGGCAACTCGGGCTAACACTCGTGAATATGTGAATTAGGCTTTACTGTGGCCATATGTAGGTTCGTAGGTGTATAGGATAGAGGTGTTTCGGTACACCGCCCGATAATTGCCGGTAGTATCGTTACAACACTGTATATTTACAAGCACAAGGTGAATATCTTTTAACATTCGTTCTTACCGTATTGTATTTTCATTGTGATAAACATAAACTAAATATATTTAAGGTTGAGATAGCGAGTGTTAAACTTAATTCCTACATATATTTATTTCAGTGCTAATTGTGACGGGCTACCAATACAGAGGTTCATACAAACTTCAAATCCCAAGTAAGTAACCATTAAATTCTCTAAATATACCTCTCCTTATGTTCCTTCTTCACCATAGTTGGGACGGAATAACTCGTTAGCACTGGTCCTTCGAATACTTAAGAACTTTGGAGTTCGTGGTTATCGGAATGCGAGTCTCTGCTGGCTGGTTCATTTAGCTATTCTCCACAGGCTTCAAAGAGTTGTTCAGTGTGTTTGTGGGGAAAATCTACTGGAGGCAGGGGTTTCCGCCCTCCACACTCAGAAAAATTGTAAAAAAAAAAAATGGCATTAGATTAAGTTATGACGGATATATACTCGTGGGCCACCTAGTCGTAGGATTTTAGTAAAATCATTGTGTAGTTTGTAAGATCTCACACTCTCCTCCCAGAATCAATCAAAGATTTTGTTTACATAGATGACGCAGCTTGATGTGAAGGCAGGGGGAGCGTGTCGTAGTGTTACAAGGGTATGAAACAATTGGAGAGGGGGGGCAGTTCTTGGTTGTTTACAATCAGCACGATATACAGTATATGCTGTTAGTAAGCATTCCCTGGCAGTTATTACGGTGTTGATGATGTTTTATAACTAGCAGTGAAGAATGCTAAGCATATTTAAATTTACTTGTTCATAAATAATGTTCCTGAACCTGAAACTAATTTTTTAATGACTAGTAGACTCCCTCCTTCAGTAGCTGAAACGTCTCTCTATCTCTCTCTCTCTGTATGTTGAAAGTAACACTATTATACATGTCCATTTATATTTTATATTAATGAATCACATTATGGAATTAATTAATTTATATGATGAGAACTTGAGACATATATATTTTGAAGTAGCATCACGAAGTAACATTTTACAGTCGCGGCCAAATATAATCATCCACCTTCCTCACCCTCTCCGAGCTCAGCATGTATATTTCTATCCTACTTGTCACTAAGGGATGGAGGTGGAGAACAATGGGTGAAGAGGTGGGTGGGTGTGGAGGTGGAAGTGAGGAAGTTGTGGTGGGATTGTTTAGACTAGAACGAATGGTTTGGCAAAAACAGAACTAGGTAGATGTATGAGGGTTTCCCTACAAGTAATAATGGGATAATAATTTATAGTATCTGCATTATTAACTTCAACTACTTACATAGAAAAGGATATGCTTCAAAGCATGGAAGAATGGAGGCAGTAAGGAGGAATACCAGGCAGCTATATAAACGAACTGCTAGAAGAGAGTTTTACAATGCTAAAAAGGCATTAATTAAGGACCTGGTCCTCGAACAAGTGTGCAACACACACGGACAATACCAATGGGATCTTGGTATTAGTTTATGACCAACCAGTTACGGGTCCCATCGATGATTATCAGTGTTTTATCACTTTCATGAACGATACTTTGTTGGTGTACATGTAATTACCTTCGCAAAATCACTATAAGTGAAATACGAGAAACTGTTGGATTGTTCACCCATAACACAGGGAACGTGATCTGGGTTTAGACCGTCGCGAACCCATAAACAGGGAATGTGAAATGGGTTTAGACCATCGCGCACCCATAAACAGGGAACGTGAGCTGGGTTTAGACCGTCGGCATACCCACAAACAAGGAACGTGAGCTGGCGTTAGACCGTTGCGCACCCATAAACAGTGAACATGAGCTGGGTTTAGACCGTCGGTTAGTTTTCGGTTAGGTTAGGCTAATGTTGAAAATACTAAAATGCGACGGTCCTCGGTATTAAACAACACTGTATATCAAAGACAAATAAACAAAAAACTAAAATTAACTAGTAAAAAGGCTGTCCGGGGTCTCTTAAATTTTTACCAAATATATTTCACACATTTTTTAGAAATGCAATCAAAATGTGTCTATCGTCAATAGTTTTTATATATGAAGATAATAGCACAAGCATGTATAATCGCGGTTCACGGACTAGCACTCGTATACAGTAGCATACAGTTTTTCAGTTTATTTTGTTGCAAGGTGGTTTAGAGCTATAAAGTATGGTGATACATATAACTCAAGGTATGAAGAAGAAAATAAAAGAAATCCAAAATTCCTACTCTAAATATTTGAATTTAAATAAATGTTTATATATGTTGGCCATGAATTGTAGCACTTGTAACGGTTGTGTATTCAAACGGGTTATACAGTAGCGAATATTAGGTAACACTATATAATTATACAGTATATAATACAAAACAAAAACTATTCTAAGACATAAAACCCGATCATATAGTAGACTGGGGAGATTGTAGGCACCAATCGAACAGGGCACTTCCCAGGAGAGGCTACTCATATTTGATAAAAAGAGTCACTGGAACTCCTTTTTCCTTTGTTTGGCCTCTCTTACTGCATTTCTTTGCTCACCTACACAGTGAGTAATCCAGCTAGCTCTCACAAACACACTATCTCTCTCTCTCTCCTTAGCACTACACCACACAAGAACACAACATTTCTTTCCAATACACCCAAATTTATAATAATAAACAGGAAGAAGACACAAGGCCCTGCCTCAGAGTCCCCAGAAGGAGGGACCACAATTGCCCTCAATCCATGACACAGACACCTACTCAACGACTCCTCAAAATGCCTTGGAGCACGGCCTGACACTCTCACTATCAACTTCTGCAACATTCATGGCCTTTCCTTTTACTTCTACTCTGTTAAACACCACCTTTCCTCCAACAAACCTGATCTTCTCTTCTCCCCCCGAAACCCAGTTGTCTGAGGCAACTGACAGCAAACGCTTCTTTGTAGCCTCTAATTGTCTCTATTCTCAATTTCAAGCCAAAGGTGGATGTTGTTTGTATGTGCGTAATAATCTTACTTGCTCTCGTGTTCCCAACTTTGACTGTAATTTGACGTTATTTGATCTCATCTCATTTCAATGACCAGACTGGTGAACTAGACTACATCTCTTTCTATCATAAATGCCCTGAAGCAGTTGGTTAAGAACCCTACTCGTATCCCTGACTGCCTTGGAGATCGGCCCAACATTTTCACTTATCTCTAACCTCTGATCCTTCTGCTTACTCTGTAAATATTTTCTCTCCATTGGTTTCCTCCAATATTAACCTTTCTCTGTTACCTGTCCTATCTCCCCAGTACAGTCACCTGATCCTCCCAGCCTGCGGCCCTTGTGGCATTTTGGTACTGCTGGCTAAGGGGCTCTTCAGCAGTACTTCTTTGATTCCTATGGACACATTTTTGCATCCGTGGCCGGGTACCCTCGGCGTGTGCTCAATGCATAACTGAGATAATCATCTTGGGTATGGAAGCATACATTCCATTTTATCGGTTTGCTCAAGCTTTTTGTACTGGTGTCCGAGTTTTGGAGGAAACAATCAAACGGTAACGTCGCTTTCACACTCAAGAATCTTATACTCTCTATGTTTCAGCCTGGAATCAAGCCACATCTTTTCTTCGACTCGCCAAAACCTCTGTCATCAATAACAAATTATCTGAACTTTCTAGCTGTTATGTCAGGTTTTTGCTTGGGTTAACTGGACTATTTAGGTAGGTTCTTACTTGGAGACTTCTGACTTCTGACTGGAGAAGTTGAATCCACATGAACACATGCATATGTGATAGAGGATAAATATAATACAGAGTACAAGTATAGGTTATATTATTCAATGTAACTATAATGTAATATACAGTTACTGTCAGACATGGATATGTATATATACAAGATACAGGGCACGAACGAGGATCCACAATAAGTTCCAGGAGGGATGACACTATGCAATTTCAGGATTTACACTATGCACTTCCGGCGATATGGCACTTCCGTCACCGTGTCACTTCCGACGAGGTTCTTGGGCCGTGGTGGTGGTCCTGTCATGTGTGATGACGGCAGGATGGAAGATGTTGTAGAACTCTTGGGTTTGGGATCTTGAATGAATATGTTCCGTTCTACCAGTGTTATACGTAACATATAATCGGATTAACGCGAGGAGAAGTTATACCAGTGTTGTACTGTCTCGCTCAACTATCCTGATCTTTATTAGAGCCGTTAATTAAGAACCTTAAAGTACTCCTGGGTTTGGGGTCTTAAATGAATATGAATCTGTTCTGCCAGTGATATGCATATCGTATCATCGAACTAACGTAAGAGGGTTGATATGCAACGTCTCTTAACCGTCCTAACCTTTATAAAAGTCTTTCAGGGACTTTGGATGGGTTTATTTGGGCCTTTTACGTATATGTGTCTTATTGCCAGTGCCTGGGACAACGTATCATATGGACTCTATGCAGAGTGCTGTTATGCAATTGCTACGGTATCTCGCGAGCCCTTACATAGAAGAAGCCAATTTCCAGTGCATGAACTTCTAATAAGTACCAGAATGGGGTCTGTTTACTACCGCTAATGCGCAACGTCAGTACAGCTTTCTTTAGCGACAGTAATTCCTGATGCTCGAGGCAGAAGAATTAATATTGAGTTGCTACCATGGTCATTCAATAACAATTCGTTTGTAGAGCCAAAATCTAAAAATCCTCCACAAACCTTTATATGCCAGTGCTTTAATAGTTTATTGAGTATATCCCTAATCTTCAAGCTCTTAAAATATCTTCCAGTGAAGTATTTTTTAAGAGCTTTCCAACTGTTGTAGATCTTAACTTTGCCTGACATAGTCTTACCGCTTGTGGCGTTTCTCCAGGTGTCCCTTCTCCGGGCAAGAAGGTCGGATGTGCTGGGAGGAGGGCCTGGGGTGGCTGGGGTAGCCCCTCTGGATTTCTCTGTCACGGCGGTGGTGCAGCTTGGAGGAAGAAGGGCTCCTGATGTTGGATCTATGCAAGTTTTTACTTGCCTTGCCTTCCTTCTGGTTCTTCTTTCTCCTTTCACTGTTCGGATTCCTAATCGTGACGATTATGTCCTTTCCGGGTGTTGGAGGAAGTGCGGGTGTGATCTAGGCGACTCGGGCGTACTCTGCTGGTGTGGCGCTTGGTACTTCTTTCCTCGGAGGTGTGGTGGCAAGGGTGGTAATATTATTTCTTGGCGGTGTTGTGTTTCCACTCTCCTCTCTCATTATTTCACTAGCTCTAGCTATTCCCAAGCTTTCTGGCATCTAGCTTAAAACTTCTCCAACAGTTTGACTTTCTCGTCTTTCACCGCCATTTTTTCCTCTAACATAGATGAACACTTCACTCAAATTGCTAAAATCTCCAACTTGGATGATTCCGGTGCTATTCCTCCCTCTCCATCCCCCTCTTTTTTACTTATGCTTAATATCCTAATCTCTTCTAAGGATGTACTTTCTGCTCTCTCTGGGCTTAATGCTAAGTCGTACGAACCAAGTGGTGTTCTGCCTGTTGTATTAAAAAACATTTCTTCCATGATGACTCCCTGTCAACCAATCAACTATCGTCCAATTGCTCTTATTTTATTGCATCTTTAAAGTTTGTTTATATATTCATAAAACAAAATTTTGTAAGCATTTGTCTTCCCATAATCTTCTTTCAGATTGTCAGTATTGTTTCCTTAACCCACTGAGCCCCAGCTAGTTATAAATAAATGTACCACTAGGGACCGGCAGGATTTGATTTTTTTTTTTTTCCAGAAACAATGGCGAATGGGTTAGGAATGAAGGAAAAACCACAAAAAAGCGATCAAAAAGGTCAAAAATTGGTCCTACGGAGCCCCCGAAAACGGATTTTAGAGGAGTAAAAAATTGAAGGCAAAAACACCCGAAAACCATGCTTTTGCGCGCTCACGCGCATGCGGTTGGACTTTGAGAGTTTTCAACCATCGCCAAGGTTGCGTGGGATACTTACACAGTTCCCATACAAATCTGAGCCCTCTAGGTGCCATAGGACCGGAGTAATTGGGTCCTGAGTACCAGTGACGACACGTTGTCGTCGCTGGGGTTTAGCGTTACATACATTGCCGACGAAACGTTGTCGTCGCTGGGGTTCAGTGGGTTAACGGCTGCTTTACTGGTGATATTTTTTTTATTACTAAAGCTTGGTCATCCTCCTTTCAGAATTTCGGTGAAACATTTTCTATTGCGCTAGACATATCGAAAGCCTTCTATAGCGTCTGGCACAAATTATTAATGTCTAAACTATTCTCCTTCGGTTTCTATCCCTTCATCTGTGCCTTTATCTCTAACTTGTTTTCTGGCCATTCCATAGCTGTGATTGGGGATGGCCATCACTCCCTTCCTCAATCTATCAACTCCGGTGTTCTTCAGGGTATATAATATTCATTAACCCGCTGAGTCCCAGCTAGTTATTAATAAATGTACCACCAGGGACCAGCCGGTTTTAAAAAAAAAAAAAATTCCAGAAACAATAGCGAATGGGTTAGGAATGAAGGAAAAACCACAAAAAAACTATCAAAAAGGTCAAGAATTGGTCCTACGGAGCCCCCGAAAACGGATTTAACAAGAGTAAAAAATTTAAGGCAATAACACCCAAAATTCCGGTTTTTGCGCGCTCACGCGCACGCGGTTAGACTTTGAGAGTTTTCAACCATCGGCATGGTTGCGTGGCATACTTACACAGTTCCCATACAAATCTGAGCCCTCTAGGTGCCATAGGACCGAAGTAATTGGGACCGGAGTAACACTGACGCAACTGTTGCGTCGCTGGGGTTTAGCGTTCCATACATTGCTGACGCAAACGCTGCGTCGCTGGGGCTCAGTGGGTTAATGATCTTAAATGTACCTCTAGTCCTATCCACTCATATGTTGATGACACTACCTTACACCATTCAACTAGTTTTCCAAAACAATACTCAATGCAATCACTTCAAAACTCATGTGATGAAACCATAACATGCTTATCTTCTCATATATCAACTATCACAGTACTCTAAGTGCCCCTTTTTCTTTTGACCTTTCTTGGAAAGATCATATCACCACTCTTGTTAAATCAGCTTCTCAGAAGTTGAATAATTTCCATTTTTCGCAATTATATTATGCTTAATACAATATTTAATCACATTTTACGTATAATTTTTTGCATTATGCATGATGTATAAATAATAAAATTAGGTATCTTGTTTTTGCTGTTATATGACAAGACTATACATGTGAGGCCTTTTCAATCCTGCTAAGACTTTTTTTTTTTTTTTTTGTAGAGACGTTACAATACCCAAATGTCCTCATTTTTCACCGTAACGTTTACTGTAGATTTGTTTTTGTTGCCTTTCGCTTCTTATTGACCATCTGAATATATCTCGGACAATCGTTAGTAATAATCAACGTACCTAGGAACGGTTTAACCCGTTCACTACCAGTTCCATCCTTGTAATTTTATAATGGCTACTAATAGACGATTGTATTCATTTTCAGCAATGAACAGGCTTCGAATGATCTTAATTAACCCTTTTTACTACCACTGAACCTTCCTAAGCTGCACAAAATCGTTTTTTATACAACTAGATAAAAACAAAACAAAAGTGTCACCGGTATAGAAGGGGTTAAGGACAGACCAGACAGACTGTCGGAAAGGAAACCGTGAAACTGAACACACCGTTCTTGTGGGCCGCTACCAAACACTCCTAACGCAGTGTTTGACAATAAAGCCAAAGTGTTATCACAACGTACTTATATTCAGGGCGAGAGTGAATATAACATCGTGGACAAAATTTATTTTGTTTGAAATAACAAACACACTACTCATTTAATTTCACCTTGATGTTTATATGTGTTGGTTTTCCAATAGAATGTAGTCATGAGAGAGAGAGAGAGATTAACCCTTAAAGATCGGGGCCCGACTTAAGTCCGAATCGAAAAATTTGGACTATGTGGCGGGGCCCGCCTTAAGTTCGAGTGCAATTTTGGCGCAATATTGGCTCTGAGAGAGAGACGAGTGACTGGAGGAGCATGGGTTACCTCATTACCGCTCGCCACGGCCATGGCGGCCTACTGAGATTTACTCCACTTACATCCACCCTCACTCCCTCGCTACATACGTAATTATATAAAGAAATTACTGTATTTTAGCGATTTTGCCCTTCGGTTGCACGATCGTTGCAAGACAACCAGTGATCGTAGAAGGATGGTTCGGGTGTCATTGGAAAGCTCAATTTACGCTCTTTCAGGGATACATACTTGTATTACGCTCTGGGTCTTGTTTATGCATGAAAAAGAGCACGAAAACAACCCCATTTATGGTAAAAAAAAAACGCTGTGTGGCATGGTCAAATATACCGCCTAGCCCGCTAAATAAGGGTTAAGAGCGGAAGAGAGCTATAGTAAATCCTGGGTCCCCTATCTCCCCCACACCCTTTCCAACATAACTTTCTCCGTTATCACCCTCACAACAACCTTTTGTCCGTTTGCCCCGCTCTTTCTCTCCCTTTTATTCCTCTTTATATTTACAGGCTAACCTTTTCCTCGTTTCATCCTTTTTCTCGCTACATAGATATTTCAAATGTTTCATCCCTTCCCACATATCTCTCTCTCTCTCTCTCTCTCTCTCTCTCTCTCTCTTTGTACACATGTAAAGAGGAACATTATTTATCAAAATCATAATAATTCCAGGATTAATTAATTATGGTGTAGGCCACCTAGCAAATATATACATATTTGCACATAACAGCTTCTGTGAGATACTCGGGGTCTTTTCTATTTGTGCATAATCAAAATATGAACAAGTATATACTTATCATAATCGTGTTTACAATCGTATGAAGTTTTATTAAATCGGAAACTGCCATCATTGCAGCATATATGCCGCGATAAAAATGCGCCGCCGGCGTTACCAACATCGCTTCCATGATGCTTAACCCGTCCAATCAGTCAGTCAGTCAGTCAGTAGCCAGCCCTTACTCCTATAAGGTGTAGGGAGGATCAGCGAGAGACATGAGAAAGGAAAGAGAGGTGACAGGAGAAGAACACATTTAACAGTTAGGCCACAAAACGAAAGCACACAAATATTCAGAAGCACCAATCACTCATCAGCCCCCGAAATCAATGGCTTCACCTCAGATCTTATACTTCAGGACAAGGTCTCTTTACATCAACATCTGGGATAAAGACCTTCCAGGTTTTTCATTTAAAAGGGTCTAGAAACCTTCATTTACTCTCTCTAACAAACTTCCTCCATTTATTCCTGTCATTTGCTAATTCTTTTGCTTCAACCATTCCCTTTTCACGCTTTGACATACATTCTGACACCATGTCTTACCATCTTCTTCTCGGCTTTCCACGCCTTCTTCTTTCTTCCACTTCACTGACATATATCCTTTTAACTATTCTTTCTTCTTGGATTCTTGTCATGTGACCATACCATCTGAGAACATTTTGTTCAACCTTTTGCTCTACTGACTTCTTAACTCCACATTCCTCCCTTATGTTCACACTTCTTACTTTGTCTATTCTTCGAACTTCACACACATTTCTTAGCAAATCCATTTCAACTGCTCCTACTCGTGACTTTTCATTGTTATACCAAACCAGAGTTTCACATCCATACATCACAATCAACACACAATCCTCTCACTGCTTCCATACTCAGGTGTCTGCTCCTAAGCAAGGCTTTCATTGCTCCAGCTACTGTTCTTCCTTGTGTTACTCTGTATTCTACTTCTCTTGTACATTTTCCCCTTTTCTCAATCATGACTCCCAGATACATACATTCTTCTACTAGTTCAAGCTGTTCTTCGTTAATTCTTACAATACACACAGTGTAGCCTTCTCTTTCTACTACCATCACCTTGTTTGTATTAGCATTTACTTTCAGATCTCAGCTTTCGCATACTTCCTCAAATATCTCCCATCTGTCACAGGTCATTCTCGCCCTCGGCACACAACACCGAGTCATCTGCATGCACCACATTTGTGACAATCATTCTGTTCCCACTACTCACCATATCTGCCCCCTCTCTTCTTGTTCTGTCCTTTACTTCTCTCATTACCCCATCCATGTAGATAATATTAATTGTCAATTCAATGATATGTCGGGTTTTTTCCTATCCCAACCTTTATTTGTGGGGAACATTGTTATCAGATTCCTTTCCATCTCCTTGTTGTTTACATATACGCTAATGTCTGCCACATTTTGTAATTGATTTGTTTTCTTCATCACAAATACATATTTTGCTCAGATGTCTTTGCTCTCATAATTTATGTGGAGGTTGCATATATGCCACAACAAGCATTTTGAATAGCATACTGATAATTGCTCTTTTAACAATGGCATGGCTTACAAAGGCAAAACTGAAAGCAACATATGTTATGAGTAAAAAGGCAAAATGTATTTCATTCAAAAGGAAAACAATGGAGGGGATGAAGAAAGAAGGCAGGAGTCATAACAGTGAAAACAAAATCATATCCTGGACGAGGTTGCCGAAACCTTCAACATCGGTACAAACACCAGCACTAAAGACTCATATGTGCCTGACAAAAACTACTAATACAAACATAAAAAAATACTATAGCTCCACTTTTTTTTTTTTTTTCTATGTGGATGAGGGAAACTAAAGGCAAAACTGCCTGTGACGAGTGCCTCCCCAAGAGATAAAAGAGTGATAGGGCCAAAATCAAGGAATGTGCAAGCCAAAATGCCTGGACATACAGAGTTTGAAGCATTTTAAATCATAGGATGAGAGAAAGATGGATAGATGTTGAATAGAAGAAAGGTTGGGAATATAATTTCACTCCTGGGCTGGAGAGTTGCACAGAGTAAGGGTGGAATTGTGTTGCAAGATGGGTGATAGATGCTTTACAAACTAGAAGAGGTGGTACACACTGAGAGAGCTCTGAGGAATACTTATAATTGTAATAGCGGTAGAATAGCGAGAAAGATGCAACATTGCAGTGAAGAGAGAGAGGCTGCAGAGAATCGGTGAGTTGATGAGACAAAAGGCTTTCTTTTTTCCCTTTATATCGATGTGCTGTGTGAGAGGAGTCTCCCCACACATGCGAATAATACTCAATACATGGATTGACTGACGACTGTGCCCTTGTTACAGAGCAAGATGCTGTGCAAGGGTAAAGAACCCCCGGAGGCAGTTGAGCACAACTAGCTTCTGGGAAGCTGTTTTAGCAAGAGTGCATAAATTATTGATGAAAGAGTGTTTGGCGAGTCAAAGAACAGATTTAGCTTGATTCTGGGCAGAAACATAGGGAGAATTAGACTCTTGAGCTTGAAGGCGATGGTACCGTTTGAATGCATCCTCCTAATTGCAGACAGCAGTAGAATAAGCGCAAGTAAACCAAGATTTGTTTTCATTAGACTGAAATAAATAAAATGGAATGTATACTTCAATGCCTGAAAGGAATACTTCGGTAATGCGTTCAGTACTCTCCGAGAGTCCCCGGCCACGGAAGCAAAAATTATTCCACAGGATATCAAAGAAGTACTACCGAAGAGCCTCCCAGTCAGCTGCGCCAAAATGCCACAAGCAACGCCGGCTGAGAGGATCACGTGGCTGTACTGGAGCGATAGGACAGGTCACTGAGAAAAAATTATGGAGAGAAGTGAAGCTCAAACAAGAAAAATAGTCAATAAGACATTGAAGTAAACACCTGAAACATATTCAGCAATCTAAACTAACGGAAATCGGTATATATCTTTCAATAGAAACTGGGTGTTCGCTGGATATTGTGCTCCGAGCGATGCAATATAAAGAGCTAGGTTTGCTGATTTATGTACTCAGACAATGGTAGTGTTTGCACACACATTTTATGTATTTTTTGGGACACACAACCTCAATCTCTGTGAAGGTGTCCATCTCAACGACAATGGCAAAACTCAGCTTGTTGATATCTGTTATCACTATCTCTTCAGCTTGAGGGAAACAATGACGTGAAGATCAACATCTACCCTACTCCCAAGTGAATGTTTCTACTCTTTTGAGAAGTGCGGTTTGGGTGGATCCTCCTCACACATACGAACAGTACTCGATACATGGGTGCACCGTGCCCCTGCACAGAGCAAGAAACACATCTAACTTCTGGGAAGCTGTTTTCGCAATAGTGGTAATATAATCTTTCCAAGAAAAGTCAGTAGAAAAAACAAATAATGTATACAGATGAAAGGTTGATATGTGTATTGTCAAAGAGTAAGTGGTTGTGTGGAAGATTTTGATTTTTAGATAGATGAAGACATTAGGTTTTGGAATCATTAACGCCTTACGAGCGGTCGGGTCAGTTTTTTTCCACTACGTGCCCAGCGGGTGGTTTTACCATAAATGGCCTTGTTTCCATGCTCTTTTTCATGCATAAACAAGAGCCAGAGCGTAATACAATTATGTATCCCTGAAAGGGCATCAATTGAGCTTTCCAATGACACCTGAACCATCCTTCTACGATCACTGGTTGTCTTGCAACGATCGTGCAACCGAAGGGCAAAATCGCTAAAATACGGTCATTTCGTTACATAATTACGTGTGTAGCGAGGGAGGGACGGTGGATGTGTGTGAATTAGATGTCAGTAGGCCCACGGCGGCCGTGGCGAGCGGTCATGAGGTAACCTACGCTCCTCCCGTCGCTCGTCTCTCTCTCAGAGCCAATATTGCGCCAAAATTGCACACAGACTAAAGTCGGGCCCCGCCACATAGTCCAGATTTTTAGATACAGACTTAAGTCGGGCCCCGATGGTTAGGGGTTAAAGAAACAAGATTCTCTCTGCAGTTGATGGATCACAAGATACAGCAGGTGTGCTATGGCCTCATCACATTAGTTTTGAAGTAACTGCATGGTTGGTCTAGAGTCATCAGCATCGGAGTGGATAGGACTACAGCTATACAGTATTTAGCACCTTACGAGCGGCCTAGGCGGTAACTTCTACTACCTGCCAAGCGGGGGTTTTTACCCTAAACAAGCTTCTATCCGTGCTCTTTTTCATGCATAAACAAGAGCCAGAGCGTAATACAATTATGTATCCCTGAAAGGGCGATATTTGAGCTTTCCAATGACACCAGAACCATCCTTCTACGACCACGCGTTCTCTTGCAACGATCGTGCAAGACGAAGGCAAAATCCCTAAAATACGGTAATTTCCTTACATAATTCCCTGTGTAGTTAGGTAGTGAGTAAGGATGAGTGTGGAGGGGGCCTCAGTTGTCGCGCGGGAGCCGTGCCGACCAGTCAGAGGGAACCTATGCTCCTCCCACCGCTCGGCTCTCTCTCAGAGCACATTACGTGCTCAAAATTGCATGCGACTATAGCCGGGCCCCGCTCTTTTGGTTGGGGTTCTCTTGTCCGACTATAGCCGGGTGCCGCCAAAGAGGGGTTAGTTGTAAATAAATATGGTAACAAGAACTGGAGATAGGACAGAACCCTTAGGAACATCTAAATTGATACGATAAGGAAGTGAGCGATGGCTGTCCACAACCGTAGCTAAGGAACGGTAAGAAAGAAAATTGGATATAAAGGTACAGATAGAGGGATAGAAACCGAAAGATGGGAGTTTAGAAATAGAGATTTTTGCCAGACTCTATCGAATGCTTTTCTTATGTTTAGCACAATACAAAAGGTCTCAGTGAAGTAATGCAAGGAGGATGACCAAAAGTTAGTAAGATAAGAAAGGAGATCCCCAGTAGAGCACCCCTTAACACTCAAAGAGCGGGTGGTGGAGTATATTCACTGTGCCGCCCAGCGTTTTTTTTACCATAAATGGGGTTGTTTCCATGCTCTTTTTCATGCATAAACAAGAGCCAGAGCGTAATACAAGTATGTATCCCTGAAAGAGCGTAAATTGAGCTTTCCAATGACACCCGAACCATCCTTCTACAATCACTGGTTGTCTTGCAACGATCGTGCAACCAAAGGGCAAAATCGGTAAAATACGGTCATTTTGTTACATAATTACGTGTGTAGCGAGTGAGAGAAGGTGGAGTAGTGTGGAGTACATGTCAGTGGGCCCACGACGGTCGTGGCGAGCGGTCATGAGGCAACCTACGCTCCTCCCACCGCTCGGCTCTCTCTCAGAGCCAATATTGCGCAAAAATTGCACACGGACTAAAGGCTGGCCCCGCCTCATAGTCCAGGTTTTTAGATACGGACTTAAGTCGGGCCCCGCTAAAGAAGGGTTAAGGAAGCCATCTGAAATTAGATTATGGGAAGACAAATGCTTAATCTAAGAAATGCGTAAGGTGTATAGCAGACGTACGTGCGCTATGTGGGAGGTTTGAGAACGCGGAAAGATAATATTATAATCATATTGTTATATTTTCCGTATAAGGCAATATTAATTACCCCACATGTGCATAGTCTTAAAAAATCCAAATATATACTGTATATCGGCCGAAGGCCGGTATTACAGGCTCGCTATCGCTCGCCATGAAGGAATAGACACCTAAATTGTACAAAAGTTCTTAATATTGACAAACGAATGGGCTGAAAGGTCTTGAAAAAATTAATGGGGTGAACATCTAAAAATCTCTAAATTAATTGGGCTAAACATTAAGGGGAAGGGGTCCAGAAAAAACAAACCTCCCCCCTTAAGACATTTTCAATTAAGAATATATTCTAATACTTTAGAGATGGAAGAAATGAGAGCAATTGGACGATAGTTGGTGAGTTAAGAGCGGTTACGTTTCTTTAGGACAGGTTTAATGGGAGCAAACTTACAACAAGAAAGGAAGATGTTAGAGTAAAGCAAGAGATATAAGAGTTTGCCGAGGCAGGGAGTCATCATGAAAGAACAGTTTTTAAGTACAACAGGAGGAACAACGTACTTACGCTCTCTTAGTATTAAGCTCAGAGAGGGAAGAAAGTATATACTTTGAAAAGATTAAAATATTAGCCATAAGTAAGAGAGAACAGGGTGGAGAGGGAAGAATAACACCAGAATCATCCAAGGTAGAATTTTTTTTTTGTCAGAGGAAGAAGTGACGGTGGTGCCGTCAAAGTGGAAAAGTGGAGGGAAAGATGAGGAAGTTAAATTGTTCGAGAGGTTTTTGGCTAGATGTTAGAAAACTTAGACAGAGCGAGAGTTGTAAAGTTCATTACATTAGCTATTGATGAAAGAGTTTTTGGAAAGTCGAAGAACAGATTGGGCATGATTCCAGGCAGAAAAAGGTAACCCGGATCTGGTTGATAAAACAAAAATAGATAAATATATACTTGAAACATGAAATAGAGGATAAGGAAGAACAATTCTTGAGATTTTTAGGACTAAAGATATGGTTCATTAGTATAAAAGTGCCACTACATATATTGTCAAGCAATTATTGTCTTCAGTGCTCACGAAAAACACTCGTTGCTCAGATAAAATAAACAATCCAAGCTACGATATTACACATTATTTATTTGATTGGGTCACTGAATAACGAAGAACAGGCGAAGTCTTTTCTCTCTAAAAACATATACCACGCAGCCACAACATCAGATAATTTTTCAGAAGTTCAAGATGAACATACCATAGACAGATATGTTATAATTTCGCGTGAGATTGACACTTTGGAGCTGATTAACACATCCATGGATACGTTGTCGTTCATGCATTTCGTTCGGCCTGAATACATCTACCCTCTGCCACTGTTCACTGGTCTTGTCGTGCTTATTTTCATTATCATTTTCCTTGTAATTTCCAGGAACATTGAACATATGTGACAAGGATTGAGAATATTCAAAATGTTAGACCATAAATTGTTTTCATTATGTGTAAGGCAATAGGGGCTTGTACACAGACCTGTGGCATTTTTGTTGGTACGATTCCGTGTTTAACTTACCTTTCATAAATTTTATTTGTATATTGGAATTGTTCTTTTTCAGATTTTCTATTTTCAGCATTTGTTTTTAATATATTCTATGTAAATTTGTGTGTGTATACTGTATATCTATTTTGCACATTTTATTTGTTATTTGCATATTGCATATTATTTGATTGGTTTAATTTTCTTTTCTTGGTATTCCGTGTTGAAAACCAGAATTCAAAGATATTACCTATCTCTTTCTTTTCCTTAGTATAAGCTTCAACGTAGTGTTTATCTATATTGAAAATTAGTTGCACTCTACATCTACAAATTCATCACAGTGTTATCAATGTTGAAATCTAGTATTATAACTCTTGAAACACGAGTTATCAATTTTAATTTAAGTATTCACTTGGACTATACCCTACTATTTATTGTATTCATATTTCAGAACCACTAATGACTGGATAAATTTTTCGATCAAAGACATTGACGAAGTGGTGTAGTAATTGGTGGATCCTATCGAAAGGATGATAAACTTTCTCTACATTGCTTCAGTTATTTTCGATTTGCTCTTATGTCTTTGTTGTTTGGGGTATGGGTCCACTTATATGTGTATATATAATCTCTTTATAATGTTCTTATGTACATTTTCGTCCAGATTTTCTTAATTTTAAATTCCCTTTTATATAGTAAATTTACAAACTTCAAATAATTTTACAAAAACAAAAGAAAACAAAATCACAAAACCTGAAAATGTATTCTTGATACTATAATCACTTTCTATTATATTTTATTTGGGGGTAATTTCAGTGGAAGAAATTATGTCTCTTATCTTTAAGGGGGGTGTGTTAGATACTCCAATATATCCAACTATTACTCCATGAATTACTTAAACACTAGAATACATATTTAAAGTATATCTCACTATTATAACCTTAATACAACTACTCATATTAGTAAACATAATATTTCTTACACCGACTGTATATGATGGAGGCAAGTGGTACTGGGCGCCTAGAATCTGAGGTTTAAGTAGACGTCAGCTTCTAGTCAGCATTCCCGAGATCTCACAATAGAGTTGGTTACACGTGACCGCTCTGATGGAAAGTTACCCAGAACAGGTCACGTTGGAAGCCACACCTTATGACGTCATTATTGACAGGTACTAGGATTGGTCGTGATGTACACGTGAATGATAATGAGTGGTTTTACGTCATAAAGAGGGGCGTAACCCAACATAATATAAGGTGGGTATCCAGAGAGCGAGGGTAGAAACAAGAGAGACCCCTGCTCGCTCATGGAAGGGTCAGAGGTTAGCTCCGTGTGTGATAACCAGACTATATAACATACTTGAATTAATCGTACTGATACGAATACTTATACAATCAATATATTAGTGTACTTCTGATTAAGTCTTAAGATATCTTTTATTATACTATTCTTAATTATTCTCAAGTTTCATTTACCTAACCTTACCATTTACCTAACAGTCATACGTAACATGGTAGGCAGCGGTGCTCCTTTTTAACATGAATTGTTAATTTAGGCGACTACACCACGTTCCTTCGAAGAATTATCAAGCCTACACTCAACCATTCTACCATTATCTACAATTTAATCCAGTTTTATCCGGTCTACAATACCAATCATCTAGCAGCACAGCATTCATTGTTTCTGAGTTCCTGTTCAATTTATCTCTGTTAATTTCCAACCACAAACCACAAATTGGTTAAATTAAAACCATTTCTACACTTCGAGATTCTACCAGTCTACCAGTCTACTAGTCTACTAGTCTACCAGTCTACGGCGATTCCTGTTGCTGCCGGGAGACGACTTTATCAAGAGAGGAGAGTGTGGAGTCATCGTGTTGCATCGTTGTTGCGGGATCAGCTGAGCAGATTTAGCGCGTGTGTTGATAAACAGTGCTGACCTCTGCCCTCGACCACACCTCACTCCTCAACTCTCTCCATTTAGAAAATTGACTACTGTCACTACTCTTCAAAGTGATTTTAAAGGTGTGTACAGTGAATATCAAACATCTATAATTATATTACGGTCAATTATTTCCCGCATGTCTAGCGAGATAAATAAATTTGTCTAAATATGTCTCATACAACGAGTCTTCCTAGATATTGCGTGTTTTCTAACACATGTCAAATCGTCAGTGACATGGCGGTCACTTTATCATGTCGTTCAGTCAAAACTCCAATTTCTCATCATGTCATTTCATATCTGTATTCTCATATGGATCATGTCATACCTCGACCCCCTGACCCGTCAAGGGATAGGGTGGGCAAACGCAGTCAGTCAGTCTTCCTGTCACCCTTGCAATGTGTATAAGTGTGTGCGGTATGCGGTAATTCCCAGATGTTATTCTGAAATTGTTATTCCTAAGTGATAACAATGTTTTTAAGACTTTATAGGGGTTAATTTCCCAAGGCAGTAATATTCATTAATTTTTCTTTAGTTTCTTAAACCCGCTCGTTTATCTAAGGGGTTGAGTTAATTTAGTTTTTAATACATCTGAGGGTTTAACACCTTAAGAGCGGCCTAGGCGGTATATAATATGTAGCCACCAGCGGGGTGTTTTTACCCAAAATAGGGCTGTTTACGTGATCATTTTCATGCCTAAATAAGACCCAGAGCGTAAAACAAGTAGCTATCCCTGAAAGGGCATAAACAGAGCTTTCCAATGACACCACAACGATCCTTTTATGACCGCTAGTTTTCTTGCAACAACCGCGCAACACGAGTGCAAAAAGCATGTAATTCGGTACTTTCCCCATACAATTCAGTATGTAGCGAGTGAGAGAGGGAGGGAGGAGGTGGGATTCGTGTCAGTAGGTTCGCCGCGGTGGTCTGGAGCAGTCATACGCTCGCTACTCTCCTGCCACCACTTGTCTCTCTCTCTCAGCAACATTACGTGCTGAAATTGCCACACGACCTATGTCGCGCGCCGCCAGATATTCCAGATTTATTATACTCGACTTATGTTGCGCACCGATAGTTAGGGGTTAAAGTGAATTTAGTGTTCATTTCTTGTTAATTATTTTAATTACAATAAATTTACGAGTGCGTTCGTGCGGCCTCCAAGGTTTTGGCTGTATCGACCTCTGTATCTTTTCTCGCTCATGGGTGCGAACATATTTGTATTTTTGTTTGTTTTTCTTATAAGTGCGTCATTTTAACATCTTTCTTGTACGTACAGTGTAATTTTAATTTTTCTTAACATATTTTGTGAATTTCTAACGAGTTTATCATTTACATCTTAATTGTTTTTCTTTTGCTCGCTAGTAGGCCTATATTGTTTCTTCTGTTAACACATTGCCGATACTATTTGCTTAAATTGAGTGCGAGTTTGTAAACATTTTATTTTCGGGTTTTAATTAACATCTTTTTGTCCAAATTGTGGACTCTACCGAAATACACTCGTTCATGATTTTTGTTTTCGAGTTTCTTTTGATTTGAATTAAGGAAGTTTGATTGATTGATATTTTCTTAATGTAATCTAGTTCTGAAATCATTCAAATTAACTTCGTTTTTTTTTCGTTCAGTTTTATTCTGAAGTGTTTTTTCCTTAGTAAATTATTTCCTAACATTTGTTTTTTGTCCATTTAAGTGTATTCGTTTCTGCCATCTGGCTACAGTCAAGCGCTGTATATTTCGGTAGATTTTCGTTCGCTAATTTGGGACTATTTTTTTTTTTTAGGGGTCTTTTCTAAGTTACTTTTTATTTGTTTTTGCCCAGTGAGTCTATATATTTTGAGCAATGAATTTTTTTTTCAGAATAGGAAGGTACTCATATTACATACCACATGATGTGGATGACTGTGTTACATATTGATGTGTCTATTTCCTTGAGTTTACATCGATTTTTTTTTGAGAGTTTGTGTTTTTGTTTATATATAAACTAGATAGTATTAAGACACATATCACGGGTTTGTGGAGTTGTGTTTATTGCTATTTGGTGGGTTTTCCTATGGGTAGGAATATTATTTTATTTTATTTTACTACAATTGCATTTGTATAATTTTTCCCTAGGATTTTTTTTTTGGCAGCGGTATATTTTAAATTTTCTTCTTATTTTATATCAATATATTTCTTTACTTTGGTACTCGATCTACAACAGACACCATAATTATAATGTGTCTTTGTTTTTGTTCTTTTTGGGTTTCTTATTGAATTTTTTTTTGAAAATAATACCTATAATATTTTACTTTGTACAATTTTTGTTTTGTTGTTGTTGTTGTTGTTGTTGTTCCCCAAGCTGCCTGGCCGAACAGCCCCAAGGCCCCGAGTAAGGCCAAGGCCATAAACGAGCGCCCCCACAGAACCCTCCCTGCCGACCACAATAAAGCCTGGGTGACCGAAGCCACTCCATGGCGGGGAGCTGAGAGGGTGCGTAAACGCCCGGGAAACCAAAGCCCCACCCAGGGCCCTGTGCCCCTCAGCAATTATGAAGAGAAAGTTGAGGGGCAAAGGAATAATGTGACGCTTTAGCTTCCAATCTTGGTAGATTGGGAGGTCAATCCACGGAAGAGACGCCGTCACTTGAGATTTAGAAAATATATAAGTAAAAGGAACAGTCAGAGTAAGCTATGGGTATGGCAGAGATCGCTCAGGTCTCACTCTGATAGACCAGCCCATCGCCAAATTTTTTTTTGTTCATTGTCTTTGCATTTGTATTTGCTTTGTTCAATTTGTAATCCGTTCTTTATAATTTTACTATAACCTTTTATTTTATTAACAAAATACTTAGACAATTTCCATTCCACTTTCGATTTTTATCTTCAACTTACAATTTATTTACTTACAGTAGGTACTGTTCATCTTTTATTTTCATTGTAGCTTCATGTACTTCCGCCTGCCTCGCTATTAGGCCTACCTTTGTATTCTGTAGTCACCCAGACATTGTTCATTTGCCAATAATGTATTGTGTTGCAGGGGGCTACGAGGGGACCATAGGAGAGCCGAGAGGTAATGTGCGAGGGATGGAGTTAGTTAGATCCATACCTTACTTATTTTAACTGTAATTTGCTTAACTCTCATTATCATTTTAAGTGCTACCTTGCTGTGGGAAGCAAGAATTTTAGTGGGGGCATATTACATCTCAAGATTATACTATTTATTATGAAATCATTATAACCATCTATCATATAATTTTAAGGTGTTTTAGTTACAGTATCTTGATTTATATGGGGGACTGTACATTACAGAGGTCAGAAGATCATTCACCCCTATGACGTATTGTCTGGTCAGATCCTGTCACACACATTCTGCTGAAATGACACTCCCTGTACTTTCTCCAACGCCATCTTGTAACCACGGGTATCCATCTTGTAACCGGGAGGTGAATTATAGGTGTGGTTTAGAGGTGGTGAGAAGGTGAGAGATAGGGAGAGCAGGCAGATAGAATCGAACATCCAGGGTGATAACATATACCCAGAGATACCCTCTTGAGTTAGGGTTTACTCTTATATTACTTTATAGTACTTCTGTATATCTTTCAGATTGTTACTTAAATATATCAAAGTGGTTTTGGATCAGAGATCTTTAATTATATTCCCTTTACCTATATCTATCAATATATAATAGGTATATGGTAATCGGTGGTGGCAGCTTTTATACCTATCTATTAAATCAATCAATCTACAAGCAGAGAACTCAGCCTCTACACTACAACTTCTACAATCATCATACAACCTACAGTAACCTATTGCTCATAGGAGACACCTTAAGTCTACCTACATCGAGTAAGAGGTTAACCGTTATCATAAATATAGGATCGTAACTCAAAACGTCCTAATACTCCTGTCTGGAGTTAACCCTATTAATACATTTGACTACCCCTAACAGTCATACGTAACAAACACGTATTGTTTCAAATGTACTGCTCTTTGAAATCTATTAAATTTCATGAGTGAAACGTTATTCCTAATCTTTCTTCTATTCAAAAGCTGAGCTCTAGAACTCTTTCCCAGAATCAGTCTTTCGCTCCTCCTATGACTTTAATTGCTTCAAACTCTGTGTGTTCAGGCATTTTGGCTCGAACGTTCCTTGATTTTGGTCCTGTCACTCTTACAGCTCTGGGGGAGGCATTCTCTACAGGCAGTTCTTCCTTTTGTCTGCCTCACTCACATAGACAAAACAAATGTAGAGTACAATTCTAGGGAATGGACAGCAGTCCTTGAGACTCATTGCATTATACGCACACACATCCAACCAACATGTGTGTAATCCATCTTCATCATCATCATTTCCTCATTCTCTCTCTCTCTCTCTCTCTCTCTCTCTCTCTCTCTCTCTCCATGGCGGAGCTAATCTATGCAAATTCTTCAGCAAATATTTGGAGTGGACAACTTGGTCGTGCTGAGAAGAGAGACGTTTGGAGGAAGAGACTAAGCATATGAAGATGAGAAGCTTGCATAAAGTAAACTTACACTGACACATATTTCAATCTGGTTTCAGTGACATCACAGGAATAACTAGTATATGGGTTATTATGTATTTTAAATTGTTCATGATAGAACTTTGTCAGTCACATTTAGCAATTTAGGACAAACATTGTACTAAGCACTGATCCCTGGGACACACTGATTGTGCCACATGTCCTGGTGGAGGTCCTAGTAATTATTACAATGTTTTTCTAGTGAGGAAAACTCATGCTCTTGCCACCATATGTCGCCATTATCAATTATTCATGCTGACATAATAATGTCGATGGGTATATTATTACTAGCTCTGCTAGTACACAACTTCAAATTACGTTGTATTATGGTACTAATCCTCAACACATGGATAACCAGTTATAGAAAGAGGATAATCGTCCTCCACAATTGACAATATGTAATAAAAAATACATAGGAACTTAGACAGCTTAGACATCTATCTTGAGACTTCCTGACTTCATCGCTTTGAATGGTATAATGTACTGACTATTGAGTAGGCCTAGGTTAAAAGAATATGTTATAACATTAAAATAAAGCTCCTCCGAGAGCAGCTTAAGAAAAGGTTACATTCCTGCCCTTCTATCTCCCCTTGTATACAGTTTAGGTAGCAATGAGAACATAGGAATACACTCACATTTTCACTTTTATAATATTTCATATAAATGGGGATTGCAACATCTTTGATGTAATGTTCATTCTTTCATTGCTCCTCTTATCGCTTTCTGACTTCTCACGCAATTTTCTTATACAGTATTAGACAAGAAAGTGTGAACGATACTTTTCGAACAGACTTCCATGGCAGTACATTACTGTATATTTATATATATATATATATATATATGTACTCTATATATATAAGAAATACCATATTATACAGGACTATTAATTGATCCTAAAATTGAACACAGATGTGATACTAGACAAATAAATGAAATATGTACCGGTATTATAACTATCTGGCTAACCTTAAGCTCTTAGACAACAAATGTTGGTTAGAGTTCTGATGGGTGCGGATCGTAGGGTTTCCAAATGTGTATAAAGGTACTTCATGATTGTGAGGTCACACTGACGCGCTACTACCAATGATATTATTGGTAGTAGCACGTCGGGAACCGTCCAGATCTTACCAACTCTTCAGCAGTAAATGTAACCGAAACCAAGGCACATTCTGCAATACAAAACCAACTGTCTGTAAAATAACAGCGTAAGGTGGCACTCTCTGAAAGCTAAATCATTATTCCTGTAGGTTATTCTACCTGCAAATTACAATACTAATACTACAATTATATATATTATTTACATTCCACCTCTTCTTCCAGACATGGATAACAGCTTGTAGATGCAATTGTGAGAGACGTGAATATTGCTACCGACTAGTTCATACTCTGCTATCTACAGTATCTATCTATTTCATGTCGCCGTGATCCCCGAAGGTGTGGCCACGAATGAAACGCCCCCAAGCACCTCGGTCCCCAGTCAGTTGATGCCCCTCCTCCCAACCAGCACCGCCCTCATTCATATACTTCTTCACTCCATCCTTCCAACTCTCTCTCAGTTTATCTCTCCTTCTTTGTCCTTCCACCTCGCTCTCGTACACCCTCTCAGTCATTCTTTCGCTTCCCATACATTCCATATGGCCAAACCATCTCAAAGTGTTCCTTTTCACACTTTCCAGCACGTCTACATTCACACCACACCTCTCTTTTACTTCCTCATTCGTCTGTTTATCCCTCCATGTAACTCCACATGCACTTCTCAAGTCACTCATTTCCACCCCTCTCACTCTTGGTCGGAGTCTCTCCACCAACGTCCATTCTTCGCTTCCGTAAGTCAATGTCGGGATTACCACACTGTCATGCAATGACTTCTTTACTTCCGTGCTGACCACCCTATTTCTTGTTACCGCTTTCAGCGTTCCTACAACCCTCTTCCCTTGTTGCACTCTCTCCTTCACTTCTTCATCCATACTCATCTTCATACTTCATCCATCTTTACTCAGCACTCTGCCCAGATATTTAAATGAGCTGACATTGTCCATAGCCTGACCGTTCAACCTCACACTCACACTCTGTGGCTTCACCCCTTTCGAAAACCATAGCCTTGCTCTTCCCCACATTTACTTTCAGATTCCGTATTTCGCACACTGTTCCAAACATATTTACCAGACCCTGCAACTCCCATTCACTATCGCTTATCAATACTGTATCATCAGCAAACAGCAGTGCAGGTAGCTTCCACTCGTTTCCCTCCCTTATTATCGATACATCAACATCCACTGCTCTTCCTTGTCTTAGTCTTAGCCTTGTCATAGTCTTAACCTTAGTAAATATACGGCACCAGAGTGTCTCTAAATTACCCGTTTTGAAGCCGCATCACCATTGTCCTACCATCTCCTTTCTGTGACGTTAACCACTCCGTTAGAACCGCATGGCTTGTCCTACAGTGACTCGCTAGGATCGCCAGGGCAGTGGATGTGGCTACAGTTGATGTATTGTTGTGTACTTTATTTCATATGAAAGCTTGTGTCATGGGCAGTCCAGAAAGGCTCTTTTTTTTCACCCATGTCAAGGCTTTATATATTTAATTGCAAAGTATATGTTTTATCATTAAGTAGTAATGATAGGATTTGAGAGAGAGAGAGAGAGAGAGAGAGAGAGAGAGAGAGTAGAACAGAGTGTGGGGAGGCGTGCAGTGTTTTGCTATACTCGATGACGTCATAGCTGGCTGGCCTCGTGGGGATTCGTTGGAGGAGTTTTTACCATGCTTGGTGACGTCATGTTTAGCTAGCTTCTTTAGCATTGGCTAGAGGACTTGTTACCGCTTTTTTCCTACGCGGTTCGAACTAGTGCTAGTATATATACTGCTCTCTGGCCACTCTCTCCCTCAGATCTGGTTTCTAGAATGCATCCCTCTTATCCCTTGGATACCTGTCTCCCTCTCTGCACATGAGAACCTTTTCCTCTGCCTATCTCTCTCATTTTCCATATCTTTCACCACCTTTTATTAATATTATACCCCCTCTGGTTAACTCTGCAAAATCAGCTTCTTGCTGGCCAGTTGTATTGTGCGTTAAGGTCTGATATAACCCATGTATGTTAGTTGTTAAGATAAGTTGATCACGAAGCATTGGTTGGCATTCATATTGTTCAGTACTGCTTCCTATAATTATTAGTGTTCTGCTGGATTAGATAATGCTAGACTAGGAGTCTGATACTATAAGGTATTGTTTCCGATGGGTGCTGGCTTTAGTTAAAAGCTGCACGACATACCTGAGAACTGGAGTTGATTGGGTAAATTCTAGTCTGTGTGCCATTGAGAATAGAGCATGCACGAATGAGGGCTTTTTGCCTATACAATTCTGCACTGTTCTAAGCTCGTTGTTTGTCTTTGAGGTACGCCAGGAGAACGCTTAATACTTCGGTATTAAGGTTTCTCAAGAGAGCTACCCTTCCCTATAACGTAATATTTGACACGCAGACTTGAGATTTGCACTAGGCTATGCGGCATGCCATGCGCACCAATATCTCGTATCATTGACTCTAGCTAGACTTTATCAGTCACAGTAGACATTAAGTATATTAAACCAATTACTCTTTTTATGCATACCCATTTATGATTACACAAGCATTTCGCAGCCTAGTTTGATGTATTGAGACACAAACGACTTAGGCTCTTTTTGTTGATAGGAATACTGCATTGTCGTGGCGATTATTATTATTGTTGTGGCGTTTAGGATATTCTTGGCTCCGACTGCATTATATCTCCTGCCTTTTTGTGAGCATAGCCTGCTCGAGAATTGTTCCGCTGCCAGCCTTTTTGGGGTTCCATTTCCGATTCGAGCATCTTGATAGCATCTAACATTTAAAGAAGATTCCTTGTTGGTGTTGAAGGACTTTAGTGCACGTTCTTTCATGCAGGAGTGCCTGACATTTATTGATTAAAGTAACGTAAGCTGTAACTTCTCTTACCACCTTACTTTGCATACCATAACCAAGCAGCTTCGGTTATAGGTAGTAATAGGCTGTTTTCACATAACATTAAGCCTAGAGTAGACGCACATTTATTGAGAGTTTAATAACCTATTATTGCATATAGAACTCTCGAAAGTATTTGTGTTCTTTGTTCACTGGGAATATACATCAGAGGTTGGATCTAGCACTATCCGTTGTAGCACTTATGCCATTACTAGTCCAATGAATAAGAACCCTGATATATTTAAACCTCAGTCGTAACATTTCACAGTCGCGAACAAATCCTTCTCTTAAACACAACCTGAACACTTTTTCTGCTACTCATCGCATATTTTTAAAATAGGAATATTCATATAATGTAAATATTTATTGATAACAGCAAGTGCAGTTTTTATAGCAAGTCGACACAAAGTTCAGCACAAATGCAATCCTAATGGCACTTCGGGATTTGAACCCGGAACTTTCTGAACAATAGTCCAGTGCCATACTAATTATTGGTATCTTAGTGAACATATATATATATATATATATATATATATATATATATATATATATATATATAGTATATACTGTATAATATGTTTATCTTCCTGTGGTGAGGTCCTTATAACTTAAATTTCGATCCTATAAATACCTCGTACCTGGGTGGGTATAATTAATTTGGGAAATTAAACCATGACAAATAAACACTTTTGATTACTTAGCTAAAGTTAAGCGGTCTGAGCTTTAATTACAAAAATACCATCATGATCACCACCAACATTCCTGCTGTCCCCGTCACCCCTTCCCCCGACACTCTTCCTGTCAACAACCATCAATTACCTTGGTTCATATCCTCCCCATTCAACCTGCCCACCGCTCTCATTCTCTTTTCTCGTAGCCCTAATATATATATATATATATATATATATAATTGCTTTTACCATTACCAAGATTCGAACCACGGACAGTCAGGACGGGAGTATACTGTATGTTTTACCCACTCCACTACGGACATATTACCTTACAGGAGGATGGGACTCTTTTTACCTATCAGTGATTTTAAACTATTTTATATTGGCGTAATGTTCACAGCTTTCCAATCAATTCGTACTATAGTATCACCATTTTAAACAGGCAATTTTGGGCATGGTCAGCTACCTCTACATTGGTGCCGGCTTTTACTCTCGCTCCCTTCTCCCTCCATCCCTCCCACCAAGGTCAATTGACCTTGCCTCTCATCACCTCCCCTGTGTATGAGTGAGGAGGGGAATGCACTCGTCAGCGTACTACTCCGTAGCCCACGTGAATCCTGTATTGGCAAAAAATTTCCGTCTGTGTACTCATACCTCATGCTTCCCAGTACCCTGGAAAGAAGCAAACATTCATCCAGTTCCTAAAAAAGGTGCCTCTTCAGATCCATCAAACTACAGACCAATAGCTATAACTTCCACTCTTGGTAAAGTCTTTGAAATTATAATAAATAATCACATAATTAAGCATCTTGAGAATAATAAATTAATCAGTGATAGGCAATATGGTTTTAGACGATGTCGATCAACTGCAGACATTCTTTGCCTTCTTATGCATCAAATCAACCAAGCTACAGACCAACATGGTGAAACACATACAATAGCACTGGATATATCAAAGGCATTTGATAGAGTCTGGCATCAATCCTTATTGTCGAAGATGTCACACTACGGCCTTGCATCATTAGTTCCACTAATTTCTTCTTATCTTCATAACAGAAAAATACGTGTAATGGTAGATGGCCTTTATTCTCAATTTCACTCAATAAATGCTGGTGTTCCCCAGGGATCAGTTTTGGCCCCAATTCTGCTCCTCATTCATATCAATGATCTCATATCTACCACTCATAATCCAATACATTCCTACGCAGATGACTCAACACTCCACAGTTCCTTCACATTTACCAATTCTTTCACCCAACCCAATCTTATAAATTCAAAAGAAAACACTGCAATTTCTCTGAACCAGGACCTTTCTAGAATTAATGGATGGGGACAAAAGAATCTAGTTTCCTTTAATGCACAGAAAACCAAGTACATTCAATTTTCTAACCGACAGAATCTCACTGACTCCCATATATTTTGTAATTATGTAAATATTCCCACTTCCCCTAATATTGACATTCTCGGTGTAACATTAACTACTAACTTGAGCTGGACACATTATGTTAGAAGCATTGCTAAGAATGCCTCTAAAAAACTGGGACTCCTGTACAGAGTTCGAGAATTCTTCACTGACGAGCAGTTGGCCGTAATATATAAAAGTCATGTGCGTTCTCAGATGGATTACTGTTCACCTCTGTGGGGTGGAAGTGGTGTGGTTGCATTTAGGCAGTTGGACAAAATTCAAAATAAAGCTATTAGATTAATCAATAACCCTGCAATCACACAGGACCTTTCTACATTATCCATACAAAGAAACGTTGCATCCCTTGCATTATTCTACAGATATTTTCACAGCAATTGTTCCGAGGAACTTGCTTTAATTGTGCCGCCTCTCCACATCTTTCCCCGTAGAACTAGGGCAGCTGAGAGCGCCCATGAATTTACACTTTCTCCTCCACAATGCAGAACTTCTGCTTATCAGAATTCATTTATCCCCAGAGCTACTACTCTTTGGAATTCACTTCCCTCGAATTGCTTTCCACAAACTTACAATTTACAAATGTTTAAATCCAGTTGTTACAAACATTGTATGAATGGAGGATGCCTTTAGGCACATGGACCTTTTTGTTTTATCTGTGTTTTTCATTCCTCCGTTCATTGTCTCTTAAAAAAAAAAATATATATACCGTATATATATATATTAGAAACACTCCTCTCTCTCTCTCTCTCTCTCTCTCTCTCGTATATTGGTGTATGTTACATGCCATCTCTTTTGCCTGACTATGCAGGTGTGTGGGGTGATTTGGAGAGGCTTCCATTGTGGATGGTGACAAAGTCAGGAATGAACTGAAGTGATGAATGGATTTAGTTTACACGTGACTGTACTAATTCTGTGCGCCTGGCAGCGCGCCATTACGTGATGTTTGTTTTGTTTATCAGGTGTGGGTGTGAGTCTGTGAGTGAGTGTTTTGCTTGACCTAACCTGATCTGACAACATCGCAGTAGCTACTCTGCCAAGTTTTGTACAATGTCCGTTGTATTTACTAACAACAAGTGAAACAATTATAAAAACAAAGCTGTTTTGTTCATGTAGAAATAGCCTGAGCATTTCAAACCGACTTAAAGTACTTAATACCGAAAATATATTTACGTTGTAAAGAATTATACTGTACATGTGGCACCAATGTAAAGGGTTTGACCGCGTCTAGGACTGCCTGTTTAGAATTGTAGTAGTATAAATGTATACGTTAATGACTGCTATTTCCTCTTTTTCATTTATTTTCAGTATTTAGGTTTAGATTATTGGGTTCATCAGTTGTAACTATGCTAAATATACAGTACTTAAATTAACTTTACTTCAATGACAGTAATAGTAAAGTTTCATATTTCTTATGTTGTTGGTATTTTATGTTCCGAATTATGTAGTGTTTTTTACAGTTTATGTTCAAACCTACTGATATTTTGATAGAAGATTGACAACTTTTGCCGATTTCTACATTATATATTAACTCCTTCAGACTCATATGACGCGATCGCGTCATATGGCAGAGTGAACCAAAAACTCATATGATGCTACCGCATCATATGGACTTATTATATTGCCAGAAAATAAGTTTATGACGCTATTGAGCCGGTCTTTTGGCTGGTAAGTCCCATAAGTTAGATCTTCATGTGGAAATATCTAGCAACCCCCTGACGTCCCTGTGAGGGCCCCGCACGGGTAGAAACGCTCAGTCTCTTCTCAGCAGCCAGCCTACTAGGTGGGTGTGCGTGGCCCTTTAAACCAAGGGACCTCCATTTTGTCCAGCCTGGGTGGTATTTCCGCCCTAATATAACCCAAACGAAGTGCTATATCGTTGGGTTATCGATGGATTATTGTGTTAGTCTTGTTTAGGGTATAATAACCATGTTAGTGACGTGTTATGCTAGTCTGGTGTACGTGAGCAAGGTGGTGGAGCCCACGAGGGGCCATGGTTTTTGCCTATACATTTCGCTTGTTTGTGGATCACTTTCATATAATATCGAGTGAATTATATTGCTATTTATCAGTTCAAGTAGTGTATCTTACTAGTAATAGCGTTTGTTAGTGAAAAAACGTTCATAACTGGTGGAGCATATGTCGCCATGCTCCCTCCCCCCTGTGCATTTTTGCTCAATAATTTACTGGTGGAAAGTGCTTGGGAGGCAAGTTTTTTATTGGCAAAAGCACTCTTCATATACAGCTTGGTGGCCACGAGGGAATCTCAGCAGTGTCAGTAAGTACAGTCAGCATTTTATGTCGCCACGAATAGGTGGAGGTGGTGGTGGTGGTGGTGGTGATGGTCGTGGTGGTGGTGGTGGAGGTGGTGGTGGTCATGGAGGTGGTGGTGGTTTGTGGTGGTGGTGGTGGTGGTGGTGATGGTCGTGGAGGTGGAGGTGGTGGTGGTGGTGGTAGAGGTGGTGGTGGTGGTGGTTGAGCGTTGGTGGTGGTGGTGGAGATTGTGGTGGTGGAGATGGTGGTGGTGTTGACACCAATAGGGTCGGGTCCCTTTTCTGACCATGGGTCAGGTCACTTTTCTGACCGTGGGTCAGGTCAGAAAATGAACCCAACCCTATTGGTGTCAACACCACCACCATCTCCACCACCACAATCACCACCACCACCACCATTTTATTATTTTTATTATTTTTGTGTTTATTTTATTAGGGGTTCGTCCTCTACGGGGAACCCCTATTGTAATCATTAAACCCGGTTTTTCATCCAAATTCTGCTTACGCGCCGGTTTCGACGCAATAACTCCAGAACCGATATTTGGATCGGGATCAAACTTTCACAAGAGGTGCGTTTTTGTATTGGGCAACTTTTTATATGCTAAACATCCGGCATGGCGGCCAAACAGGTCCGTGGCAGCCGATTTCCCGAAAAACTTGACGCCTAAATACCGTCTCTCCCACTCATAGGAAACGACTGGGCTTTGGCATACGGACTCTCCTACTAATGCTCCGCAAATGTTATAGAGAAAGTTTTGCTTTTGCACGTGGATTTTTTCCGGCAATCTTGAAAAAAACTCGAATTCCACTTAAAATTCCACATCTTGAAAACTACGCCGATGATCAAAGCCATGCTTGCGTAGTTGGGTGAGGCTCGCGATTCCGAACGTTTTGATAACAAAAGAATATAAATTGGTGGAATAGTTTGGCCGCAGCATTGAAAACTGTCTATTCTTAAATGACTTTAAAACCGCATTCGCTACCCACACAAAGTTTACCGTCTACAGTCTATAGGCTTCCACGCATCCCCCAGTTTTGCTTAATAACATAATCTCTTTATTATTCAGATCTAATATTTTTTTGTATTTAACTCTCTCAAAACAGTTCGAGTCCCTACGAATTCCAGCAATTATTTAGCCAACCTACCTATACATACCTACCCTACCAAATAATAATGATAATTCAAATTTATTTTTGGTGAATGACAGAGTATTGGCTAAGTTTTTTAACAATTCCTCGCTTTGCCAAATGCTTTGTTTAATAACAATGATATGGACCTTTAAAGTTTTCGCAATTGCCTGTGTGACTTACCCTGCCCTTCCTTCCTACCTCCCTCCTCCCTCATATCTATGATGATGATGATGATGATGTCGAGCAAATGTATCAACAACCACTCTAGTGAACTTTTGGTATTTAGTTTATTCAGCTTAATACTATTTATCCACATAAAATAGAAACCTATCACAATTTTTGTCTAATACAACCATAGACAGTGATATTACATATTATTTGAACATGATGTCGAATTTAGCAGTTGCTGTTTACCTTGAACAGTAATGACAGAACCGAAAGCTTCTCTTGCCGTGTAGTACTCAAAGAAAGCAGGGTTACTTAAGCCGAACTGTTACCAAGTCAGAGATTCAGAGGTAACTTTCACAATGCATTATAACCCTAGACAGACACCAATATACCACTAAATCATACAAATATCACTACAAAAAAGATAGGAAAATATTATATTAATGTCCTAGGTATTTGAAATTATGCAAATGAGTAAAATGCATTATGATATAATGATAATGGCATTGATTAGTATCTGGCAACAGTGTTGCACTGTAATTTTCTGAACGTATGCGAACTTCGGAGTATTTATCCCATTAATATACACATCTATCACTATTTAAATTTAATACAACCATACACAGTGCTATTACATATTATTTGAACATAATATAGGATGGTCTTTCCTTTAAACCATTTTCTATATCTATTCACGAAAAAATATAGGCCTAGCCTAGGCAGCGCTACCGGTAGGTACGAATTTAGCAGTTCGAATTTTGATTGAGAGTGGGATTAGGCCTAGGCCTAGCCTAGGGCTTAACATGGGATACTGTTTGGGGGTTGGGAATAGGCTCAGGCTGCTTTAGGCCTAATTTGGTAAAAATAGTCAAATCGAGACAATTGCACAGCCAACATAGGCTAGCCTATTTATAGGCTACCTTTCATTACTGCAGTTAAGCACAAACTTATTTTACAATGGAAAATAATGCATGAGGAGGGCTGGGTAGGCCTATTAGTATTTTGTGAAATAGCTTAAATTAGGTTAGGCTAGGCCTATAGTATACTTCATTAGGTTATTAGGCCTATGAGAAAACAGGCCTAGACCTAGCTTAATTTTATTTCACTGCTCAACATATGTTTTTTTGTTTTTGCTGTTGAGCTCTGCATAGGGCTATATTCAGGTAGGTTAGGGTTTTAGTAAAATTGCATTAGGCTAGGCTACATATTTTTACTTCTATTGGAAAGCACAGGCCTACACAATAGTACACATGTTAAAGAATTTAGCCTAGCCTACCACAATTTAGCCTAGACTGAAAGAACAAACACAAATAGGCTAGGCTAATTGCAGCTAAATAATTTAGCCTAGCCTCCACAATTTAGCCTAGACTGAAAAAACAAACAAACATAGGCTAATTGCAGTTTTGGTAAGAGTTGTAGTTGTGGGCATACCAAAAGCTTTGTTTATATAGCCTAGTCGCACGCTCGCAGTTAGGCCTACATTCGCTTCTAATTTAACTGCTGGGGTAAACTTGGTAAAGCCACCCTTAATCCGCCGGCCGGTAACAAGACAATTTACCCAACGCCTGGCCGTGGGATACAATAATGGGTTGAAGGGGCTTTATCCCCCTATGACTTATTGTCATCATCATATCACCAGCAGGCCACTAGCCTTGAGAGGGCCTAGGCCCAGTGGGCTAGTATAAAATAAAAGCATCATCAACATATCACCAGCAGGGGCAAATAACCACAGTCAAATTCGACGCCAATGTAACTGCGAGCGTGCGACTACGTAAATAAAGGGGACGATAGACCCGCTAACACAACTCTTAACGCATTTTTTCCTAATGTATTAGATTTTTTTATATTTATGACCTCAACAGTTGAAAGATGAAAATTTTATGGTTTATTTTAGGCTATACAAAAACATTTGCTTTGTAACTTAGATACTCATATTTATGCTTATAATTGCAGTACGAGTGGGTTTTTTCTTTGTATATGTAGGCCTAGGCTAAACAAATGTTAGTTTTTGTTTTATAGGCTAAACTAGGCTGAATTTATGCTAATAAATATTAATTGGAGGGAGCAAATCTGTCAAGGAATAGCCTAGATGTGGAAATTTACAGCCAATTAGCTCTAGCCCTTTTTGAGATACAGAGGTTAGAGATCGTTGGATACAATAATATGTTGAGGGGGTCATTCACCCCCCATGACATATTGTCATCATCATATATATTGCCAGCAGGGGGCAAATAGCCTAGGCCTAGCCTAACTACAACAAAAATCGCCGTCAAAATAGATGCGAACTTATATTAACTACGGCGATCGACCATTGCCCGCACCGGCCGTCCCCCGGTTATTGTTGAGGTCCTGAGGAACCGTATGACTTTGACGAGCTCTTCCCTCCGCAGTCTCCGCATATGCCTCCTAAGCCTCGCCTCGTCCCGTCACTGAGCATGTGGATGGGCGTCCCTTTCTGGCTTCAAAGATGGATTCCTTCCGAGAGCTCCTACTGGATTGTCTGGGGTTGGTTGTTAAGGGCACCTCGCTTCAAGACATTGCTCTGGCCCTAGTACCATGCCACGGTTTGTAGGTCTCTGGTTCGCCACCTGATGACCTGCTATTGGGTTGTTGCCTTTACAGTGTTACGGTTCTACGAATGACCTAGAGTGAAAGTGACACGGTGGTGAATTTTAACCTTAACTATAAACTAATTTAATTGTGACATAGGATCTCCGCGACTACGGTAGGGCCGAAGCGGGCGAGTATTCGCCTGAGGTTGCCCTTAACCCCCAAGACAAGAGAAGACAAAATTCTAGTGCTGGTTTTACTCAGATTTTGTGAGTTTTAATTTAGCCTAGCCTAGGCCTAAGAGTTCAGAAGATTTGCAAAATGCACCCCATACTAGCCTACCCATAGCCTAATAGGCCTAGTGATTCTTTTTTGGCAGACCACCCACAAATTTTCATATAGCATAGGCCTAGGCTAGCCTAAGTTCTGGAATGCATGTTGGAATAGCCTTCCTATAAACTGTAGGCTAGGCTACTTCCTTTTAATTTAAGTTTGATTCTTTGGAAAAATCTATTAGGCCTAGACCAGGCAGGAAAGTAACATTTAAAATGACGTGTAAAAAGTCGCCCATAAACGGGAGCTTATTTCGGCTGTTGATTAATTGGGGATCCTATGAATTAGCACAGATGATGATGACTTACCGTACATCATAATACGTGACGGGCCGACGTGGGGGGGTAGAGCCGCAGAGACCCCCTCAACATATTTTGTGTCCCACAGTAACTTTTAATGGGATGGATGTAGTTACCGGGTGTACGGTTGTCATGTTTACATAGGGCGTTCGCCGCGGTTAACTTCGCGTCTATTTTGACGGCGATTTTTTTCTTCGTATTTCATTTTATTCACTTCCTTTTATATTTAGGCTATAATCTAGCTTTGGCACGACAATAACCCTAACCTAGTCTTTCTTAAAGATTCTTCTAATCTTCCAGTAGCCTATAGCCTAATTTAGGACATTTTTAAAGGCACACAATTAAATGGTTGGTATTTTAAATGACACTACTGCAGCATTATGAGAAACAATTTATTAGAGATAATAGGCAACAATAGATTCGCCATATTTTTCTCCATAGGCTATAGTCCGCATGGAGGATTTTCGTTATCAACAAATTGAAAACATTCCCACTTCACAGACAAAATAGACAAATACACCAAAAAACGGGGTGTGGGGGCGGCAGCCCCCACCCATAATAGCCTACTATAATAGGTTAGGTAAGGTTGTTAGGATAGGCTAGGCTAATGTCCTTTCAAAGGGGTATAGGCCTAGTAAACACTAGGATAGCCTATACCTGGTCAAGGGTAAGTCCTGCTGTAGTCAACTTGAATGCTACCTTAAATTGTAATATTAGACTAGGCATAGCCTATAGATAAAATAGCCTAGCCTACTTATTTATTGTAGCCTATAATATAGGCCTAGCCAGGTAGAATGTAGAGTTCGGGCGTACCGCCACCATTGTTTACACTGCGCAGAGCGGCGACGGAAGCTTGCCATCATGTTCCCGTCCATTTTGAATGGCGTTTGATACGATAATATGTTGAGGGGGGCAAACACCCCCGATGACATATTGTCATCATCATATAATTTGCCAGCAAATAGGCCTAACCCAAAAAAATCGTCGTCAAAAACTCAAAATAAACGCGAACTTACAGTAACTATGGCGATCGACCATGTAAATATGACGGCGGCGGTGGATGCTTGCGATCATGTTCCCGTCTATTTTGACTGCCATTGGATACAATAATATGTTGAGGGGAGGGCTTTGCGGCAATGTTTTTGGTTGTTTGCCCCCTACTGGCAATATATATGATGATGACAACACGTCATGGGGGCAAAGCCCCCCCTCAACATATTATTGTATCCAATGGCATTCAAAATAGACGGGAACATTATCGCAAGTGTCCGACGCCGACACCGCCGCCATCATGTTTACATATGTCGATCACCGTGGTTAAAGGCTGGTTCACACATAGCTGAGTCGGTGCGCGAGTCCAACACGAGTCACACTCGTCGATTATCGCCGTCGCTGGAGGCTGAGTCGGCCGCGAGTAGCAATTGCTCCCGAGTCAAGGAGAGTGTAACACGGTTAAGTCGAGTCAATACGAGTCAACACGTGTTCAAGCACGAGTCTGTACGAGTAACTGAGAGTCAAAACGAGTGTAACACGAAACCAACACGAGTGTCAAAAATTTGAAAAATAATGGCCACATTCCAGGGAACGTAAACAAAGAGTATGGACGAGTCTAACACGAGTCAACGCGATTGTTACACGGATCAACACGATTGTTATACGGATCAACACGAAAGACAACGCGTTGACTCTCGTTGGATCTCTGTTCCACACGTGTTGACTCGTGTTACATCCGTGTAAACTCGTGTAAACTCTTGTTGATTCGTCCTACATTTTTGAAATAACGGTATTTCAAATGACACTTGCTTTTTCGTGTTACACTCGTGTTTTTTTCTCAGTGGATCGTGTTTACTCTTGTTTACTCGTGTTTTCACTCGTGTTTGAATCGTGTAAACTCTGGCATCATGGGGGCACCAAATTTTGGCACTCACATTCGTGCTTTCTAGTCTTGTTGATACGTGTTGCATGTGTGTTACATACGTGTTGTTGCGTGTAGACACGTGTTGCTTCGTCAACGTCGAAATAATGACGAAAAGCGACGAATCACCAAAGAGTGTTACACGGGTTTACACGAGTCAACACGAGTTAACACGAATAACGAAGAGTTATTCAGAGTCAAACACGAGTTAACACGTATGTACACGAGTCTACACGTATTTATGCCACACTCGTGGGTACTCGCCACAGGACCCAAAAATTTCATGCATGCATGAAATTTTTGGACCCCGTGGCGAGTACCCACGAGTGTGTCGAGTAAACAAAGAGTATACACGAGCGTAGCACGTGTCTATACGAGTGTTGAGGAGTATCGACGAGTCATTGCTGAATAGCAAAATTTCATCACTCGTGTTGGACTCGCGCACCGACTCGGCTATGTGTGAACCAGCCTTTAGTTCGCGTCTATTTTGAAGGCGTTTTTTTCGGTTATTTGCCTCCTGCTGGCAATATATATGATGATGACAATATGTCATGGGGGGGGTGACCCCCCTCAACCTATTATTGTATCCAAAAGTAGTCAAATAGACGGGAACATGATGGCCAGCGTCCGCCGCCGCTCCGCGTAGTGTAAACAAGGCTGGCGGTACACCCGAACTCTACATTCTACCCCACTAATTTTCCAACTAGCATAACCGATGATTATCAATGATCAATCCCAGTCAGAAACGTCCATGCTTCCCTCCCATAAGTCAATGTCGGGATTACCACACTGTCATGCAAGGACTTCTTTACTTCCATGCTGACCACCCTATTTCTTCTTACTGCTTTCAGAGTTCCTACAACGCTCTTCCCCTGTTACACTTTCTCCCACACTTCTTCATCCATAGGCCTACTCACATCTTTACTCAACACACTGCCCAAATACTTAAATGAGCTGACATTCTTCATAGCCGTTCAACCTCACTTCACACTCTATGGTTGCACCCCTTTCAATGACCATAATATTGCTCTTCCTAGCATTTACCTCCAGATTCCGTTTTTCACACACTGTTCCAAACATATTTACCTGACCCTGCAACTCTCATTCACTATCGCTCATCAGAACTGTGTTGTCAGCAACAGTAGTACCGGTACTGTACTGTTGAGGCAACTTCCACTCGTTTCCTTCCCTTATCAGCGGTACACCAACATCCGCTGCTCTTCCTTGTATTTCTTTCATGACTCCATCCATATACTGTACCGGTATATATTGAACAACCATGGGGACATCACACACACCCTTGCTTTAACCCAACATTCAGATTAAAGAACTCGCTCTGTTAATTATCCACACATACTGACACCTTTGCACCCTCATACATGCTCTTCATTGCTTTCAGCAACTTGCCATCTACTCCGTATATTCTCAGTACCGGTACTTTCCACATACCTTCTCTATCAATTCTGTCATAGGCCTTCTCCAACTCCATAAATGCAGCATACAACTTTTGTTGCTTCTCCAGATATTTCTCCACAACACATTTCCGGGCAAAAATCTGAGCTACACATCCTCTTCCCTTCCTAAGATGACTACAGTATGCTAACCGTTTCCCCAGCAATACTGACTGAAAATGCCCAAATATATTGCATGTCCTCTTCAGATTTATCTAAAATATGTAAAATTACACCAAATACCACTACAGTAGCACTGAAATCAATAAAACTCACTAACAGGATAAATAAATGGAAGAAATACTACAAAAGATTAATATGTTAACCCTTTACCCAGCAATACTGACTGAAAATGCCTAAATAGATTGCATGTGCTCTTCAGATTTATACATACATACGTACATAACATTTTAAGACTGAGTGCTCCACACAGATGTGCAGTTTCAGTCTCTTTTCCTAATGGCGGCGTTCCAGGCAACCCTGTTAAGGGATGCTTTACTTGTCAAGTTCTTGGATTTGAGATCGGCACGTATAGTCCGATCCCAGGTCTTACTCGGGCCACCCCTTGGTGCAGCTCCCTCCACAATCGCAGACCTGCATTTTTTCACCCAATTTTGTTCATCCATTCTCTCCACATGTCCATACCATCCCAGTTTACTTGTACGCATCTCCTCGCTAATACTCTTTATACCTAAACGTCTCTTCAGCTCATCATTTGTTATTCTGTTGACATCCTTTATCTGAAATATGTAAAATTACACCAATTACCAACTACATTACCAAAAAATTTAATAAAGTACACTAACAGGATAAAGAAAATGTAAGAAATAGCCCTAAAGATGAATTTATCTATCTATCTATTGACGGACGCCTTGATCCCCGAAGGATTGGCCACGAACGAAACACCCCTATGCACCTCTGTCCCCAGTCAGTCGATGCCCCTCCTCCCATCCAGCACCACTTTCACGCATATACTTCTTAACTCCATCCTTCCACCTCTCTCTCGGTTTATTTCTCCCTCTGTCCTTCCACCTCACTCGTACACGCTCTTAGTCATTCCCTTGCTTGCCATACGTTCCACATGGCTGAACCATCTCAAGGTGTTCTTTTTCGCACTTTCCAGTACATTCACACCACACCTCTCTCGTACTTCCTCATTCGTCTGTCTATCCCTCCATGTAACTCTGCACACACTTCTCAAGTAACTCATTTCCATCCCTTTCACTCTTGGTTTGAATCTCTCCAACAACGTCCATGCTTCGCTTCCGTAAGTCAGTGTCGGGATTACCACACTGTCATGCAATGACTTCTTCAGTTCCATGCTGACCACCCTATTTCATGTTACTGCTTTCAGCATTCCTACAACCCTCTTCCCCTGTTGCACCCTCTCCCACACTTCTTCATCCATACTCCCATCTTTACTCTGTACACTGCCAAGATACTTAAATGAGCTGACAATCTCCATAGCCTGACCGTTCAACTTCACCTCACACTCTGTGGCTTCACCCCTTTCGAAGACCATAACCTTGCTCTTCCCCGCATTTACCTTCAGATTCCATTTTTCGCACACTGTTCCAAACATATTTACCAGACCCTGCAACTCCCATTCATATCATCAGCAAACAGCAGTACACAAACATCCACTGCTCTTCCTTGTATTTCTTTTATGACTCCATCCATATACTGTATAATTATATAGAACAATCATCGGGACATCACACACCCTTGCTTTACCAAACATTCAGATCAAAGAACTCCCTCTGTTCATTCTTCACACGTACTGATACCTTTGCACTCTCATACATACTCTTCACTGCTTTCAGCAACTTGCCATCTACTCCATATATTCTCAGTACTTTCCACATACCTTCTCTATCAACTCTGTCATTCCACTCGTTGCCTTCCCTTATTAGTGGTACACCAACATCCACTGCTCATCCTTGCATTTCTTTTATGACTCCATCCATATACAGTTCAGTATATATTGAACAACCACGGGGACATCACACACCCTTTCTTTAACCCAAAATTCAGATCAAAGAACTCGCTCTGTTCATTCTCAACACATACTGACACCTTTGCACCCTCATACATGCTTTTCACTGCTTTCAGCAACTTGCTATCTGCTCCGTATATTCCAAGTACTTTCTACATACCGGTACCTTCTCTATCAACTCTGTCATAGGCCTTCTCCATGTCCATGAAGGCAGCATACAACTTTTGTCCCTTCTCAAGATATTTCTCCACAACATATTTCAGGGCAAAGATCTGAGCTACACATCCTCTTCCCTTCCTATGATGAATACTGTATGTTAACCGTTTCCCCAGCAATACTGACTGAAAATGCCCAAATATATTGCATGTGCACTTCTGATTTATCTAAAATATGTAAAATTATACCAAATACCAACTACATTAGCACAAAACTCAATCAATCACAGAAACAGGATAAAAACATAGAATAAATACCCCAAAAGATGAATACGTTAACCCTTTCCCCAGCAATACTTACTGAACATGCACAAATAAATTGCATGTGCTCTTCAGATTTAGCTGAAATATGTAAAATTACACCAAATACTAACTACATTAGCACAAACATCAATCAAGCACTTTAACAGGATAAATAAAATGGAAGAAATAGCCCAAAAATGAATTTATCTATAGCCTACCGGTATATATTGCCGGACACCTTGATCCCCGAAGGGGTGACCATGAACGAAACGCCTGCGTATTTCAAGCTCGCTTGAGTTATCACTCGATCGTCTTTTAGAGCTTTTTGGCCCGGGGTAATTACCACACCATCGCGTCATAAGGAGTTTGAGGGGGTTAAATTGCTAGATACATAGAGGAAGAGGAATGCCAAGTAAAGCTAAACAAATATATAAGATATTTTTAACATGAGGTTACTTATAATAATTTGTACCTCTGCAGTTTCTCCATGGCTAACGAAAAAGATCACATTCCTAAGAAGACCCAACCAAAAAGGCCAAGCTTCTGTACAGAAAAAATGCCATACCATTACCCTTATGGTGACCCTATCAAATAATCAAAACAACCACACTTCTTAACCCAATTCCCGCGGGGCCCCTCATATGACAGAGACGATTTTCCGGCTATTTTGTAGCCTGTGAGCCAGGCCAGCTTTAGCAAGCAGCACGGATGGACGTCAGCCAGAGCCTACAGGCCCCGCCACGACACTGAGATTTGTGTGAGAGAGAGCTCACTTATGTGCAGCGTCACACATAGCGAAAACAGAAAATAATTGGTAATTTTTAGCGATTTCGCCTATTGGATTTGGTAATTTTTAGCAATTTTGCCCTTCGTTTGCAAGATCCTTACAAGAAAACCAGACGTCGTACAGGGATGATTCAGGAGTAATTTGAAAGCTATTACCGTACTTTCACGAATACATAATTGTATTACGCTCTGGCTTTTGCTTATGCATGAAAATGAGCAGGGAATGAAGGCAATTTCGGGCAATTATGCCTACTCGTACAGGAGTCCTTGGAGCGGCTTCGGTCGCGCCGGGAATTTCCACACCTCTCACACCACACACACACACATCACACAGTTTTTCCTACACCGAGAAATGACTCTCCGGCTGTCATTTCTCGAAGACTTCTTCTAGCCGGAGACATTGAGAGCAACCCAGGACCCACCTACACATACATATGTCCAACTTGCTCAAAACCCATCACTTCGAGTCGCCACACTAAGGGTTGTTCTCTGCAATTCATGCAGGAACTGGACCCACTTCACCTGCACAACACTTGCCTCCAAGAAACACTACACGAACACCTGAACCTGTTCCTCATGCCCCTCCCTCTCCCAGTCAAATCCCTCGCCTAAAACCCGTCCACCTCTCCTCTCCAACCCACCTAACCTTCCCATATCATCCACTCCCCCCCCTAAAACCCGTCCACCTCTCCTCCCTAACCCACCTAACCTTCCCATACCATCCACATCCTCAACTCAACACACCACACCCCATCCTAATCCATTCCTACCCCCATCTCCTGCTCCTCAATCCCCACCCCCACCTCACCCATCCCAACCCCCAGCCCCTCCCTCACCCCCACTCCCACCCCCTCCCTCACCCCCACCCCATCCTCGTGCAGCAGCACCCAACATACATCATGCACATAACATTAACATTCTCCAATTGAACATAGATGGCATCAACACAAAGAAACACAAACTCTCACACTTCATCAAACAACACAACATACACATTGCCATCTTACAAGAAACAAAACTCCGCACAACACAAAAAACACCCACATTTCATGATTTCACCACCATCAGACAAGACCGGGCTGTCGGCGGAGGCGGTGGACTCATCACCCTGGTACACAAAGAAATATCATACATAGTTACCAGTGTACAAACCAAATCCCTCCTCCCCCCAAATGATAACACAACAGAAATACAATCAATTAAAATACGCACTGGCAACAACTCCAACATAACCATCATAAACACATACATCCCCTACAGTACCAAATGAATACAGACCACACTTACAACACATCACAAACACCCCACACATCATCCTGGGTGGTGACTTCAACGCCAAGACGTCGGCCTGGTTTGTCGACAACCCCGACACAGACAGAGGGCTGGTACTACAAAACCAAACTGATAACCTCATCATCCTTAACGACATCCATCAACATACCCATATTCCTCACCAAGCCCTCTATAACCCATCATCTCCAGACATCACCTTTTGCTCCCCAGAACTCGCCCCCACAACATCCTGGAGGGTGGTCAGAACCTTAGGCTCTGACCACCTCCCGATCATTATCACCACCAAAACCAGACTCACCCCAGCTAGCCACAAACACACATACACCAATTATAAAAGAGCTAACTGGGAAGCATTCACAAATGAGACAGAACAACACTTCACAACTCTAAACAGTACACCCATCACTAACATCAACAATGCTGTACACATACTCAATAAAACTATCCAAAACGCTGACAAGAAACACATTCCAAGAGGTAACAGAAAAAGACACAACCCCAACTTCACACCAGAAATTCAAAACCTCATCAGACAACGCGACATACTGAAACACTCCCCAGCACCCCACACACAAGACATCACACAACAAATCCAAGCACTCAACACCCAAACTAACAACAAAATACAAGAACAACAAAAACTAAATTGGAATAACTTCCTACAAACACTTGATCACAAAACAAACCCCAAAAAACTCTACAAAACACTAAACAGCATCACACTTTCCAACAGCAACACAACACAATCACATGCTGCAATCACAACAACAGACTCTACTCCTTCATGTAAACAACAAGCAAACACTCTCATCAATCACTTCTCACATGTCAGCCACCTAAAACCTCACAAAGACGACCGACGTGTCATCCGACGTAAGAGACAATTCCCCACAGACCCTGACTATACACCCTTCACCAATCACCAGACAAAGCATATCATCAACAATCTCAAGCACTCACCCGCTTGTGGCCTAGACAACATAAGCAACATACACCTCAGACACCTGGGACCACAAGGCATACAAGCACTCACTAACATATCAAACTACAGTTATTCACACAACACAATACCAGACATTTGGAAGCATGGTCTCATCACCACATTCCCCAAACCCAACAAAGACCCCACGCTACCCTCCTCGCACCGCCCCATCACACTCCTTTGCTCCCCCTCCAAAGTCATGGAACGCCTAGTATTACAACTAATTACACCCGACCTACCCCTAGCTCCAACACAACATGGCTTTAGGCCACTGCACTCCACAAACACTCTTCTCACAGACCTTACACAAAGAGCTTTTGACGGCATCAACTCAGCTAGACCACCACACAGATCACTATTAGCCACACTCGACATTAGTAAAGCCTTCGATGCCATCCCCCGCCACAACCTAACAAACAAAATCTACAACACAAACATGCACAACAACACAAAAAGGTGGCTGGCCAACTTCCTAGCAGGCAGATGTGCACACGTATCTTTTGCCGGTCAGTCATCTAAAATCAGAAACTTTCCAAACGGAGTCCCACAAGGATCCGTCCTATCGCCCGCACTCTTCAATCTGTACATGCACGATATAACTACACCCAATACGCCCCAAATAAACTTAGCCTCCTATGCAGATGACATAACACTCACATGCACACACCATGACCCAAAAAGAGCAACAGATCTCCTTCAACCCTATCTCAACACACTACATGGCTGGTGCACTACAAACAGACTTAATCTAGCCCCAGCCAAATCCACCGCAACCCTGCTCACAAGCTGGACAGGAGAACACGAATACATCCCTCAACTCACCATAAACAACACACCCCTAACACATACACACACACCCAAAATCCTAGGAGTAACATATGATACTCATATGACATTCAAACAGCACACCACAAACATTAAAAAGAAACTGACACCCAGACTTAACGCCCTCAGGTCACTTGCTCACACAAAATTTGGACACAACAAAGAAACTACCACCACAGTATATAAACAATACATAAGATCAGTGATGGAATACGCAAGCCCAGCCTGGGCTTCTAACCTAGCTGAAACACATCATAAGACCTTACAGACTATTCAAAACAAAGCCCTGAAGATCATTACAGGCTGCACAGCTACTGCACCCACAGATCACCTACATCAAGAAACCAAAATCCTCAAAGTCAAAGACCATCTGGACATGAGAGGCACTCAATTCCTGGCAGCAGCCTCCACGAACCAAGACCACCCACTAAACTACATGGCAACACACCCACAGACACCAAGAAATATCAAAACAACACCCAGCACACGGTATCACACACAATTACTGTCCTCTCTCCCTCCCTGCCCACCCCGAACCAACTTCCAGAAGCACATCCATACTCATATCTCTCGCCGATCCATCCACTCACTCACAGACAACACGCAGCTGCAAGCACGACCTCCCGAAATCCATCCTTCCGAATCCTCCCTTCCTCGCGAGGACAGAGTCCACCTGGCCAGGCTGAGATGCGGACACCATCCAGCTCTCCTGAGCTATCAGAAGAGACTGGATGACTCCGTTGTCGACGCCTGCCCGGGATGTAACACAGCACCCCATACCATTAAACACATCATAGAAGACTGCATTTCACACAACCACTTACGCCAACAACACAATCTACACTCAATGAGAGCTCTGTGGGAAAGCCCGATCGTGGCCATGGCCTTCCTCAGGGACTCGGGGCTGTTCGGCCAGGCAGCTTAGGGAACAACAACAACAACAACAACTCGTACAGGATTAATAGCTTTAACCAAAATGGTCACACTCCTTAATGGTCTAAGTGGCCATAGCCAAAATGGCTACACTATATTCCTTCTGTACTTTCTCCATGCCCGATAAGATACATGATATTTTGATATATGTGGCACAGCCCTTGTATCCAACACAATACCCTGCGTGCAACCCCGCTCGAACCCCGCACAACGTTGCTTGCAACTTTAATTAGGGGTTCGTCCCCTACGGGGAACCCCTATTGTAATCATTAAACCTGGGTTTTCATCCAAATTCTTCTTACGCGCCGGTTTCGACGCAATAACTCCAGAACCGCTTTTTGGATCGGGATCAAACTTTCACAAGAGGTGCGTTTTTGTATTGGGCAACTTTTGATATGCTAAACATCCGGCATGGTGGCCAAACAGGTCCGTGGCAGCCGATTTCCCGAAAAAATTTGACGCCTAAATACCGTCTCTCCCACTCACAGGAAACGACTGGGCTTTGGCATACGCACTCCCCTACTAATGCTCCGCAAATTTTATAGAGAAGGTTTTGCTTTTGCACGTGGGTTTTTTTCCGGCAATCTTGAAAAAACCTCGAATTCCACTTAAAATTCCACATCTTGAAAACTACGCCGATGATCAAAGCCATGCTTGCGTAGTTGGGTGAGGCTCGCGATTCCGAACGTTTTGATACCAAAAAATATAAATGGGTGGAATAGTTTGGCCGCAGCATTGAAAACTGTCTATTCTTAAATTACTTTAAAACCGAATTCGCTACCCACACAAAGTTTACCGTCTACAGTCTATAGGCTTCCACGCATCCCCCAGTTTTGCTTAATAACATAATCTCTTTATTATTCAGATCTATAATTTTGTTTTTATTTAACTCTCTCAAAACAGTTCGAGTCCCTACGAATTCCAGCAATTATTTAGCCAACCTACCTATACATACCTACCCTACCAAATAATAATGATAAATTCAAATTTATTTTTGGTGAATGACAGAGTATTGGCTAAGGTTTTTAACAATACCTCCCTTTGCCAAATGCTTAGTTTAATAACAATGATATGGACCTTTAAAGTTTTGGCAATTGCCCGTGTGACTCGTATTTTAACCCTCCTAAAGTGTTACCACGAAATACCGCTAGATCCTTTCTCAAAAGTCGCTAGCATCTTGCTACATAGCCAAACAATGTTAGGATAATGCTGCAATTTCTAAAGAGTTTTGGTTTGTTTGGTTTGCAAATTTTACAATGTAGTATGACTAGAATGTCTGAAATTTTCAAATTATCCCTAGTAAATGTCTCTAGATATAAAAGAAATGGCTGCTAGATTGAAGTAAATAGCTCTACATTTAGCGGTAATATGTAGCTTTACAACTGGCAACAC
>CM064485.1:43945536-44063669 GCA_032716605.1 Paralithodes platypus
TTCCCTAGACAGTCACTTGATCTCTTGTATATATGTTTTGTATTTTTTATTATTATGCCCCCTCCCCCATTATACCCCCATCCCGCTCTTCCCGCTGCCCCCCATATACAATATATATTATTATTACTAGCCTAGTATCTATTTATTATATGTTATTATTATTACTCCCCCCCCCCCCTCTCCCTCCTCCCCCACCCCCTACCCCCCTCTCCCTCCCCTTCCCCCTCCTCCCCCTCCCCCTCTTCCCCCTGCCCCCCATATAAATATTATTATACTAGGCTAGTATCTATTTATTATATATTATTATTATGATACTCCTCCCCCTCCCCCTCCCCCCTCTCCCTCCCCCTCTTCCCCCTGCCCCCCATAAATATTATTATTACTAGGCTAGTATCTATTTATTATATATTATTATTATACACCCCCCTTCCCCCTCCCCTCCCTCCTCCCCTTCCCCCATATATATATATATATATATTATATATAATTCATATTTATGTATTTTATGTATGTTATGCCCCCTCCCCCTCCCCCATTACATCCCTCCCCTCTCCCCATGCCCCCCACATATATAATATATATATTTATATTATGACCTGTATCCATTATTATTATTATATATTATGATTGTTATACCCCTCTCCTCCCCCTCCGCCCTTCCCCTCCCTCCTCCCCCTCCCCCTCCCCCTCCCTCTTCCCCCTGACCCCATATATATATATTATTACTAGGCTAGTATCTATTTTTTATATATTATTATTATTTTACTCTCCCCTTCCCCCTCCCCTCCCCTCCCTCCTATCCCTCCCCCTCCCCCTCTTCCCCCTGCCCCATATATAATATTATTACTAGCTAGTATCTATTTATTATATATTATTATTATTATACTCCCCCCTCCCCCTCTCCTCCTCCTCCCCCTCCCCTCCCTCCTCCCCCTCCCCCCATATATACACATATATATATATATATATATATATAATATATATATATATATATATATATATCATTTTTATGTATTTATGCATGTTATGCCCCCTCCCCCTCCCCCCCTCTTCCCCATGCCCCCCACATATATAAATATATATATATATATATTATTCCAGTATCCATTATTATTATTATATATTATTATTGTTATACCTCCCTCCTCCCCCTCTCCCCTCCCCTCCCCCTCCCCCTCCCCTTCTTCCCCCTGCCCCCATATATATATTATTATTACTAGGCTAGTATCTATTTATTATATATTATTATTATTATAGTCCCCCTCCCCCTCCCCCTCCCCCTCCTCCCTTCCCCCTGCCCCCCCCCCCCTCTCCTTCTCCCCCTCCCCCTCCCCCCATAATATTATATATATATTATATTTGTTTTTAAATTGTAGTTTGATATATATATATATTTTTTTTTTTTTTTTTTTTTTTTTTTCTGTTTTGTATTTTTTTTATACCACCGCCACCCCCCCCTACAATTACAGATCAGTTTCACATCTGAGTAGTCTAGAGCAGCCATGAGTAAGAATCGACCCATCCCGGAGGACCAGCTGGCTTCCGTCCTCGCCACAATCCTGGACATGACGAGTAGCGAGAGTGAAAGCGAGGACGACATGGGGGGAATGATGAAGAGGAGTGGACGGATGAGGATTTTAGCCCTTCTCCACCGCCCAGGGGGAAGAGGAGGATGACTGTCATCGACGACGACGACCCTTCAGCACCTCCACCTCCACCTCCACCTCCACAAACGCCACCCATCCCCCTACCTCGCCGCTCATCAACACCCGTCCCCCTACCTCGCCGCTCATCAACACCCGTCGCCCTACCTCGCTCATTAACACCCGTCGCCCTACCTCACTCAACACCCATCGCCCTACGTCGCTCATCAACACCCGTCGTCCTACTCCGTACAACCCCACCCGTCCCCCTACCCCGTACATCACTACGCATCGCCCCACCTCATCCATCCCCACCCGTCCTACCCACACCCCTCCTACCAGCACCCATCCTACCATCAACATCCACTCATCTCTTCACACCACAACCATCAACATCCACTCATCTCTTCAAACCACAACCATCAACATCCACTCAATGCTTCACACCACTACCATTCCCGGACCTCAACACATCATCATTCTATTCTTCTCCTGTTTCACGCACCCTGCCTGGCGGTCCCTTGTTACCTCAGGTAGAATCACCGGCCAGCAACATCTCAGACAGCCCCCGCATCCTGGCTTCACTCCTGCCGGTGGGTAGTCTAAACACCCCGCCATCACAAGTCCTGTTTGCTCACGTAGCCTCCCCCTCGCTGATCTCCTTGGGTAGCAGCGGGGGCAGCGAGGTGCGCTACATGGCGTTTGTTCCGCCTGAACATCGCCAAATCATGCACGACGAGATTGCTGCGGCAATCGATAAGGAGCTTCCACAAAGGCTTCCTTCTGCCCCACTTCATCCACCCACAGCACCTTCTCCATCACTCTCATCACATCCACCATCACCCCCACCCCCTTCGTCTTCCGAAGAAGACGACCCACCACCCCCTCCCCCTCCCCGCCGAAAATCTGGGCCCATGAAGGGCCGAGGTGGTAGGCCCAGGGGCAGCAGAGGTCACATACGTCGTCCAGGCGGACGACGTGGTGCTCTCCCAGCACGTGCACCTCAACGCCCCCCCACCGTGTATGCTAAGGATAACGAGTGGACTTCAGACCCGTTCACACCCAACGTTGATCCTTTCACTGGAACCCCTGGCTTGCGGGTTCCAGCACCAGTGACACCACTGCAGTACTTCCAGTTCTTCTTTACAAGAGAACTGCTCAGGTTCCTGGTGAGTGAGACCAACGCATATGCCTTATTCGTTGGTTCTCTCTGGACAACATTCAGTGAGCAGGACATGGCCAAATTCCTTGGCCTGTACTTCCTCATGGGTGTGAACAAACTCCCCACTGTGCGTCACTACTGGGCAAATGATGGAGTCCATGATTACCCAACATTTCGCAAGACCATGCAGGTCTCCAAGTTCCAAGCCTTGCTGAGCAATTTCCACACATTCAACAGCAAGGCAGTCATCAAGCAGACCAAAGACAGGCTAGTGAAGATCCGCATGGTGATGCGCTACCTGCTTGCTGGCTTCAAGCTTGCCTACGTCCCGGAGAGGAAGGTGTCCATCGACGAAGGCTGCCTTGGGTGGAAGGGTCGCCTTTCATTCAGGTGGTACAACCCGATGAAGCCTCAGAAGTATGCCATCAAGCTGTACATCCTGGCAGAGTCCACAACTGGTTTCGTGTATGACTTTCAAGTCTACACTGGTATTGGTCAAACTCTCCAGAAAATGGTTGAGGGTTTAACGGAGTCCCTGCAAGGCCTGGGTTACATGTTGTTCATGGACAACTTTTACAACTCAGTTGACCTGTGCCAGCACATGCTCACACACCACCAGATCTATGTGTGTGGCACCCTGAGGCTTGCACGAGGGGCTCCGAAGCGGTTGCGCGTCATTGCCCATGCAGCGACACTGGAAGACGATGCAATAGAGGCAATGAACGACGGCACAACCCTAGTCATGCTTTGGAAAGACAAACGATTGTCAACATGGTGTCCACCTTCCACGACCAGAGCACCATACCAAAGCAGTCCTTTGTCAAGAAGAAGGTACAAGGCAGGTGGCAGCGGAGTCGCAAGAATATCATGAAACCCGTTTGTGTTGACGACTACAACCGCCACATGGGTGGGGTGGATCATTTCGATCAGATGATCCAGTACTACCCCATCCAGCGAAGGACGGTCAAATGGACGAAGAAGATCGTATTCTACTTCATCCAAATGGCCCTCTTCAATGCCTTCGTACTCTTCAAGAAGTGCAACCCCGCAGGAAGATGACTATGCTGGCATTCCAGGAAAGCGTAGTCCGTTCCTTGTTGTTCTTCAACTCTGCAGAGTGGCATTTGTCGGGGAGACGCATCCGGCGTGCAGAGGATTTGCCGGAAGGTCGGTATGAGCCATGCACCCGTCTCAGGCGAGGCAGGCGGCGTCGGCAATCCTCCGGAAGCTCAGCTGGGTCGCCCCCACCGGACGACAATCCAGACTCCCCAGCCGCTCCTGCTGATGATCCTGGCACTCCTCCTGGTGCTCCTGCTGCTGGTGGAGGCATTGGGGGAGCACTCCTTCATGACCCCCCCCCTCACCAGGTCCAGATGCTGCTGCTGCTGCTGTTGCCGTCGGGGGAGCACACGCTGAGAATGCACCCCAGGCGGCACCAGTATCGGACGATGCTACTGATGCTGAGGAGCAAGTGGATGTCCTACCACTTGACCCCCCCCCGCACCAGTAGTACCGGGTGCAGCTGCTGCTGCTGGTGGCGCTCGGGAAGCACCCGTCATGGATGCCAACCGGGGTCCACTAGTAATGGACGTCCAAGCTAGGGCTCAGGCACCAAGAGGACGTCGAAGAGGTCCTCTTCGAGGAGAGGGTTCCAAGCCACGTCCTGTTGTACTGGACCATGACCGGTACAACAGGAACTTGGAACACGTTCTCGAGAAGATCCCTGACGGCAAGCGACGGCGGTGCCATCTGTGTTACACGAACGGCCAAAGTCGCAAGGACACAAGCTTTCGATGCAAGTCTTGTCTCGTTTGCCTCTGCATCGATGTCAACGATTGCTTCAATCAGTTCCATTGACTCGATGCAGATGTCCTATAGCCAGGATCTTTGCACGATTCATTCATTCATTTATGCATTCTCCTATTCACCTTCATTATTACTTACCATTCATTCATACAGTCTTTATGCATTCTTCCATTCACTTTCATCACCCTTTCATTCACCTTCATCACCCTTTCATTCATTCATTCAATCATTCAATAATTCGTTAATTCATTCATTCAATCATCACTTCAGAGGTTCGGGGCCCACCTTCATTCACCCACCTTCATCATCATAATAAAAAAAAAAAAAAAAAAAAAGCACAAGTCAATTTCTTGCCAATTTCTTGCACTACAGTGGATATAGGCCTCCTGGGGAAACCACTCTAAAAAAAATAACGAGTCAAGTGCAGTACCTCTTTGGGTGGCTTGGAAATTTGCACATATTTCGCTGGTTTGACACCTTGTATATATATATATATATATATATATATATATATATATATATATATATATATATATATATATATATATATATATATATATATATATAATATATATATATATAAATATATCCACACACATACATTACCATTTACCATTCTTTATATTGTGTTTGACACCTTGTATATATATATATTTATATATATATATATATATATATATATATATATGCATTACTTTATTTTATTTACGTGTACAATAGAATTATTTCTGAATTTATTACCTGAAGATAACTTGGCTTTCTTGTTTTGTTTTTTCAGTGTCAACCCCGGAGCCATTTCCCTTCTCGTTGGAAAGGGTTGTGGCCCTACCAGGTAAGTAAAATTGACAACCTACATGACTGACATGTCTTCTATGAACATTATACAATTATTGGCAAGGAAAATTATATAAAAGTGTTGTATATTGTGGCAAAGATATACAACTGTATAAACATTCTCATATATTTTCATAACAATAACAATGCATGGAAACAATTGCGCATAGCTCACGAACCAATTACGCTATATTATTTTGGTTTTCACCATTAGAAAGAGCACAATTTTCCGATTCCGGTGATATATACAGTTATATACGTATCCGAGCAAATAACGCAACGACGAGGTGGGGAACAGCTCGGAACCCGGCTAGCGTCGGCGGAACAGAGACGGGTGAAGCGTAAATATTCGCATTTTGGCTCTTCATTTCAAATATTCATAGCGCAAAAAGTATTTGTCGTAGGAACTTCTAGTTTTTTTATACTCATCAGCATTATTTGCCGTATTCATACAGCCTAAATTTAAAACCATACACTTCGTACCAACGAAATAAATCGAAAATGTTATAAACCACATCAATCAAAATCATATTTTTTTTTTTTTTGGTCACTGCTTGAGCAGTGAAATTGAAGATAAACAATTTCTGTTTTCAGATTTGGAAAGAGCAGAAAACATACTATTATTTGAGCAAAAAAAGTATAAGGTCATCACTCACAATTTAGAAATAAGACGGTGTGAAGACAATTGCATGGGAAATAATTGTATTCCGGACTCATTTACACTTTCATATTTCGATTTATTTCCATTTTTGTTTTGTTTTATCATGTACTATAAATATTCCTCTTTCCATTGACATATGATACATCACAATAAACAGCATTCTGGTGGATGGAAATAGAGAAATATGTAAGGCTTCGACAACACTCATGAGCCAAATTCAAGACTGAAAAGCTATGTCAACCGCCTCCTCGGACTTATTGGAACATAATATGTCGCAAGGAGTTAATTTGTCATGAATAGGGCTAACAAGGAGACACAGTACTGCATGTTTCTAGTTTGTGTCGGTTGTGCTACACTTTAGAACACAACGATTTCCAGGGTAAATTTATAATTTTGCGTGAATTATTACCTGTGTGTGTGTGTGAGAGAGAGAGAGAGAGAGAAAAAAAAATGGTTACCCTTCACTCTCTCTCTCTTCCCTTATAAATTTCTGTGTTATCACCAACACAACAATCATTTCCCCGTTGCCTGTCACTCTTTGACTTTCTTTATTTCCTGGCGTATCTTACCTTCACCGTTTTTCCCCTTTATCTCTCTCTCTCTATGACAATGTTTTCCTCACCCTCTCTTTCTTACTGGCTTTATTCTTATACCTCCATTTTCTACTCACTCCTCTCTCTCTCTCTCTCTCTATCTAGTTTTGTTTAGCAGTACATTGGAATAGGTAAATAAGCTCAAAAATGACTTGGCTATTATAAGAGACAAAGTGATAGTCCTTATTCTCTGTAACTCTCGACTGTAGCACCATATATTAGAGTATGCTGTTCAATTCTGGTCTCCAACACTTAGGAGTATACATAACAACTATACAGAGTCCTAGCTAAGGCTACGAATCTTGTTCTATCGATTAGGATAATTTAGTTATTAGGATCGATTGAGACCTCTTGGTCTTGTTTCATTAGAAACGCGTAGACTCTGAGGGCAAGTCATTAAAGTCTCTAATCTACTTAACCCCTTCTATACCGCTTACGTCTTTTCAACCTTATTCTGGCTACTATTAGACGATTGTATTCAGTATAAAAAGGGCCTCCAGCAAATAACAGGCCTAGAACTATCTCACCTACCATTTTTAACTACCAAAGATCCTTCTTAAACAACACAAAATCGCCTAAATATAGCTACAATACAGTTAAAACGACGTCACCAGTACAAAAGGGGTTAATGGGTTTGACAAACTAGATTTCATATCAGGAATACAACCTGAAAGTAACTTCCCTCAGAAACTGTAAATAGTTTATCGGTGGAACAACTAAGATACAAAAGTAGGCAATACTCTTTGTAGACAATGCAATGGAATTATTGCACTATACAACTTATTATTATTTTGTTTCGCCAAGAGTGTAGGCATGGTCCTTGATAATGTAGTTAGTATTCCTTGCAAATCTGTGTAACAATCTTTCATGATACAGACGTAAAGAGAAAAACATTTTCTTGCTTTACTCCAGGAATGCAAAATGTGTTTACGGTTTACTGAGGAAATGTATGAATATTTGCATTTTACAACTCACATGAGATTAATCTTTCATTTCTTAAGGTAGGTTCACACATAGGCGAGTCGGAGCGCGAGGCCAACGCGAGTCACACTCGCCGCATATCGCCGTTGATGGAGCCCGAACCCAACGCGAGTAGCAGCTGATGCGAGTAAACACGCATATAACACGAATATAACACGAGTTTACATGAGTTTACACGAGTTCACAGGAGTATCCGCGAGTGTCGGCGAGTGTAACACGACCCCAACACGCACCGCCAAAATTTGAAAAATAACGGTCAAATTCCAGGGTACGAATAGTGCGAGTCTACAGGAGTCTACATGAGTGTCACAGGAGTTTACATGAGTTTACACATGTTTACACGAGATGAACGCGAGTCTACAGGAAGTTAACAGGAGTGTATGGAGTGTATATTCTATTTAATTTATATCTTGTATTTATTTATATTTCATGTTGGATATCAATCTGTATATTATTATTTGTCATCATAATTATATCCTTTGCATATATTCCACATCATTATTTATGTTAATATCAATATTATTCCAGAAACCTATTTCATTCATATTATATGGTATTAAATATTTTGTTCTCTCTTCATTATTGATGTTAATATCAATATTATTCATAACACAACTTGAATTCATATTAACCCGCTGAGTGCCAGCCAATTTTGACGGTGTGCTTCTGCCAGTGCCAGAGGTATTTTGTTTTTTTGTTTTTTGGCTAAATCTATCAAGTTGGGAGAGAAAGGAAGGATAATGGTAAACAAACCGCTCCCCTTGTCCATTTTCGACAGAAATCAGGTCCCCGATGGTCCCGAAAGTAGCTGAAAAGACACTATAGACTACAGAGACTTTTATGGTATCGGAATGTATGGGTAGGAGGGTGGTGGGAGGGTGGTTTGGGGGATGGTGTGGGGCAGGTAGAAGCGTAATTGACTCATGTTACAAATATGAAGCCGATTGGTAAGGTAGTTTCGCCACCACGGATTTTCCTTTTTTTCCTTATCTTCGTACGGATACGCTGGAAGTGGGTGGTGGGAGGCGTTTGGGGGTCTGGTGGGGGGAAGGCAGAAGGGTAAGGGACTTGTCACACAAATATGGAACTGATTGGTGCAGTCGTTTCGCCGCCACAGATTTTCTGATTTTTTCCTTCTGACGGGACCGACAGTCAGCGAGTGGGTGGGAGGAGGAATTTGGGATTTTTGTTGTGGGTAGCCAAAAGGGTAAGGTACATGTGGTAAAAATATGAAAGCCATAGGTGCAGGCGTTTCGCTGCTACGATTTTTGTTTATAATATAAACAGACTCGTGTGACACTCATGTAGACTCGTGTGACACTCATGTAGACTCGCGTGACACTCATGTAGACTCGCGTAGACTCATGTAGACTTGCGATCATTTAATTTCTAAATAGTACAACGAGAGTGTCACGCGAGTCTACATGAGTGTCACACGAGTCTACAGGAGTCACGCGAGTCTACGCGAGTCTACGCGAGTTGGCGTCCTACTCCCACTTGACTCTCCAAATTTCATGTATTTTTTACATTTTTGGCCGCGTTCGCGAGTGTACGCGGTGCAGCGCGAGTCCACGCGAGTCTGTGCGAGTGTCGGCGAGTGTCGGCGAATTTGGGATAATCATTGGCGAGTGCAAAAATGTCATCACTCGCGTTGGAGTTGCGCTCCGACTCGCCAATGTGTGAACCTTGCTTTACACTTACAAGGTAAACACAGGCAATTTTTATTTCCTTTTTCTGCATTCAAACTTTGCATTTTTTGACGACTTTTTACATAATTTTGTTCGTCATTAGACAACATTATTTAGCTAGAAAAATACCTGTGTTAATTTAATGGTTGAATAAATATTTATTTTAGAAGTCTTTCATAAACTATAAATATATTTTTAGCAAGAATTTTCCTGAGAGAGAGAGAGAGAGAGAGAGTTACAGACGTACTCAAACCACACAAACCTAGCTGTCTCGACTAGATGGTCTGCCTTTAATACTACTAGAAACAGGGACAGTTTATAGTAGAAGAATTGGACAGCAAAGTAGAAGGCTGTCCCCCCCACCCTCTGCTCACTCTGGCTAAAATGCCTTACCGGAAAATAAGATGAAGTATAACCTTATGGATCAGGGAATGCCCAAAAAGAAAGTTTTAGGATAGAAAGAATATAATCTGAAACAGAGCTTACACTTACATACCTATTTGTATCAAATATATCCATATTAATCCAATCTCCACCAGATGATCGTACAGTCTCTTATTAACCCTTACTGTACCAGAGGGTATTACTATAAATGTAACCTCCAGTGCCAAGCATAATTGTGGCCAAATTTGCTTCAAAGTCGAGAGAGAGCATCCTCTCATCCCCAAAAGCTGGACGTGTACTAAACCAGCTTGCTCGTGGGACCTTATACATTCTGAGAAGTGTTGCCAAGGTCTCAAAGCAGTGTTTACAAGTCATGGTGCCTGGTACCTCTCGGTACAAGGACTGCATACTACTGACGGATATCGTACGGCGCTGGTACTGGCGAGTTACTTTCTTACTGTCGGCCATTGTACATCGCTGGTACAGAAGGGGTTAAGTATATCAATTGAATTACTGTCAACCATCTCCCTTGGCAAACTAGAGAGAGAGAGAGGGGGGGGGGGGTTGCCGTTGAAAATTGCCAGTAATGAGGAAAAGAGAGGTTTTTACAAATATATCTTGAATGATATATTAAACATTATAGTATAACACTAACACCCATACACAATTGCGCGCCCCACATCGTCACACACACACTGGTCTATTGGTCTAAGGCGCTGTGTCTTGTGCTGACCACAAGGGATGGGGTGAGGGTTCGAATCCATCAGAATTCTAAAGTGTGTTTTCGGCCATAGCGACGGAGAGAATTGTATCATGGTTCCCCCTAACAAAGCTGCTGTCAGCCTGTCTTATCCTACACATCTTCTCACCAATACAAAGTGCATCTGCATATATACTTGGTGGGAAGCCAGGCCCCTCACGGTCGCCAAAGGTCGCATGTGACCTCGTAGTTAAGGTAAAATAATATTGTACTGTACCTAGGTCAGCTTCAGGGCTGCAATGAACAATAAGCCGACAATTATTTTATTACACGCACACGCACGCACACACATAATTAATTTTATTGAAATTATTTGCACTACATAAGCAGAATTATGGAGGTATATCGGATTTATTCTGACTACCATACACTTAATTAATTTAGCTTACTAAGGATCTCTATCTTCCACTTTTATTATTTACATGCATAAACCTATTTTAACTATTCACACCTGCTCAATAATATGTAGAAATACAACATTATGTAACTCCTTCATACATAAATCATTAATGACATTATTATATACCAAGATAACCTTCATCTAATTACAATGTACAATGTATATCTTTCGTAACGATTTGGAGCACCCATTCATAAAGGACACCTACCTTCATTAATTCACTATTTATAACAAACAGAAAGAAGTCTTAGCACACATAAGCATGCATAGTAATAACCCTTATATTAAGCTATTTAACTCCCTAAACACGGGTGCCGGAAAATCACGCTCCAGTTCACCTATCATCCTGGCCCGGGTGCATATTTACCAAGTCGAGACTGGTAGATGCCCTAGGGTAAATTAGGACCAATCAGAGCTCGAGTTTACCCTAGGATGACTATTACCAAGTCACAAGACTAACTTCAACCATGCATATAACCCTGGACAGCCAACATTGTAGCACTAAGTCATGAAAATATAACTACAAAGAAATAGGAAATTCTTATAATAATGCCCTTGGTACCTTGAATTATGCAAATAAATATATCCCATTATGTTTTACGATAGTAAGAGTTAAAGCGTATCTGGCAACAGTGTTTAGTCCCAGTATAGCGATCATTCGGCATTCAGTGTATTCGCCTTAATACTATGTCCTATTATAATAGATACCTATTACTATTTCAATATATTACAACCATAGACAATGCCATTACATATTATTTGAATATGATATAAAGTTCTCCACTATATGTTAAGCATGAACAGTCATGACAGAACCGAAATATTATCTATTGACTTTAGTGCACAGCGAAGGTTTTGGTTCTAATGTTATGACTCCTGACTTGTCAATGAGTTCATTAAATTTTGGCTTAAATAATAATAAAGTAGACGTGACGTTTTGCCCAAAATCAAAACGGCATACCCAACTCTGCGATGGGTTACCATCATCTCTACTAATACCATCATCAATCACAATCAACATAATCACTACTACTGCCATCATCACTACAACTGCCATCATCACTACAACTGCCACAATCATCACGAGTACTGTCATCATCACCATTACTATGATCATCACTACTACAATTACAATTATCACTACTACTCTCACCATCTTCACTGTCCATTGTCACTAGCATCTTAATCACTACTATCATCATTGATACTACAACTATCAACCATCATTACTAATATCATCACCACCATCTTACATTCATCATTACTACTGTTAACATCATCACTACTACTATAACCATCATCATTACTACTGTCACAAATATTACCATAATTTATTCTACTGTCACCATCATCACTACTACTGCCATCATCACCATTATTATGAACTTCATCACCACAACTATCGTCATCATCACTACAAATTTCACCATCCTCACTACTACTCACCATCATCACTAATACTCACACCATCGTCGCTACCATCAACACTACTGTCATTATTAATCACTACAACTATCATCATTACTTGTCACCATCATCACTACTATTATGACCATCATTACTACTACTGTCACCATCATATCTACTACTGTCATCATCACTACTGTCATCATCATCAATACAACTACAACCATCATCACTACAATTATCACCATTATCACTACTATCACCATAAATCCAAATATTACTACCATCATTTCTAATGCCAACTAAACTAACTTAACCTAGCAAATACGTAGCGAGATGTTTTCGCTCCCAGAACGCCATCATTGCTGGGGAGGGGGGGGTGTGTGTGTTTCCGGGAGGGTTTGGGGGGGGGGGAGGGGGGGGGGGGGGGGCAAAACCATATTTTGGACCTAAAATCATAACTATTGCATAAATTCAAAAACACTTTTTTGACTGACTTTTGCATTCACGCAACAAATGTTCGTGTACAATTTTGTGAAAATCCGTCCAACGGTCTAGGAGGAGTTCCGAGACAGACGGACGCCGACGACGACAACGACGACGACGACAGACATTCTTTTCGTGTGGTACCCACTATACGAGGGGGCGATACCAAACTCTGCTTACGCAGAGTTGATAACACAGGTCCTTCTGAAACTGCATAAAAGGGAAAATAAGATCTCAATTAACCCTTTGAATATCCTTGGTCCTTCAAAAACTGCATAAAAGGGAAGATAAGATGTCAATAAACCCTCTGAAGAATAACATAGGTCCTTCTGAAACTGCATCAAAGGGTAAATAAGATCTCAATAACCCTGTGTGTATGTGGGGGGAGGGGGGGGGGGTTGCAGTTGTTAGAGGCAGCTTTGCGTTGTATTTCCTTCAAACACGTGGGGGAAAAAACTGCATGTACGGTGGCGCTAATTATAAGCCATGTCTCAGCTGTCATTACATTTGGCTCACTCTGTGCTGTATTAATGTCTGTCAGATGTTGAATAGGGTGGTAAAGTGTAGGAACATGTTTGTATATTTCACTCAAAAAGAAGATACCATGTGTAAATATTGCGGATACCAATTATTGATCAAAACATATTTGGTGCCAAAACATCACTTATTAGCCCGACTTTACGCTGAGTGTACTGTATATGGCAGTGATATCAACGTGCAGGGCTTACTATACCTTTCACATGTGCATTCATTGAGATTATTTCCAAAAATCTGTTCTTAACTCAGTAAAATCGTTTAGTAATAGCCACGCTATGGTTATAATGACATACTGACAGCGATTTGATGACACACGGGTTATCTTAAGGGGGAGGTACTCGCTTTTTTCTGGATCCCCTTCTCCTTCATGTTTAGCATATTAGTTTTGAGGTTTTTAGACGTTCGTTCCGTTAGTTTGGCGATTTAGAGACCTTTCGACTCATTTTGTTGTCATTATTAAGACCTTTCGTGCCCTTTAGGTGTCGATTTTTTCCTGGCGAGCGATAGCGAGCCTCTAATTTTAGAAGGAACCGGTATTCGGCCGGGACAATTTTCTACCGAAAAATGTACACATTTATCTTGAAAGGGGGTGTAGGGGGTGTTTTTCTAAGCTTCATGGAGGTCTAGCGAGCAAACTCAAAACTATATTAACAAATAAACATATAGACCAAAAACCAAGTACTACCCCATTAAGTCGTTATCATGTACCATCCCGTAACTGTCACCAAATCATCCATATGTTTATCTTAACTTAATTCCCAGTCGTGATACCAGGTTCGGTAGTGATTAAGTTATGATGTACGTTGCGTCATCTTCGTTTGTGTCTGGCTATCGTAAATATATATATATATATATATATATATATATATATATATATATAAAGTAGACGTGCCGTTTTGCCCAAAATCAAAACGGCATACCCAACTCTGCGATGGGTTACCATCATCACTACTAATACCATCATCAATCACAAACACCATCATCACTACTACTGCCATCATCACTACAACTGCCACAATCATCACGACTACTGTCATCATCACCATTACTATGATCATCACTACTACAATTACAATCATTACTACTATTCTCACCATCATCACTACTACTGTCACCATTGTCACTACCATCTTAATCACTACTATAATCATTGAAACTACAACTATTAACCATCATTACTATCATCACCACCATCTTACAATCGTCATTACTACTGTTAACATCATCACTACTACTATAACCATCATCATTACTACTGTCACAAGTATTACCATCATGTATCCTACTATCACCATCATCACTACTACTGCCATCATCACCATTACTATGACCTTCATCATCATCACTACAACTTTCACCATCATACAACTACTCACCATCATCACAAATACTCAGACCATCATCACTACTGTCATCATTATCACTACAACTATCATTACTTGTCACCATCATCACTACTACTAGTACTGTCACCATCATATCTACTACTGTCACCATAAAATCTACTACTGTCACCATCATCACTACTGTCATCATCATCAATACATCTACAACCATCATTACTACTATTATCACCATCATCATTACTATCACCATCAATCCCACTATTACTTCCATCACTTCTAATGCCAACTGAACTAACTTAACCTAGCAAATTCGTAGTAAGATGTTTTCGCCCCCAGAACGCCATCATTGCTGGGTGGGGGGGGGGGGGGGGGAGGTTGAGGGGCTTGGTAAAACCATATTTTGGATCTAAAATCATAACTATTGCATAAATTCAAAAAATCTTTTTTTACTGACGTTCGCATTCACGCAACAAATGTTTGTGTGAAATTTGGTGAAAATCCGTCCAACGGTCTACGAGGAGTTCCAAGACAGACGGACAACAACGACGACGACGACGACGACGACAGATTTTTTGTTTTTGTGTGGTACCCACTATACGGGCGGGGGGGGGGGGGGGGGGCGATACCAAACTCTGCTTACGCAGAGTTGATTATAATTTATTCCAAATATAAAAATATAATAGGCCTACACTTGAATAAGTCAATTCTACATATAATTTAGTCCATAACACAATTTACGATAAATATAAGCTAGGTTAAGTATGGATTAATGTTACAGTTCTGTAGTTCGAAATTCATTGTAGGCTATTGATTGAATGATTGACTATATTTATTAAGAGTTACATACACCCTGATAGGGACAGAAAGTCGGCGTATTTGTTAAAAGCACCCCAATACAGCATGATCACTCCCACAGGGATAACCTATGGGATAACCTACACAATTTTAGCTAACTTATTTCCATCAGGGTCCCTGTTGTGAGGTAAGAATGAGAAGTCTACAAGGGAGTCGAACAAACTACAGTAGAAAGTGAAACTCCACCACATTGTAGTCCTCCTGTACCATCTCAATGAAAGATCTAATAATAAATAGCCAACCAAGACAAATACCGTGCAACAATTAATTACTTAAAATATAGGCTAGTGTGGCCTATTACATGTTGCGAAGTATATTTTGTGGCCTATTACATGTTGCAAAGAATATTTTATGGCCTATTACATGTTGCGAAGAACATTTTATGGCCCATTACATGTTGCGAAGTAATTTTGTGGCCTATTACATGTTGAGAAGTATATTTATGGCCTATTACATGTTGTGAAGTATATTTTGTGGCCTATTACATGTTGCGAAGTATATTTTGTGGCCTATTACATGTTGCGAAGTATATTTTGTGGCCTATTACATGTTGAGAAGTATATTTATGGCCTATTACATGTTGCGAATATATTTATGGCCTATTACATGTTGCAAAGTATATTTTGTGACCTATTACATGTTGCGAAGTATATTTTGTGGCCTATTACATGTTGCGAAGTATATTTTGTGGCCTATTACATGTTGCGAAGTATATTTTGTGACCTATTACATGTTGCAATGTATATTTTGTAGCCTATTACATGCTGCGAAGAATACTTTTTGGCCTATTACATGTTGCGAATAATATTTGTTGGCCTAACACATGCCGTGAAAAATATTTGGTGGCCTAACACATGCCGTTAACAGTATTTGGGAGTTAGGCCACCTAGGGTTATTAACGGCATGTGTTAGGCCACCAAAAGTTATTCGCAGCATGGGTTAGGCCACTATATATTATTCACAGCATGTGTTAGGCCACGATATATTATTTATGGCATATATTGCAAAAAAATTGCACCGGCACTAGAACTAATAGAGTTTTCCCATGCTAGAATAAGAAGGGCTATAGAAAAAATGAACAGAAGTAAGTCACCGGGACCGGATGGGATACACCCAAGAATCATAAAGGAAGGAGGGGAGATGTTAGTAGAGCCATTGAAAATGTTATTTGAGGTATCGTTTAATACAGGACAAATCCCGATGGACTGGAGAGAGGCGAACATAACAGCTATATTTAAGAAGGAAAAGAGAAATAACCCAGGGAATTATAGACCAGTCAGTTTGACAAGTGTTGTGTGTAAACTATTGGAAACGGTAATTAGAGAAGGAATAATGGATCATATGAAGTCAAACCAACTTTTCAGTGGGAGACAGTTCGGATTCTTGCCGGGGAGGTCGACGGTACTACAGCTAATTAAGGTGGGAGAATGATTGGATGCAAATTCTAGAAGATGGTGATGTAATAGACGTGGTATATTGCGATTTTATGAAGGCCTTCGATAAGGTCCCACATAAAAGGTTAATAGAGAAAGTTAGAAGCTATAATATAGCGGAGAAATGTGTGAAATGGATAGAAGCCTTCCTGAAAGATCGGAGACAGAGGGTACTGGTGAATGGAATAGGCACGGGGTGGAGGGAAATTACTAGTGGGGTACCTCAGGGTTCTGTGTTGGGACCACTGCTGTTCGTTATATTTATCAACGACTTACCTGAAGATATAACTAATGGAAGTGAGGTATACCTGTATGCGGATGACACTAAGCTGTATAGAAGAGTGAGGAGTAAGGAAGATATGGGTTTGCTTCAAGGAGATGTGGAGGGCATGAAGGGATGGTCTGAGCATTGGTTAATGCCTTTTCATCCAAAAAAATGCAAGTAAATGCGGATTGGGACCAGCAAGATAGACAAAGTAGGATACAGTATGTATGAAGCGATGGAGGAAGTGAATGCAGAAAAGGATATAGGAGTAGTGATAGACAATAAGTTAAATTTCTCAGAACATTTAGCGGAAAAGATAAACAAAGCCAATAGAATTGTAGGGCTGATAAGGAGGACATTTGTGTCACTTGACGAAGAAATCTTCAGGAATCTCTATACAGCGCTGGTTAGGCCGCACCTGGAATATGCGAACCAGGTGTGGGCTCCATATATGGTAAAGGATATAGAAGCAGTGGAGAAAGTGCAGAGGAGGGCTAGCAAGCTGGTACCAACGTTGAAGAACGCGGGCTATGAGCAGAGGTTGAGGACACTGGCATATAGGAGAAAGAGAGGGGATATGATATAGACTTTTAAGATAGTGTCAAGTAAGTACGATGAGGATGTGTGTGAAGGTATCTTCTTGATGCGGGAGGGAACAAGAACGAGAGAACACTCTAAGAAAATATACAAAGAAAGAAATAGGCTTGAGAAGGCAAAGAACTCATTTTGTGATAGAGTGGTAAATGAGTGGAACGCACTGCCCCAATATGTAGTCGATTCCGAATCAATAAGGGAGTTTGAAAGTAATCTTGATAAAGCATGGGGAAGACAAGATTTGAAGTTTGATTATAAAACAAAAATACAGAATAGTAAAAATGTTGCGTCTGCTACCGCCGCCGCCAACACCGTGAACGACCGCAGCAGTGCAAGTACTGGTACTGAGCTGGATACACAGGCATAGTTTGCCTTTTTCCAGAGGATCTACTGTAAGAATCTGTAAGAAACTGTAAGATATATTAGGCCACCAAATATTATTCGCAGCATGTGTTAGGCTACCAAATATTTTTGGCAGCATGTAATAGGCCATAAATATTCTTTGCGGCATATAATAGGCAAAACAAAATTATGCGCAACATGTAATAGGCCACAAAATATTCTTCGCAACATGTAATAGGCCATAAAATATACTTCGCAAAATGCAATAGGCCACAAAATATTCTTCGCAACATGTAATAGGCCACAAGATATACTTCGCAACATGTAATAGGCCATAAAATTTTCTTCACAACATGTAATAGGCCATAAAATATTCTTTGCAGCATGTAGTAGGCCATAAATATTCTTCGCAACATGTAATAGGCCATAAATATACTTCGCAACATGTAATAGGCCATAAATATTCTTCGCAACATGTAATAGGCCACAAAATATACTTTGCAACATGTAATAGGCCACAACATATACTTCGCAACATGTAATAGGCCATAAAATGTTCTTCGCAACATGTAATAGGCCATAAAATATTCTTTGCAGCATGTTATAGGCCAAAAATATTCTCGCATCATGTAATAGCCCATAAAATATTCTTTGCAGCATGTAATAGGCCATAAATATTCTTCGCAACATGTAATAGGCCTATTACATGTTGCGAAGTATATTTTGTGGCAAATTAAAAGTTGCGAAGTATATTTTGTGGCCAATTACATGTTGCGAAGTATATTTTGTGGCCTATTACATGTTGCGAAATATAGTTTGTGGCCTATTACATGTTGCGAAGAACATTTTATGGCCTATTACATGTTGCAAAGTATATTTTATGGCTTATTACATGTTGCGAAGAATATTTATGGCCTATTACATGTTGCGAAGTGTATTTTGTGGCCTATTATATGTTGCGAAGAATATTTTGTGGCCTATTACATGCTGCGCATAATTTTTGTTGGCCTATTATATTCCGCGAAGAATATTTATGGCCTATTACATGCTGCAAAGAATATTTGGTAGCCTAACACATGCCGCGAATAATATATGGTGGCCTAATATATGCCATTAATAATATATGGTGGCCTAACACATGCTGTGAAGAATATATAGTGGCCTAACCCATGCTGCGAATAACTTTTGGTGGCCTAACACATGCCGTTAATAACCCTAGGTGGCCTAACTCCCAAATACTCTTAACGGCATGTGTTAGGCCACCAAATATTCATCACGGCATGTGTTGGGCCAACAAATATTATTCGCAACATGTAATAGGCCAACAAATATTCTTCGCAGCATGTAATAGGCCATAAATATTCTTCGCAACATGTAATAGGTCTTAAAATATACTTCGCAACATGTAATAGGCCATAAATATTCTTCGCAGCATGTAATAGGCCACAAAATATTCTTTGCAGCATGTAATAGGCCATAAATATTCTTCGCAGCATGTAATAGGCCACAAAATATTCTTTGCAGCATGTAATAGGCCATAAATATTCTTCGCAGCATGTAATAGGCCACAAAATATTCTTTGCAGCATGTAATAGGCCATAAATATTCTTCGCAACATGTAATAGGCCTATTACATGTTGCGAAGTATATTTTGTGGCATATTAAAAGTTGTGAAGTATATTTTGTGGCCTATTACATGTTGCAAAGTATATTTTGTGGCCTATTACATGTTGCGAAGTATATTTTGTGGCCTATTACATGTTGCGAAATATATTTTGTGGCCTATTACATGTTGCGAAGAACATTTTATGGCCTATTACATGTTGCAAAGTATATTTTGAGGCCTATTACATGTTGTGAAGAATATTTTGTGGCCTATTACATGCTGCGCATAATATTTTTTGGCCTATCATATGCCGCGAAGAATATTTATGGCCTATTACATGCTGCAAAGAATATTTGGTAGCCTAACACATGCCACGAATAATATTTGGTGGCCTAATATGCCATAAATAATATATGGTGGCCTAACACATGCTGTGAAGAATATATAGTGGCCTAACCCATGCTGCGAATAACGTTTAGTGGCCTAACACATGCCGTTAATAACTCTAGGTGGCCTAACTCCCAAATATTGTTAACGGCATGTATTAGGCCACCAAATATTCTTCACGGCATGTGTTAAGCCAACAAATATTATTCGGAACATGTAATAGGCCAAAAAATATTCTTCGCAGCATGTAATAGGCCAAAAAATATTCTTCGCAACATGTATTAGGCCACAAAATATACTTTGCAACATGTAATTGGTCACAAAATATACTTCGCAACATGAAATAGGCCACAAAATATACTTCACAACATGTAATAGGCCATAAATATACTTCGCAACATCTAATAGGCCACAAAATATACTTCGCAACATGTAATAGGCCATAAATATACTTCGCAACATGTAATAGGCCACAAAATATACTTCGCAACATGTAATAGGCCACAAAATATACTTCGCAACATGTAATAGGCCATAAATATACTTCGCAACATCTAATAGGCCACAAAATATACTTCGCAACATGTAGGCTAATAGGCCATAAAATGTTCTTCGCAACATGTAATAGGCCAAAAAATATTCTTTGCAACATGTAATAGGCCACCAAATAATATTCTCTGCATGTAGAAATAACTGATTTTGATAATTATCCCGAATAGACTCGCAGCGTTATTATACATAATTTATTAGGGAAAGTGAAGCTCTATGGAATCCTTATAATATACTCACATAGATTCCGTTGTGGTAGAATAGTTTTGATAAGTTTTGTAACTCTCGATTATGTCGATAAAAATAGAGTCCCGCGCGTAAACAAACTCTTCTTCTTCACTCCCGCAATCTTGAGAGCTCCGCTATGGACGTGTTCGAATTGGAGTACACTTGCTACGGTAAAGTGTTATGTTCTACAAAGATGTTACTGTATGTCTAATATACACATTTGCAACATTACATTGTGCTTGTATTTATGTTTCATAGTTTTCCCGGTATTTGTTCAATCCTTTCTGGCATTTTTCTTTCCCATTTCCCTTGTAGTTTTAGTATTATTACATATATTTGCTCTTGCGCACGAATCGGCGCATATTGTTGCCATTCCTTCTCTCAGCTGACAGAAACGTCAAACAGCCCGGCAGATTTGTAACTGTCATGGCCGCTTGTGCAGGTTGTAGTCTCTCCTGTCAGAAATTGGGGGACATTTTGCGAACCAAGGAAGCTACATGGGATTTTCTTGTTCAGCATTAGTTAGTCTTGGCAACTGGTAAGTGTAGTACATGTGGCAGTGAATTGCAAGTGAGTGAAAATAGACAACAAAAGAAGTTTAGATGTGACAAACGGAATAAAGAATACGTTCACCATGCACTCAGGAAATTTCAGGAAATCACGATGTATGTATAATGTTAGTGCTGTGAAAGACACATTCTTTGAAAATGCCCACATCCCCATTCCCAAAGTCCTCAATATTGTGTATTGGTTCTGCATAAACAAATTACCTTATCAAGATGTAGTCCTTCAGTGCGATGTTGGCCTCAGTACGTTAGTTGACTGGTATTAATACACCAAAAATCTGTCTAAAGATGTCAAATAGCGGGGGTGTGGGGGCGGCAGCCCCCACTCATAATACTAGGTTAGGTTAGGTAAGGTTGTTAGGTTAGGCTAATGTCCTTTCAAAGGGGTATAGGCACCCATAATACCAAAAAGATGTCAAATAGCGGGGGTGTGGGGGCGGCAGCCCCCACCCATAATACTAGGTTAGGTTAGGTAAGGTTGTTAGGTTAGGCTAATGTCCTTTCAAAGGGGTATAGGCACCCATAATACTAGGTTAGGTTAGGTAAGGTTGTTAGGTTAGGCTAATGTCCTTTCAAAGGGCTATAGGCACCCATAATACTAGGTTAGGTTAGGTAAGGTTGTTAGGTTAGGCTAATGTCCTTTCAAAGGGGTATACGATAGTAAACACTAGGATAGCCTATACCTGGTCAGAGGGAAGAAGAGTCCTGGTGTAATCTCCTTGAATGTTACCATAAAAAGTGACCCTTTGTGTCTCTGATATTAATGCAAAATCCGAGCCAACTTTGGACAAAACTTTGCTTGCATATTTTCAAAGTTACCTTTTGTGTCTATGAAATTATGGAAACTCCGAGCCAACTTTGGACACAACTTGGCTCGGATTTTTAGAAAATGCTCTTTTGAGTATTTTCGGAAATACTCAAGGGCTATACTATGTTGCAAAAAAAAAAAAATATTCTTGCTGATCCCCGCAAAATATTCTCCAAAACAACAAATGTTCCCTGCTAATAAATGTAGGTTCACCAAATCCTGGCAAGGTCGCCATTTGTTACGACTGGGGTTCAAATATATCAGGGCTCTTATTCATTGGACTAGTAATGGCATAAATGTTACAACGGAAAGCGCTAGCTCCAACCTCTGATGTATATTCCCAGTGAACAAAGAACACAAATACTCTACAGAGTTCTATATGCAATAATAGGCTATCAAACTCTCAATAAATGTGCGTCTACTCTAGGCTTAATGTTATGTGAAAACAGCCTATTACTACCTATAACCGAAGGTGCTTGGTTATGGTATGCAAAGTAAGGTGGTAAGAGAAGTTACAGCTTACGTTACTTTAATTAATAAATGTCAGGCACTCCTGCATGAAAGAAAGTGCACTAAAGTCCTTCAACACTAACAAGGAATCTTCTTTAAATGTTAGATGCTATAAAGATGCTCGTATCGGAAATGGAACCCAAAAAGGCAGGCAGCGGAACAATGCTCGTGCAGGCTATGCACACAAAAAGGCAGAATATATATATAATGCCGTCGGAGCCAAGAATATCCTAAACACAACAACAATAATAATATTCGCCACGACAATGCAGTATTCCTATCAACAAAAAGAGCCTAAGTCGTTTGTGTCTCAATACATCAAACTAGGCTGCGAAATGCTTGTGTAATCATAAACGGGTATGCATAAAAAGAGTAATTAGGTTAATATACTTAATGTCTACTATGATTGATAAAGTCTAGCTAGAGTCAATGATACGAGATACTGGTGCGCATGGCATGCCGCATAGCCTAGTGCAAATCTCAAGTCTGTGCGTCAAATATTACGTTATAATGAAGGGTAGCTCTCTTGAGAAACCTTAATACCGAAGTATTAAGCGTTCTCCTGGCGTACCTCAAAGACAAACAATCGAGACTAGAACAGTGCAGAATGGTATAGGCAAAAAGCCCTCATTCGTGCATGCTCTACTCTCAATGGCACACAGACTAGAATTTACTCAATCAACTCCAGTTCTCAGGTATGTCGTGCAGCTTTTAACTAAAGCCAGCACTCATAGGAAACAATACCTTATAATATCAGACTCCTAGTCTAGCATTATCTAATCCAGCAGAACACTAATAATTAAAGGATGCAGTACTTAAACAATATAAATGCTAACCAATGCTTCGTGATCCACTTATCTTAACAACTAACATACATGGGTTATATCAGACCTTAACGCACAATACAACTGGCCAGCATTAAGCTGATTTTGCAGAGTTAACCAGAGGGGGTATAATATTAATAAAAGGTGGTGAAAGACATGGAAAATGAGAGAGATAGGCAGAGGAAAAGATTCTCAGGTGCGAGCGGGGTACAGGTAGCAAGGGAAAAAGATGGGTGCATTCTAGAAACCAGATCTGAGGGAGAGAGTGGCGAGGAACTGTATATATACTCACACTAGCTCAAGGCGCGTGGGAAAAAAGTGGTTACAAGTCCTCTAGCCACTAGTAAGGGAGCTAACAGCATGGGAAGGACCTCTCTCAACCAACCCCCACGAACGAGGCAGCCAGCCGTGACGTCATCGAGCGGGACAAAAACACTACGCGCTCCCTCTCACTCTGTTCTACTCTCTCTCTCTCTCCCAGATCCCATCATTACTAGTTAATAATAAACATATACTTTACAATTAAATATATAAAGCCTTGACATGGGTGAAAACAAAAAGCCTTTCTGGACTGCCCATGACACAAGCTTTCATATGAAATAAAGCACACTCTAATACATAAACTGTAGCCCCATCCACTGCCCTGGCGATCCTAGCGGGTCACTGTAGGACAAGCCATGCGGTTCTAACGGAGTGGTTGCTCTTTTGAGTGTATGAAATTATGCAAAATCCGAGCCAAGTTTTGACAAAACTTGGCTCGGATTTTTAGAAAATGCTCTTTTGAGTCTCTGAAATTATTGAAAATCCGAGCCAACTTTCGACAAAACTTGGCTCGGATTTTTAGAAAATGCTCTTTTCAGTGTCTGAAATTATGCAAAATCCGAGCCAACTTTCGACAAAACTTGGCTCGGATTTTTAGAAAATGCTCTTTTGAGTCTCTGAAATTATTGAAAATCCGAGCCAAGTTTCGACAAAACTTGGCTCGGATTTCGGAAAAGTGGCATTTTTTGGCATTTCACACATTCCTATTCTTCATTATTTTACTATATTACTTTAACCCCACATTTTCCCTGATCTTCATAGCCCTCCCCACTATCGGGGGGAGTTATCTTAAGATTGTTGGATAATGGGGTTATATAGGGTTTCTCCCACAGTGGAATTATAACTAATAGCATCAAAACTACCATTGCCAAAAAAAATTGGCCAAAAAAACTCTCAAATAAGGCTGCAGTCTTTTCAAGAAAATTAACGGATATTTATTATTAGATCTTTCATTGAGATGGTACAGGGGGTCTACAATGTGGTGGAGTTTCACTTTCTACTGTAGTTTGTTCGACTCCCTTGTAGACTTCTCATTCTTACCTCACAACAGGGACCCTGATGGAAATAACTTAGCTAAAATTGTGTAGGTTATCCCATGGGTTATCCCTGTGGGAGTGATCATGCTGTATTGGGGTGCTTTTAACAAATACGCCGACTTTCTGTCCCTATCAGGGTGTATGTAACTCTTAATACATATAGTCAATCAATCATCAATACAATGAATTTCGAACTACAGAACTGTAACATTAATCCATACTTAACCTAGCTTAAATTTATCGTAAATAGTGTTATGGACTAAATTATATGTAGAATTGACTTATTCAAGTGTAGGCCTATTATATTTTTATATTTGGAATAAATTATAATTATTATTTAAGCCATTGACAAGTCAGGAGTCATAACATTAGAACCAAAACCTTTGCTGTGCACTAAAGTCAATAGATAATATTTCGGTTCTGTCATGACTGTGCATGCTTAATATATAGTCGAGAACTTTGTATCATATTCAAATAATATGTAATGGCATTGTCTATGGTTGTATTATATTGAAATAGTAATAGGTATCTATTATAATAGGACATATAGTATTAAGGCGAATACACTGAATGCCGAATGATCGCTATACTGGGACTAAACACTGTTGCCAGATACGCTTTAACTCTTACTATCGTAAAACATAATGGGATATATTTATTTGCATAATTTAAAGTACCGAGGGCATTATTATAAGAATTTCCTATTTCTTTGTAGTTATATTTTCATGACTTAGTGCTACAATGTTGGCTGTCCAGGGTTATATGCATGGTTGAATTTAGTCTTGTGACTTGGTAATAGTCATCCTAGGGTAAACTCGAGCTGTGATTGGTCCTAATTTACCCTATGGCATCTACCAGTCTCGACTTGGTAAATATGCGGCCCGGGTGGCAGGAAATCCCGCTCCCGTTCGTCTGTCATCCAGGCCCGGGTGGTTGAAAATCCTGCACCATGCTGATGTTAGGATTGGCGCCAATTTGTTTAGTCAAAGGCGGTGAATATAGGATGATATGGTACTTGGCAACACTCCTAATCACCCCAAGCCAAAAAATCAGTCATCTTAGAGCCTTGGTGATGGACGAATTAAAAAGTAAATCTTTTGAAGTGTCTGTGTTAGTTTGTGCGGCTGACAAGTACAGCCCGCCTCCGACTACGCCACGCCTTGCTGTTTACACCCTTCATCTACGTCGACATTTGCATGTGGATCATTTGAACGAAAGTGCAATTATGAGAGAGCTATTCCGCATACCAATAAGAAAAACAAATCCAGCGCATGCTGAGAGAAATTATATAAAAATAATATCCATAAATGCCTGCTCAATAAGAAACAAAATAGACTAACTCAAATGTTTGTTATTAAATGAGAAAATGGACGTTATTTGTATAACGGAAACACATCTGAACCTTAAAAATAAAGATCTACTTCATGAATATCACATAGAGCCATATAAAAGATTTCATAAAGACCGTAACAATGGAAAACAAAGGGGGGGGGGATGCAATGTACGTTGCAACCTATTTAAACCCAGTTGAGGTGACTCTCCCCGAAAGTAATGCAGAAATAGTGTGCATCAAAATAAATACAAAAAACATGAACTTAAATATCACTACAGCGTACCGGTCACCGAGACTAACTGTTGCCGATGATACAATTTTTTATGAAATACTAGAGAAAACCCTTAATTCCGACGAAACAGTTTTACTAGGTGACTATACCCTCCCCCTAATTGACTGGAATACCCTGACCGGAAAAAATGCTGAGTCACGCCTAATGACAAGCTTCATCCAGGACAATTTTTTGACTCAACACGTAAAACTGCCGACGCGAGACAGGAATATATTAGACATCGTAATCACTACCCAAGAAAATCTATTATCAAACCTGGATGTAGGTGAACATCTGGCAACGTCCGATCATAAAATCTTAAGAATCAACGTTATAAGCAAATATTCCACAGTAAAAACAACAGGAATGGTTTCGGACTTTAAAAACACAAATTATGACGGACTTAAGGAATCGCTATCAAACATACACTCAAACCTCATAAATAAAAATGAAGTAAGTGAACTATGTGGACATTTTAAGTCTACAATTACAGAAGCGCATAAACAATTTGTACCCATGAAACCAAAACGTAATACGAAATCAAGTATGCCCCCTTGGTACAGTAGAGACATTGGCAAGGCAATAAGGAAAAGGAATCAACTCCACAAACTTGTAAAAAATAACACAAACACTGAAGTAATTAAAAACTTGTACAAAAATAGTAGAAGGGAAGTGAAAAAAATAATTAGGGCGAACAAACAAAATTACGAAATGACTATTGCCAGAGAGAGTGCCACAAACCCCAAAAAATTATACAGTTACGTAAATAAAAATAAACAGATCAAAAGCGGAATCGGACCGCTAATAGAAGATGGCCAGACAATAACAGGTGACACAAACACGGCAAATATGCTCAACAAATATTTTGGCTCAGTTTTCACAGAAGAAGTTATCGATCATACCCCTGAAAATAACACCTCAACTCATGTGATAGGAGATTTCACCATCAGTGTTAGCGAAGTACAAAACAAATTGAGTAATTTAAATGTAAATAAGACCCCGGGACCCGACATGCTCCACCCGAAAATAATTAAGAATGTTAAGGACGAAATAGCAAAACCCCTGACACAACTATTTAACTTATCATTACTACAGGGGATTGTACCGAGTGATTGGAAAGATGCGAACATTACGCCGATATACAAGAAGGGTAGCAAGGCCAAAGCGAGTAATTACAGACCAATTAGTCTAACTTCAATTGTAGGAAAAATCATGGAAAAAATCCTTAGAGATAAGATAGTAGATTACCTCGAATCAAACAACCTAATCAAAAATAGTCAACACGGCTTTAGATCAAATGAGTCATGCCTAACACATTTGATTGAATTTTATAACAAACTATTCACATATAACGACATGACGAAATCACTAGATATAATCTTCTTGGACTTTCAAAAAGCTTTCGACAAGGTGCCACACCGAAAACTATTGGCTAAACTGGAGAGGATAGGTATCAAAGGTGAAATTCATTCTTGGAGAAAAAATTGGCTTACAGACAGAAGACACAGAGTGGTGATAAAGGGAGTGGAATCGGAGTGGGACCCTGTCACTAGTGGAGTTCCACAGGGTTCAATCCTTGGACCGGTCCTGTTTCTCATTTACATTAACGATATTGATGTAGGGGTAAACAACACCATTTCCAAATTCGCCGACGATACAAAAATAGGAAATACAGTCCTGAACGAAGATGATAGAAATACGTTGCAATCTGATTTAAACAAGATATCAGAGTGGTCGAAAAAATGTCGATAAATGTCAGGTGCTGCAGGTTGGTAGCAGAAATATGAAATACAAATACGAAATGAATGGCAAACAAATAAAAACCGCAACGGTAGTAAAAGACCTAGGGGTACTAATATCTGAAAACCTAAACACTTCTGACCAATGTATAGCAGCTGCAAATAAGGCAAACATAGCATTGGGCTTTATTAAACGAAAATTTACATATAAACATGAGAACGTAATAGTGCCACTGTTCAAAAGTATGGTGAGGCCCTACCTTGAATATGGTGTGCAGTTCTGGTCACCTTATCTGATCAAGGACATTGTAAGACTCAAGTCAGTACAGCGTAGAGCGACGAAAAGGATACCCTCATTAAGAAATAAATCATATGAAGAAAGACTTAAACGATTGAACCTGTTCTCATTAAAAAAGAGGAGGTTGAGGGGTCAGCTTATTGAGTGCTTTAAGATACTAAAAGGTTTCGACAAAGTCGATGTAAATGCACTATTCACATTAAACAATACTAATCAAACTCGCGGAAATGGAATGAAATTAAAAACCAAAAAGGCAAACCTAGATGTCACAAAGAGTTTCTTCACCTACAGTGTGGCGACAGAGTGGAATAAACTACCAGCGAGAGTGGTGGAGAGCGACACAATAAACGCTTTCAAGGGAAGGCTTGACCTCTATCTACAGAGGGCTGGGGTGATATGAAAAAAGAAAAAAAAATTATGTAACCTCTGTATGTATGTATGTGTATGTGTGTGCACTGTACAGTATGTATATATATGTATATATATACTGTATATATATGTATGTATGTATGTGTATATGTGTATATATGTGTGTATATGTATATATATATATATATATATATATATATATATATATATATATATATATATATATATATATATATATATATGGTTTGTAAGGCCAGACTGCCTAGTAAGGACCTTGAGGTCTGTGTGGTCTGTGTATCTATGTAGCTCTATGTAGCTCTTTCTCTCTCTCTCTCTTTGTGTGTCTTATGGTTATGTCCTCGTATTTTCGTTATATATTGGTTTCATTGTCTTTCTTCCCATCCTGCCAATCACAACAGATTCAATATTTATGCCTCGGAACCCTTGTATCTGAGAGAGTACAAAGGAGTACAAAGGAAATCAAGCAACAACAGGTCTAGTGACCCTTCTAGGCTGCTTGTCCTCCAAAACACTGAGGATCAAGTGGCCAAACAGTGGTTTAGAGTGGGTAAGGGAACATTGGAAAGGGAACTACTGCCCTGGAACTAATGTCCGTGGCAGGATTAGGAAGTTAGTAGGGGACAGATGGGTTAGTAACTGAGGGGGGGATAAAATAAAGTTATTAATTTACAAATGCAGTCAGTCGCGGGTTTGATGCGAGATATTTGTTTAGCGGAGTTTAAATTAATCAACGGTGCTGCAGTCTATAACGTCTCGGGGAAGCCCATTACACAAGTTGACAACTCGATTGAAGAAGAAATTCTTAGATTCGTGCGAGTAAAAAGATTTACCAATAATTTTGCAACCGTTTCCCCCGCGTGTAATTAGATTGGTCGATAGTGAAGTACTTACTACAGTTCATATTGTCAATGCCTTTGATGATTTTGAACACTTGAATTAAGTCACCTCTTAATCTGCGCTGGGTTAAAGGAAATAGATTTAATTCTCTAAGACGCTCTTCGTATGGTTTGTTCTTTAGGCTAGGTATCATTTTGGTAACTCTACGTTGAACTCGTTCTAGCTTGTTTATATCTTTTTGGTAATAAGGGCACCAGGATTGAACGCAGTATTCCAGAAGAGGGCGGACTAAGGAATTGTAAAGGGTTAGGATAACTTCTTTGGATTTATGCTCAAATGACCTGCCTATAAAGCCAATTATTTTGTTTGCCTTCTTAACAACTTCTGAACATTGTTGACTCGGTTTTAGGTTACTCGATATTGTTACTCCCAGATCGGTTTCTCTGTTTACATTCTTAAGCTGAGTGCCATTCATCGAATAGTTTGCTTTCTCATTTAGGTATCCGATATGTAGTAGAGAGAGAGAGAGAGAGAGAGAGAGAGAGAGAGAGAGAGAGAGAGAGAGAGAGAGAGAGAGAGAGAGAGAGAGAGAGAAAAAAATGAACATCGCATTCGAGGTTGTTTACTGCATCACTTTACTTTTTCTTCCTTTAGTCCCCTTACATATTGAAATATGTATATGTGTCTTAAAGCGGTCGATCGGATTTATATCAAATGATAGGGGTCCGTTCTGTAAGTTTTTTTGTGAATGTGTGTGGTTGGATGGAGAACTAAGGGTCCGTTCTGTAAGTTTTTTTGTGAATGTGTGTTATTGGATGGAGAACTAGGGGTCCGTTCTGTAGGTTTTTTGTGAATGTGTGTGGTTGGATGGAGAACTAGGGGTCCGTTCTGTAGGTTTTTTGTGAATGTGTGTGGTTGGATGGAGAACTAGGGGTCCGTTCTGTAGGTTTTTTGTGAATGTGTGTGGTTGGATGGAGAACTAGGGGTCCGTTCTGTAGGTTTTTTGTGAATGTGTGTGGTTGGATGGAGAACTAGGGGTCCGTTCTGTAGGTTTTTTGTGAATATGTGTGGTTGGATGGATTTATAGTTCTCTAAGTGTTGCGTTTTAAGTATTAGTATTATTGGAAATAGATATACTGTATAAGGCATATAGTTGATCTCATTTTAACCACAGCAACTGAGAGAGAGAGAAAGTGAGAGTGAATTTGGAAGGGGAGGGGGGGGGGGGGGTCGTGCCAAATCAAGATATGCACAGCGACAACTCACTGATAATGTCGGTGGAAATTATATAAGTTATTGGGATCTATCAAATTGGGTAGTTATTATTAATGGAATTACATACTGTATATGCAAACAAATTATAGCAAACACGATATAGGGAGAATATCCATAAATATACTTGCACAAACATAACAATGTAAATGTTTGACTCCTGCAAAACCCCTTCTGTACCGGCGACGTCTTCTTAAATGTTATTCTAGCTACAATATATTTAGAGGATATTTTGCAGCTTGAAATGGATATGTGGTAGTAAAAAGGGTCAAGTCTTTTAGCTGCTGGTGGTTCTTTTTAAGCTAAATAATATCATATAATAGTAGCCAGAGTAATGTTAAAAAAACGTCGCTGGTACAGAAGGGGTTAAAGAAAATACGATATTGTAGATAAAGCGACAACACAGAAAATAACATAATTTTAAGAAGAAACAAGAAAACTGTCCCAACTTCCCGTGTGGCCCAGGTTTATACAAGCTCCGAGGGTCAGGGAGGTAACAATGGAAGAAACAACAAAGTTACAACAGGGGAAGGAGGGAGGGAAGGAGAGAAAGTTCAACCCCTTCTCTACTGGAGCCGTCTTTATATTTATTTCAGCTACATTTACACGAGTTTATGAAGCTTAGGATGGATGTACGGAGACTAAAAGGATTAACCAATTCAGTAACATAGCAATTTACCATCAGCTGGATATAAAGTGACTCTAGCTGCTAGCAGAATCAAATGAAAAAAAGAAAAAGAAAATAAAATATTGATATTGTCTATGTCTCTCTCTCTCTCTCTCTCTCTCTCTCTATATATATATATATATATATATATATATATATATATATATATATATATATATATATATATATTTTACTCGGTGACACCGACCACAAATGTAATTTCACCTTGGTTGTTTGGCCTTCATACCGAGGAGGAAGAAAAACAAAAGGCAGAGGAAATCATGGGATGAGACAATGTTAAAGGGGGTATGTCGTGTTTCCATACCTTTTTATCCCACATGTTGACATCTCAAATTTAATGGGCTATCCATTAGTTTTGACATTTCAAGACGTCTGTATTAATGGTATCAAATTAGTAACAAACATTATTGTACTCGGCAACAGCAATGGGGAAGAGTCCGATACACTCTCAGGATAGAAGGTTACCGATTTGACGTTGTACAGTTCTCAGCATATATATAATTACACCAGTTTGAGTCTTTGAATCTTTAAAGCCAAGATCTGAATCGGCTGGGCTATATTAAAGCATTGTATTGTCTCGTTGGCTTTCGATACTGATTCCAATGGGCGCGTCGTCACTTATGCTCTTGACTGTACATTTGTAAAGTCTGATATAGTGCTTCAGATGCAGCCTTCATAAAATATTAAGCCTCCTGCTCTAACATTTAATATGTTTGCTAAGTGTCAACAGTACATATACCTAGCTTGCCAAATTTCCCAACAATACTCTAGTTAACAAGTAAACTACATACATGTACAATTGTACATACAAACAGAGAGTCCCTAATTAAATACTCCGACATTGATGATGCTTTTGAAATCACATTTCATATCATAATTATTATAACAGTATGACGTCAAATTGCAATTGTTTACTCCCCCCCCCCCCCCCCCCCTTCCTCATCCCCTTATGAACACACACAATATCACATACACTTTGGCAATGTGGGGTATACAGTGTTTTAATATGTTCTAATAATCATTATCCAAAAGTTCCAGAAATTTGACAGTGTGTATTGTACTGTACAGTATTTGACCGGCAAAGTTCAACTCTGTATCCAATCATTTTAAGTATCAATAACACTTGCAGTAGAATAAACAACAAACCAGCCAGGATAACCTATCTTACTCTCCGACAAAATGCCAAAAATGTATTAAACTTAATAAGAACAATTTGGAAACACATATTGCAAACTTAAACAAATCAAACCCAAAATAATTGTATAGACGTATTCGAAGTACAAATATGATTACTTCTTAAATCGGACCACTAAATAATGCAAATGAAGATCTTGTTCATGATGACGTCCAAATTAGTAATAGTCTCAATAACTATTTTGAAACCGTCTTTACATAAAAGTGTTGAACTCGATTCCACTTGCCACACCATCTTTAACCCTCAACCAGCGGCTTTCGACTTAAGTCGGGTGAGAGAACTATGGCCTAACTAGCGGGTCTTGACTTAAGTCGCAAGGGATTTTGAGCACATTATCGGCTCTAAGAGAGAGTCCACAGGGTGGCAGGACCGCAGGAGAGCTCTGACCGCTTGGCCCGAGCCAAGCGAGGTTACTGATGTGTGTTACACATACCTACACCTCCCTCGCCTCCCTAGACAGGGTAAAATCTCGGGAAATTATCATATTTTAGGGTTTTTGTACTCCCGTTGCACAATCGTTGCAAGCGAACCCGTTGTCGTACAAGGAGGATTCAGGTGTCAATGGAAAGCCCTATTATCGCCCTTTCACGGATACATAGTTGTATTATGCTCTGGCTCTTGTTTATGCATGAAAAAGAGCATGGAATGATGCTCGTTTAGGGTAAATCTGCCCACCTGCCAGGTAGTAAAAGTTACAAATGTCCCCGTCCGACAAGAGTTAATAAACAACAATGATATTCTAAGTGATATCATAATTACGGAATAGATGTACTGAACAGCATAAACAATCTAAGCTCAAAGAAACCCCTGCACCCTATACTATTTCTTTAAGAGTTTTGAAACATTAAGAGACGAGATATCAAAACCATTAACAGTAATTTTTAACAATACAATGCAGAGTGATATTGTAGCCAGTGAATGCAAATTAGCTAATGTAACTTCTATCCCTAAAAAAGGCAACTTATCACTACCTTGCAACTATCGTCCAAATGGCTTTATTTCAATCATATGTAAATTGCTCAAAACAATCATCAGAGATAAACTTGTAAACCATTTAGAAGAAAAAATATTTAAAAAATCACAGCATAGTTTCCGAAACAAGCGTTCATGCCTGACATATCTCCTTGACTTCTTCCACAACACCTTTAATTTGTATGACGGAAGTACAGCCGTTGACATTGTTTACCTTGATTTCCAAAAAAAGCCTTCGACAAAGTCCCCCACAAGCGTTTCTTGATAAACTTAAATGCTCAGGCATAAAAGTGTGCGTTCTTAGATGGATTAACAATTGGTTTATTGGACGTAAGCAACAAGTAGTCATAAATGGAGGCATATACTGTATAATGCCCCAAAGAATTTAGGCACCAGCAATATGCTCATCCGTGCAATAGTATTAGAAAAATCCATGAACTGCCTGGAGGGGACCGCGGTGCCTTATGGGGAGGGGAGAATGGCTGGCTTACCTCCCCATCAATACTATGACTATTTTTCGGACTCCTCTCAGTAGCCCCACCATTAAATTGGTACCCCGAGTGTCCCTTTGTCAAGGGGAGTGCAGTTGATTCACTCATCCTCGGCTCATATTTTCTCTCTCTCTCTCTCTCTCTCTCTCTCTCTCTCTCTCTCTCTCTCTCTCTCTCCTCCACGGTATACAATGTTTCTTTATCAACAATTTTAGTTGGATAATACTCATATCCATATTCAATCATTATTTTATACAGCTTCAAAATATTCGTCCATTCGGATGTGAACCCGTGTATCGACCAGAAGCTCACTGTTTGCTGAATACATACTACTACCCTCTCGTCCAATCTGTGTCCAGGTTCATGGTGTTTACATTTGACTATTGTAGTGTTTGGAAGCACGTCCTGATAGAGGTTATCGGAACAGTGCCGTGTTTTCATATGCAGTATACTCAATAGGTATATATGTAGAAATGGAACAAACTATGTAAAGAGTATAAAAAGTATACGGCAAGTTTATAGGACATCTGTTAAATTATACCCCTAATAAAACTTCCAAAATAATTCATAAATTGATATTGAGCAAGACAATGCCTTAATATAACTATATTTCTTAATTATGTATATAATTTTCATAAGACCAGCTCACCATAATAATTGAAATATATTGATAACGAGTATACTTTATTTTTGTTAATTGCACACAATGGTTGAGAAGGTCTTAACTCACTACTATTCATAGCAAGCGGTACTGGAATTACAACTACTGAGCTTCAAAAAAATTGCCGCACCCACTACCAAGCAGCATCTGAAACTGTGAACAAGATGGGTGGTTGATATTTGTTTAAATACAATTTGATAATTGAAGTATATAGCATGTATTATAAGAACATAAGAACATAAGAAAATGGGAGTCTGCAGAAAGCCGATTGGCCTAAGCAAGGCAGATCCCTGTTCCACACAACCCCAATTACAAAGCCCAATTATAGGCTCAACACTCTAATACCCTGAGGATCATCTTACCAAAACGGTTAGAGATTAACGCAGGATTACGGGGTCTGCAGAGCGCTGATTGGCCCAACCCGGCTGATCCCCCTTCACACCCAACCCTTCTCGTCCATATGCTTATCCAATTTTATCTTAAATCTCCCTACCGTTTTTAATCCCACTATAGCACTTGGTAGTCCATTCCACCCATCTACAACTCTGTTACCAAACCAATATTTTCCTATATCTTTTCTGAAACGAAATTTATCTAATTTGAAACCATTGGTACGAGTTCTTTCGCTATCACTGAGCTTTAGTACATTTGTCATGTCCCCTTTGTTAATCCCACTAACTCACTTGAACACCTCTATCATATCCCCTCTAACTCTGCGTCTCTCTAATGAATGTAAACCTAATTTCTTCAACCTTTCTTCATACGGAAGATTTCTAATATTATGGATCATTTTTGTCATTCTACGCTGTACTCTCTCCATTCTGTAATAAGGACACCAAAATTGGACAGCATAATCCATATGGGGTCTCACTAATGACAAGTAAAGTTTTAAGATAACATCAGCAGTTCTGTTACTCACACTCCTAGAGATGAACCCGAGAATCTTGTTTGCCTTATTACGAACGCTTATACACTGTTTTCTATGCTTCAAATCATTGCTAACAAACACACCTAGATCTTTCTCGCAGTCTGAATTTTCTAATTCTAAATTAGCTAGTTTATATTTAAGATTTGTTTGCATCTTGCCTATCTTTAATACCTTGCATTTGTCAATGTTAAACTTCATCTGCCAATTTACTGACCATTCATGTAAGGTATCTAGATCCCTTTGGAGGCACTCTATATCGCTATATGAATCAATTGATCTCTCCATTTTAGTATCGTCTGCGAATTTACTTATCCTACTAGTTATACCTAAATCTAGGTCATTTATGTATATAAGAAACAACAGGGGACCTAATACCGATCCCTGGGGGACACCACTTTTGACTGCTCCCCACTCTGACTTGGTACCATTTATGCTGACTCTCTGTTTCCTACCAATTAGCCATGACATAATCCATCCCACCAACGACTCTCCTATTCCATGTGCCTCAACCTTTCTCATCAATCTCTCATGAGGGACTCTGTCGAAAGCTTTACTGAAATCTAAATATATAATATCATATGACTTGTCACTATCTACTGCTTCATATACCTCTGAGAAAAAGCTAAGCAAATTAGTAAGGCAAGAACGTCCCTGAGTGAATCCATGCTGAGAAGAATTTATTAAGTTAAATTTTACTAAGTGGCTTCTATTTTTTTTTAGCAATAATAGACTCTAGCAACTTTCCTATGATTGATGTGAGACTAATGGGACGGTAATTGGATGCTATCGATTTATCACCTTTTTTGAAGATCGGAACTACATTTGCAAGCTTCCAAGCTTCTGGAACTAAACCTGTTTCTAATGACTTGTTAAATAAAAATGCTAATGGGCTACTTAACTCATCTCTGCATTCTTTTAATACTCTAGCATATACCTCGTCAGGACCAAGCGATTTTTGAGGTTTCAGTCTGTCAATTTCCTTAAGCACATCATTTCTACTTATACTAACTGTACTTAACATATTTTCTATACTATCACTATATACCATATTGACTTCTGGAATCTGTGCCAAATTTTCATTAGTGAAAACGGAAAGAAACTGACTATTTAATGTACTGCACATTTCTAAATCATTTTCTGTTATTTCTCCTATTGAAGTTTTTAGGGGGCCTATTACATCTCTAACTTTAGATTTATATAGTTGGTAAAAAGCTTTAGAGTTAATTTTTGAGTCACTGGCTATCCTTATTTCATAATTTCTTTTTGCTTTCCTGATTTCCTTTTTGACCTGTCTTGATAGAGTCTGATAGTATACTGTATATGTAAATTATTTTCGCCTTTCTTTATTTTTCTATATATTCCTTTCTTTTTTCCTATAAGATCTATTAGCTTATTAGTCATCCATTTTGGTTGGTTCTGCGTCGATCTAAATCTTCTTTTAGGGATATATTTATTTTGAGCATTGTGGAGTGAAGCAATAAACTGGTTATATGTAGGTGGCAAGTTTAACTCTGGCATATCCTGACTTAATTGCTTAACAATAGGGTCCACCCTTAAGTCTCTTCTTAGCCCACCATAATCGGCTTTTCTGAAATCTTGGATAAGTGTCGTATTCTCTTTAGCATTCCCTGTCCATTGTATATTAAAACAAATAGATTTATGATCGCTATTTCCTAGGTGGTCACCAATCTCTACATTATTTATTATATGTTCATTGTTACTGAAAACTAAATCAAGAATATTAATACCTCTAGTCGGCGTATCTATGAATTGAAATAAAAACTATTTTGTACTACCTCAATAAACTCTACTGAATCGGAGTCGCCTATTTGGTGCTGCCAATTAATGTTCGGAAAATTAATATCCCCCATAATGCACACATTGCTAAACCTTGATGCTATTTTAATTTCCTCCCATAACGATGTTCCGCCATTTCTACTCATATTAGGCGGTCTATATATAACTCCAATAACTATGGTCTCACTACCTTCGTTAACCTCTACCCAAACACTTTCATTATCATTATTTAGTCTAATACCTGATTTAATACAGCTTTTTAATGTACTCCTGACAAACACTGCTATACCCCCGCCCCTCCTACTTGTTCGGTCATATTTAAACAAACTATATCCTGGAATATCAAATTCTGCAAAAAAATGCCTAGATTCTGTATTAATCCACGTTTCAGTTAGCGCTATTATGTCTATATTTTCTGTGCTAACGAGTGCTCTAAGTTCGTTCATTTTGTTACATAAACTCCTACAATTTGTATAATATACCCTCAACCTATTACTTTTATTTGCAACTAATTTTCTATTGTGTTTAGCTAACTTATTATTTCCTGTTGAACTACTAGCTCTAGACGGAAATTCTACTCTATTAGTATTCTCATCTTTACTATCAGTTAGCCTACATGTGTAGCGTTATCGATACTACTATTATACATCACTATATCCGCACTATCTTGACTGATTATTTCTATTTTACTCACTGGTTTGTCACATGAAGTACCTGCTCCATATGGAGACAGTATTTTACTTACACACCCAGGGTTTTTTAAGGAAACCCCGCAACAATCTTGTCGAGTGAGCTGGCCAAGGTCGAAACTCCTAGTCGAGAGAGATGTACTCCATCCTGGGCATACAGTTCATCCTTACCATAAAAGAGGGACCAGTTATCCAGGAATGGAATAGTATTTGCCTTGCAATACTTCTCCAGCCGGCTATTTACACCAATAGCCCTGGAGGACCATTCCTTCCTTACCCCTCTTCTTGGCAGGATACTGTGTACCACAGGAACTCCACCCTTTTCCTTGATCATCTCCAACATTTCCTGATACTTGGAGAGCAACTCCTCAGTCCTGCATCTCCATATATCGTTGCTCCCTGCATTGAGGAAGATGATGGGGTCCTCCCCACTCACTTCCAGGACAGCATCTATCTTCTCAGCCACCCTCCCGACTCCGGCACCAGGCACGCAGACAACTTTACCAACCTGAGTGTTTGTTGCCCTGCCAAGGTATCTAACCAATGAATCACCGACAATGAAAACAGACTTAGCTTTTTCCTTTTGTCGGCGTGTAGCAGTAGTTGTAGCAGCAGCAGCAGACTTTCTCCCCTCCCCTCTCACTGCCTCGCTGTAAGACAGGTCATCTCCTCCCCCCACTCCGTCTTCACTTCCATCACACTCGTCCTCCAGGATGCTGTACTTGTTGTTTACAGGTACACAATGCTTCTTCAAGGTACACTTCGTTCCACTTGAAGCTACCACTTTCCAGGAAAAGTCCGGTTTTCCTACACCAGTGGCATTTTTCGTTTCCTCTAATGCCATCTTCAATGCTATGCATTATGTTGCCTTACTGTCAATTACACATTACGCCTAATGACTCTGTATATTTACTTTCTTTCGCTTAACAAATATTTACTGTATAAAACTGTAATCAACATTAATTGGCTTATATGTTGTGTACATACTGTACATTACACAAATGTTAGTAATTTTCTTATAATCTTGATAAATAAATTTCGTCTTTCACTTTTCTCATCCTTTTTTCAATATATTGTTCCCAAAAATCCTACAATGTTTCAGGTGTTTTTGTTGTGATAAAAAGCTGATGATATTGATATGTAAGGCTATGGTAGATTCTTAGGTTCATATAATGTTGAATAAACAAAATTAAGATAATTTTTTTTTTTTTTTTTTTTAGTATATATATATATATAATGTATGTGTGTGTGTGTGTTTGTTTTCATACTCTCAGATGGGCTAGAACCTCCGACAGTCAGGACGAGTGTCCATGCTATAATCAGCTCTACCACGGCGTGATTATGAATACTTAACCTTTTCCTATATACTGTGTATTATGAAGAAATGAAATCCTACTTGGAGAAAGTATTTAATTTCATACACAAGTCGTAGGACCCATATTCCAGGATTTGACAAGTACATGTGCTGAAGAATGTACTAAGGATAATCTTGAGGTGGTTCGGTCATGTGGAACATATAGGGAACGAGATAATAACCACGAGAGTGTACGACAGCGAGTTGGAAGAGCAGATACGAAGAGTTACACCAGAGTGAGGTGGAACGATGAAGTTGTTGTTGTTGGTGTTGTTGTTCCCCAAGCTGCCTGGCCGAACAGCCCCAAGGCCCCGAGCAAGACCAAGGCCATAACCGAGCGCCCCCACAGAACCCTCCCAGCCGACCACAATAAAGCATGGGGGACCGAAGGCACTCCATGGCGGGGAGCTGAGGAGGGCGACAGAAACGCCCGGGAAACCAAAGCCCCACCCAGGGCCCTGTGCCCCTCAGGAATTATGAAGAGAAAGCTGAGGGGCAAAGGAAAAAATGTGACGCTTTGGCTTCCAATCTTGGTAGATTGGGAGGTCAATCCACGGAAGAGACGCCGTCACTTGAGATCTAGAAAATATATAAGTAAAAGGAACAGTCAGAGTAAGCTATGGGTATGGCAGAGACCGCTCAGTTCTCACTCTGATAGACCAGCCCATCACCACGGAACGATGAAGTTGAGTAGCATAGGAGTGAAAATGGTATTAGGTGGGAGGAGGGGCACCAGCTGACCGATACCAGAGGTGCATGGAAGCGATTCATTCGTGACCACCCCTTTGGGAATCCAGGAGTCATCCAATAGATATATATATGTAGATTGCGCTTCTTTGAAATAACTACAGTATATGTGATATTTGGTTAATCTATATAATTACTAAGTCTAATAAACTGCTAAATATAATATTATGATTAGCAATAATCTACTTCATATTATACAGACAGTTTTAAACATGGGAATGCTATTACCTGGTAGAGTGATTGGCATACCTTGTTTAGCTATATCGTACTGCTTTATTATGCTGTTAATGAAGAATAGAGATTCAACATCTTTCAAGGTATATATTGTTTGCCTTATGAATTAAACTAAAACTTGGCAATTGTGGTTCTTGTTCATTTGCCACCTAAATAAAATATGTATATATTCTAAGGCCAGTTTGAAAAATAAAAATAGAAATATTAATAAAATAAATATGTTCAAGGACGAACAGTAAGAGAGAAGAGAGGACGTCCTGCTTGATGGAGCGTACCATGGAATGTCCCGGGAGCCAGACTTCTTCAGACTGTCAATTAGATAGGTCGATATGATAAAGAGAGAATGGAACATATGATATATATATATAATATATATATATATATATATATATATATATATATATATATATATATATATATATATATATATGGGTGGTGGGCTGACCCTTTGTCAGAGTGAGGGTTGGTGTCCTCTACTTCCCATAGCCCCTTCTATCTTTTTCTCCTTCTGCATCTCTAATTTTTTCAAATGGCGTAGGGATGCGGCGACCCCAACGCCCGCCACTTTCTGGTGCAGGTAGCCTCCTCTGTGGTGGAGGGGTGAGAAATTTCCACCACCGCTTTTCTCCGGTGAGACGTAGAAGTCGGCTAAAGGGGATCGGGGGCGGGGGGCCTGGTATCCTTCTCCCCTTAAATAAATCTACCAAAAAAACGAGACAGAGATAGGGGCGAGGGAACGCGTTCGTGGTCCCGGACCCTAAGAATAGGAGCTTTGAATGTGCGTGGATGTAGTACGAATGAGAAGCGAGAGGATATTGGAAGGTTATTTGAAAGAAGGATGTATGATGTCCTTGCACTGAATGAAACAAAGATGAAAGGAGAGGGAGAAGTGGATTTTGGAAACGTGATAGGTAGGAAGTCTGGAGTAGACGAGGGAGACAGGGGGAAAGAAGGAGTGGCTATTATTGTGAAGGAGGAGTTGAGAGAGTTTATAAAAGAGTGGAAAGAGGTGTCATCAAGGCTAATGTGGGTGAGAATGCGGTTTATGGGTGAAAGGTGGGTTTTTGTAAGTGCGTATGGACCAGGAAGTGAAAGAGAGTTAGACGAGGTAGAGGGTTTCTGGGAGGATTTGAGAGATTGTCTACAAGGGTTTGATGAAAATGAAAATGTTAATAGTTTTAGGGGACCTAAATGCTAGGGTAGGAAATGAGCCTGTTGAGGGAGTCATCGGTAGTTTTGGTGTGGATGGTGTAAACGAGAGTGGAGAAAGACTGAAAAATGTATGTGAAGAGTGTAGATTGAGTGTAGGTAATACGTTCTTCAAAAAAAGGCGTATACACAAGTACACCTGGCATAGACTTGTGAGGGGAGAGATTGTAGAGAGGGCATTGATGGATTATGTGCTGGTGACAAGGGAAAGATTGTGTAGACTGCTGGATGTGAATGTGATGAGAGGTGAGGCGGAGGGTATGTCAGATCATTACCTGGTGGAGGGAAAGCTAAGAGTTAAGAGTTACAGGAGAATAAGAGACAAGCGTGAAGTAAGAGAGGTAATAAAAGTTAGTGAGTTAGAGAAGAGTGAAAAAGAGAGGGAGTACAAGGAAAGACTAAATGAAAAGTGGATGGAAGTGAGAGAGATGGAAGAGAGAGAAGTAGAGGTTGAATGGCAACAGTTTAAGGAAGGAGTGAAAGCAAGTGCAGAGGTAGTATGCGGCAAAAGGAAAGTAGGAGGCAGAGGTATCAGGAAGGGAAGCGAGTGGTGGAATGATACGGTGAGAAAGGCAGTTGAGGAGAAGAGACAGTGTTTTGAGAGGGTTTTACAGGATGGTAGTGTTGAGGTATGGGAGAGGTACAAGGAGAAAAGGAGAGAGGCAAAACGGAAAATTAGAGAAGCGAAAAAAGATGCAAACGAAAGGTGGGGCCAAAGGCTGAGTGAGAATTTTGAAGAACGAAAGAAGATGTTCTGGAAGGAGGTAAATAAAGTAAGGAAAGGAGGACAAAAGAGGGAAGAGTCGGTGAAAGATGAAAATGGAGAATTACTAGTGGAACCAGTTGAATTGAGGAAAAGATATGCCGAGTATTTTGAATCTTTGTTAAATACAAGAGATGGAAGAGAAGCAGTGATTGAAGCAGAGGTGGATGGAGATAGGTTACCCAGGCCACCCAGGTGGCAGGGAATGAATGAAAGGATTGAGGAAAATGAGGTGAAAGAAGCAGTGAAACAAATGAGAGCGGGAAAAGCAGAAGGTTTGGATGTTATTGCTGTGGAGTGTATAAAGAAGGGTGGAGATGTGATAATAGATTGGTTGGTGAGACTTTTCAATGTGTGCTTTGCTGTGTCAATGGTACCAATAGACTGGAAGAGTGCATGTATTGTGCCGTTGTACAAGGGGAAGGGAGATCGGCAGGAGTGTTCAAGTTATAGAGGTATTAGTTTATTGTCAGTGGTTGGAAAGCTGTATGGCAGGGTGTTGATAGAGAGGATAATAAAGTGTACGGAAGTTGCAATAGGAGAAGAACAGTGCGGTTTTAGGAGGGGAAGAGGGTGCGTGGATCAGATGTTTGCAGTAAGACAGTTATGCGAGAAGTATTTAGAGAAGCATAAGGAGATATTTTGGGCTTTTATGGACTTGGAAAAAGCATATGATCATGTGGACCGTGAAGCAATGTGGAAGGTGTTAAGGATTTATGAAATTGGAGGAAATTTGTTAGAAGCAGTTAAGAGTTTTTATGAAGGGAGCAGAGCATGTGTGAGAGTAGGAAATGGTGAGTTGAGTGAATGGTTTGAGGTAAAGGTAGGTTTGCGACAGGGTTGTGTCATGTCACCATGGCTGTTTAATATGTTTATGGATGGTGTGGTGAGGGAGGTGAAAAGGAGAACTATGGGAAGAGGATTGGGTTTAGTAGGAAAGAATGGTAGAGATTGGGAGTTGAATCAGTTGCTGTTCGCTGATGACACAGCATTGGAGGCGGATTCTGATGAGAAACTGCAGCGGGTAGTCAAAGAGTTTGGTGTGGTTTGTGGAAGGAGGAAACTGAAGGTGAACATCAATAAAAGTAAAGTAATGGTGTGTAATAGGGGAGAGCATAGGGTGAATCTAGATGTGAGGCTGGATGGGGAAATATTGGAACAAGTAGAGTGTTTTAAATATCTAGGAGGAACAATAAGCAGGAGTGGAGGTATGGAAGTGGAGGTAAAACAGAGAGTGTGTGAAGGAAGGAAGGTTTTCGGAGCAATGGGAAGTATGTGGAAGACGAGAAATCTCGGAGTGAAAGTAAAAAGTGCACTGTATCAAGGAATTGTTGTGCCAACAGTGATGTATGGGGCTGAGACATGGGCTCTGAAGAAAAAGGAGAAAAGAGGGCTGGATGTGATGGAGATGAGCTGCTTGAGGAGTATGTGTGGAGTTACTCGTAGAGACAGATTGAGAAATGAAGAGATACGTAGGAGAGTGGGGCAGCAGGAACATTTGTCAGCCAGAGTGGACAGAAGGGTGCTGAGCTGGTATGGTCATGTTGCACTGTTACAACATATAGCATGTGGTCCAACACTGTCACAACATATAGTATGTGGTCCTACACTGTCACAACATATAGTGTGTGGTCCTACACTGTCACAACATAATTATAGTATGTGGTCCTACACTGTCACAACATATAGTAGTGGTCCTACACTGTTACAACATATAGTATGTGGTCCTGCACTGTCACATCATAATTATAGTATGTGGTCCTACACTATCACAACATATAGTGTGTGGTCCTACACTATCACAACATATAGTGTGTGGTCCTACACTATCACAACATATAGTGTGTGGTCCTACACTGTTATAACATATAGTATGTGGTCCTACACTGTCACAACATATAGGTTATGGTCCTACACTATCACAACATATAGTATGTGGTCCTACACTGTCACAACATATAGTATGTGGTCCTACACTGTCACAACATATAGTATGTGGTCCTACACTGTCATAACATATAGTATGTGGTCCTACACTGTCACAACATATAGTAGTGGTCCTACACTGTTACAACATATAGTATGTGGTCCTGCACTGTCACATCATAATTATAGTATGTGGTCCTACACTGTCACAACATATAGTATGTGGTCCTACACTATCACAACATATAGTATGTGGTCCTACACTATCACAACATATAGTATGTGATCCTACACTGTCACAACATATAGTAATAATAATAATAATAATACTAATAATAATAAACGGTTTATTAAAGAATGGCAGCCTCATGAGCTGAAAATACACATTTTACAATTTAGTGGATGAACATGAGATGTACAGATATGAGGATGGTAAGCTCAGTTTACAAACAAAATAAATAAATACAATAATGATGCATGTGCAGAATACAAATTATCATAAAATAACCATGAGAGTAAGTGGACCTACACTGTTACAACATATAGTATGTGGTCCTGCACTGTCACAACATATAGTATGTGGTCCTACACTGTCACAACATATAGTGTGTGGTCCTACACTGTCACAACATATAGTATGTGGTCCTCCACTGTCACAACATATAGTATGTGGTCCTGCACTGTCACAACATTTAACATTTAACTTAATCAATTCTTCTCAGCATGGATTCACACAGGGACGTTCTTGCCTTACTAATTTGCTTAGTTTTTTCTCAGAGGTATATGAAGCAGTAGATAATGACAAGGCATACGATATTATATATTTAGATTTCAGTAAAGCTTTCGACAGAGTCCCTCATGAGAGATTGATGAGGAAGGTTGAGGCACATGGAATAGGTGGGGCGTTGTTGGGATGGATTAGGTCATGGCTAATTGGTAGGAAACAGAGAGTCAGCATAAATGGTACCAAGTCAGAGTGGGGAGCAGTCAAAAGTGGTGTCCCCCAGGGATCGGTATTAGGTCCCCTGTTGTTTCTTATATACATAAATGACCTAGATTTAGGTATAACTAGTAGGATAAGTAAATTCGCAGACGATACTAAAATGGGGAGATCAATTGATTCAGATAGCGATATAGAGTGCCTCCAAAGGGATCTAGATACCTTACATGAATGGTCAGTAAATTGGCAGATGAAGTTTAACATTGACAAATGCAAGGTATTAAAGATAGGGAAGATGCAAACAAATGTTAAATATAAACTAGCTAATTTAGAATTAGAAAATTCAGACTGCGAGAAGATCTAGGTGTGTTTGTTAGCAATGATTTGAAGCCTAGAAAACAGTGTATAGGCGTTCGTAATAAGGCAAACAGGATTATCGGGTTCATCTCTAGGAGTGTGAGTAACAGACTGCTGATGTTATCTTAAAACTTTACTTGTCATTAGTGAGACCCCATATGGATTATGCTGTCCAATTTTGGTGTCCTTATTACAGAATGGACATAGATTCATTGGAGAGAGTACAGCGTAGAATGACAAAAATGATCCATAATATTAGAAATCTTCCGTATGAAGAAAGGTTGAAGAAATTAGGTTTACATTCGTTAGAGAGACGCAGAGTTAGAGGGGATATGATAGAGGTGTTCAAGTGGGTTAGTGGGATTAACAAAGGGGACATGACAAATGTACTAAAGCTCAGTGATAGCGAAAGAACTCGTACCAATGGTTTCAAATTAGATAAATTTCGTTTCAGAAAAGATATAGGCAAATATTGGTTTGGTAACAGAGTTGTAGATGGGTGGAATGGACTACCAAGTGCTATAGTGGGATCTAAAACTGTAGGGAGCTTTAAGATAAAATTGGATAAGCATATGGACGAGAAGGGTTGGGTGTGAAGGGGGATCAGCCGGGTTGGGCCAATCAGCGCTCTGCAGACCCCCATAATCCTGCGTTAATCTCTAACCGTTTTGGTAGGATGATCCTCAGGGTATTAGAGTGTTGAGCCTATAATTGGGCTTTGTAATTGATTTGGGGTTGTGTGGGACAGGGATCTGCCTTGCTTGGGCCAATCGGCTTTCTGCAGACTCCCATTTTCTTATGTTTTTCTTATGTTAACACATATGTGGTTCTACACTGTTACAATATATAGTATGTGGTCCTACACTGTCACAACATATAGTATGTGGTCCTATTCTGAGGTCCTAAGTTTTGAATACTTCAAATTACTTGCCGTCTCCGCCTTTGATCATGGATGGCCTCAATGTGCAAATATCCCTTTACATGGTATTTTCTAATTCCACTGTATTCCAATATACGCATTGTCTTTAACTGGATGTTGTCTAATTATCAAGAACCTCATTTGTTTTAGTTTGTAGTTGGAACAATATTTTAGTTTTGTGTATTGAAATTATGCATCAATATATAAGGATAGAATGGTACGCCATATTTGTTAATTAACAAGTTTAGTATAAGTGGGCTTAATTCAAGTCATAGTATATATCACCTGTTACAGTTGATCATGGTGTGTTATTTATTCTTCTTACATGTCCATCCCCATGTTTGTCTTGCTTAGTTTTGTTTCAGCTAACCCTTTCCTGTTGATGTATCCACTTAGATAAATGCAGTAATAACTACAAAATAGACTGTCTGTCTTATTAGGATTCTATTATATCTCTTTCAATCAATTCCCTTCATCCTTCTCTTCCCCTATTTTGAAGAGACAAAAACATAAATGGTAACTGTTCGAGACTGCAAATGGTCGGTGATTATGATACCTTTCATGTTCATGTTTGTCTTCGTATATACCGTATATTGTTGTATATACCGTATATTGTTGTATATATTTATATAAATTAAGACATCAAATAACCAAATAAATGTAAAAAATGGGTGATAATTGAAATAGTAATAAAACCTCTCGATGCCCACAGATCCTTCTTAAGCTGTATATAGTCGTCTAATGATAGCCATAATAAACTGCTAAATTTCGTCATTATCCTCAAGGGCTTAAGTATAATTTCGCATATGTAGATTATAGTATATTGTTGTGTCATGCCAACAGAATGGAAAAAGGTGAATTGCTATTGTCTGGTTGAAGTATCACATTGTTCGTTTCCATTAGCGCCTTGTAACGACCACAATAATGCTTCATCATGATACGCTCCATATCATGTGTTAATATTCCAGGCGTCTAATTAACTGATAGCAATATCCTGTCGCCTTGGCAAATTGTCGTTGCAATTAATATTTAAGTTGATTTTCTTTAATTTTGCCATTATTATATATTTGTGAGATTTGCTAATGTCACACTAGTATGAGGTTACATTGCATATATTCTATTTATAATTAAAGCTACTAATATTTGTTCTTGACAACCTTCCCTTCTTTAATATGCGGCAGACTTTTGCAGGGGACGCTTGCCAGTGTACTTTACTCTTACATTTCCTACTGTGAACATCTTTGGTCGCTTCTTCGTTTTCTTCGCTTGTCTTTGAGCACTGATATTTTTGCATGACCTTTACTGCTAATTTGTCTTACACTGTTGTGGTGGGCTCGTGCCCGACGTTGTTTGTGGCGCCACCAAGTTTGCCTGCTATTAAATAACTCGTGCCATTCTTTTTTGATACTTTCTATATTATACACTTTTCATTGCCCGCCCTGCACATATACTAACTGGTGTTGCCTAGGATAAGCGGATGGTCTCTACCCAGGGTGTGCAACTGTTGAGTACCATAGTACACTGTTGGTTGGAAGCCTGCCTGGGTTTGAGAATGGGACATCCAGGATAGTTTAGTGCCCGTTTTACAGCTTCCCTCAACAGAATGCTGTCAGTTCAGCATTATCTTTGGACCACCTGATGTATTAGAAGGATGAAATATACTATTTAGTTGTTGTACTGATTCGGGGTTATGTTTTGTGAGGTGCGCTCTCGTGGTGTCGCACGTTGCTAGTATGTGAATTATTTTACTGCAGCCTCACCAGGACTTCCTACCCTCTGTCACTTTAGGATATGGTAGTGTATTATTAGGACTTCAGGATACTTGGGAGGGTTCCTTCAGATATATAGCTACACTTCTGTAACCCTGCTTCAGGTATCATGAATCCTTGGTTCACATAGTTCTCTCACGCATAAATACTCGAATCGTATATTTAGAAAGTGTCCCTAAATTCACGTTTTTGCGATTAGTGTATTGAATACTTTACAAATGAGTTGAATGAAAACTGAATACTCGAATTGCATATAATTTGGCCTACGAAAAGGTTTGGTAGTGGCATGCTGAATATAACCATTGGCAAAACTACTCCCAATCAACCTACCCCCTCCCGCTATGTAGGGAAAGCGAGAGGCCCTGTCAGTCACAGGCTGCGGTGCAATAGCCCTTTCCCTTTATAGATGTCACATATTTTGCATGGACTACCGGTTAAAATAAATAGTGTATCTAAAAATGTAATTGGGTTTTGTATCTTAGAAGAGTTTAATTTGTTTTTATTTTATATACAGTATATTGTGTATGCTAATGCCCGTATAGGCTACAGCTGTGTATAACTCATCTGAATACAAAAACCTGTTAAGAGTCCTATGATTCATGTCTGACTAATGCCTATGTATAAATCATATTTTAAACTTAAACTTTTGTATGGACTTCGGCTTGATGTGTTGCTCTTCATCAAACCATGAGCAATACATATCACTATAATATATTGCTCTAAACCATCTTACAACAAAATATATCGAGATTGATGTAAAAGTAGTGTATACGAGTGTGAGTTCGAGAACTGCGAGCGTATGCACTTTTGCTATTATATTCATATAAATATAAACTATCGACAATTGACAAATTATGATCCATTTTCGGAAAGTGCATTGAAAATGCTGTTCATTTCATATATAAAAACCTATTATTGTTACTGAAAGTTTTGAGTACCGACAGTGAAAAGTCGAAATATTTTGGAAAAACATATTTTTCTTCAATCCTTATTTACAATAATGTATTTCTATGTGGGTTTGGCTACAGTAATATTGTAGATCGGTCTTTCCTCTTTCTATTGAGATTATATAGATGGTGCTAAGCGTAATTCTTTATACTGAAAATATATGTAGAAGGAATATTTTGGTCAATCATGCATAATTTTAACTCGCCAAGTATCAATGTTTATTGTATATATATAAAAACAACTGTTGATGATAAATATTTTTCGTTGACTCATTTGGAATTAGCGTGAACAAATTTCTTATTTCATATATATATATATTATCGCTTATCATTTAACAAAATTATGACCGTATTATTTCGGGGGGATGAAACTCGTTAGCCTTGGTCGGCAACCCATCTACGGGAGATAACCTTATATCACCTTTTGCTCCCCTGAACTCGCCCCCACAACATCCTGGAGGGTGGTCAGAACCTTGGGCTCAGACCACCTCCCGATCATTATCACCACCAAAACAAGACTCACCCCAGCTAGCCACAGACACACTTACACTAACTATAAAAGAGCTAACTGGGAAGCTTTAACAAATGAGACAGAACAACACTTTGAAACCTTAAACAGTACACCCATCACTAACATCAACAATGTTGTACGCACATTCAACACGACTATCCAAAACGCCGACAAGAAACACATTCCAAGAGGTAACATAAAAAAACACAACCCCAACTTCTCACCAGAAATTCAAAACCTCATCATACAACGCGACACACTGAAACACTCCCCAGCACGCCACACACAAGACATCAATCAACAAATTCAAGCACTCAACATCCAGATTAGCAACAAAATAGAAGAACAACAAACACTAAATTGGAATAACTTCCTACAAACACTCGATCACAAAACAAACCCCAAAAAACTCTACAAAACACTAAACAGCATCACACTTTCCAACAGCAACACAACACAATCACATGCTGCAATCACAACAACAGACTCTACCCCTTCACGTAAACAACAAGCAAACACTCTCATCAATCACTTCTCTCATGTCAGTCACCTAAAACCCCACAAAGGCGATCGACGTGTCATCCGACGAAAAAGACAATTCCCCACAGACCATGACTATACACCCTTCACCAACAACCAGACAAAGCATATCATCAACAATCTCAAACTCTCACCCGCCTGTGGCCTAGACAACATAAGCAACATTCACCTCAGACAACTGGGACCACAAGGCATACAAGCACTCACTAACATATCAAACTACAGCTACTCACACAACACAATACCAGACATCTGGAAGCATGGTATCATCATCACATTCCCCAAACCTAACAAAAACCCCACGATACCCTCCTCACACCGCCCTATCACACTCCTTTGCACCCCCTCCAAAGTCATAGAGCGCCTTGTACTACAACTGATGACACCTGACTTACCCCTATCTCCAACACAACACGGCTTCAGGCCATTGCACTCCACAAACACTCTTCTTACAGACCTTACACAAAGAGCTTTTGACAGCATCAACTCAGCTAGACAACCACATAGATCAGTACTTGCTACACTCGACATTAGTAAAGCCTTCGATGCCATCCCCCGCCACAACCTAACAAACAAAATCTACAACACAAACATGCACAACAACACAAAAAGATGGCTGGTCAACTTCCTAGCAGGCAAATGTGCACACTGTTACGACTGAGGTTTAAATATATCAGGGCTCTTATTCATTGGACTAGTAATGGCATAAATGCTACAACGGAAAGCGCTAGATCCAACCTCTGATGTATATTCCCAGTGAACAAAGAACACAAATACTCTTCGAGTTCTATATGCAATAATAGGCTATCAAACTCTCAATAAATGTGCGTCTACTCTAGGCTTAATGTTATGTGAAAACAGCCTATTACTACCTATAACCGAAGGTGCTTGGTTATGGTATGCAAAGTAAGGTGGTAAGAGAAGTTTCAGCTTACGCCACTTTAATCAATAAATGTCAGGCACTCCTGCATGAAAGAAAGTGCACTAAAGTCCTTCAACACCAACAAGGAATCTTCTTTAAATGTTAGATGCTACAAAGATGCTCGTATCGGAAATGGAACCCAAAAAGGCAGGCAGCGGAACAATGCTCGTGCAGGCTATGCACACAAAAAGGCAGAATATATAATGCCGTCGGAGCCAATAATATCCTAAACACTACAACAATAATAATCGCCACGACAATGCAGTATTCCTATCAACAAAAAGAGCCTAAGTCGTTTGCGTCTCCATACATCAAACTAGGCTGCGAAATGCTTGTGTAATCATAAATGGGTATGCATAAAAAGAGTAATTAGGTTAATATACTTAATGTCTACTGTGACTGATAAAGTCTAGCTAGAGTCAATGATACGAGATACTGGTGCGCATGGCATGCCGCATAGCCTAGTGCAAATCTCAAATCTGTGCGTCAAATATTACGTTATAGGGAAGGGTAGCTCTCTTGAGAAACCTTAATACCGAAGTATTAAGCGTTCTCCTGGCGTACCTCAAAGACAAACAACGAGCTTAGAATAGTGCAGAATGGTATAGGCAAAAAGCCCTCATTCGTGCATGCTCTACTCTCAATGGCACACAGACTAGAATTTACTCAATCAACTCCAGTTCTCAGGTATGTCGTGCAGCTTTTACCTAAAGCCAGCACTCATAGGAAACAATACCTTATAATATCAGACCCCTAGTCTAGCATTATCTAATCCAGCAGAACACTAATAATTATAGGAAGCGGTACTAAACAATATGAATGCCAACCAATGCTTCGTGATCAACTTATCTTAACAACTAACATACATGGGTTATATCAGACCTTAACGCACAATACAACTGGCCAGCATGAAGATGATTTTGCAGAGTTAACCAGAGGGGATATGGTATTAATAAAAGGTGGTGAAAGATATGGAAAAAGAGAGAGGTAGGCAGAGGAAAAGATTCTCAGGTGCAGAGCGGGGACAGGTATCAAAGGATAAAGAGGGATGCGTTCTAGAAACCAGATCTGAGGGAGAGAGTGGCGAGGAACCTGTATATATACCGGGACTAGTTTGCACCGCGCAGAGTAAAGCGGTAACAAGTCCTCTAGCCACTAGCAAAGAAGCTAGCAACATGGTAAGGACCTCCCTCAACCAACCCCCACGAGGCAGCCAGCCGTGACGTCATCGAGCGGGACAAAAACACTGCGCGCCCCCTCTCACTCTGTTCTACTCTCTCTCTCTCCCAGATCCCATCATTACTAGTTAATGATAAAACATATACTTTACAATTAAATATATAAAGCCTTGACATGGGTGAAAACAAAGAGCCTTTCTGGACTGCCCATGACACAAGCTTTCATATGAAATAAAGCACACCCTAATACATAAACTGTAGCCACGTCCACTGCCCTGGCGATCCTAGCGAGTCACTGTAGGACAAGCCATGCGGTTCTAATGGAGTGGTTAACGTCACACCCCCCCCACAAGATTTTTCTCAGAGGCCCCAAGGCTCACAAAAATCTGATGGTTAGAACCCATGCTATATCTCTACTTCCCATCACCCAGCGGCAGTAAAATATCTGACACAGTTCCTCAACAAAACATTTTACAAAATTATAACCCTCCCCATCACAATAGGTTAAATTATATGTAGTTATTCTCCTCAAGAGCGAGCTTCTCTAGCCCAACATTCTGAGAGGAGAGCAACTCAGAATTACTGCTATAACATACTGACAAAATTCAACTATCAAAGAAAGAGTTTTTATTTGATTTTTATGTTTTTAATTTGTTTATTTCGGCTGCACTATAGGGGCAAGCCTAGTTTTTTCTTCTATACCAAACGCTCAACTCCTGCTTTACGACCCAATACGCTGGGCTACAACCGCGAGCCAACAAGCACCAAGCGCAAAATACTATTAAAACTAAAGCAGGAGGCTACCCGTGTGTCAATCTACCCAGGATCATATACCTTTGATCGACCATCTGCAACCACGTTGTCACAACCGGCAATATGGCGTATGTCCAGGTTATATACCAATAACCTTAGTGACCACCTGGTCAGCCTCATATTCCGATTGTGAAACTGGTCCAAGAACTTGAGAGGGTGATGATCTGTGTGGACTACAACGACCGGACCATAGGCTGGAACATAGACCTCGAAATGCCCCAGCGCAAGCACAACCGCCAGCAGCTCCTCCTCGACAACAGAGCAGCTCCCCTGGGCCGAATTGTACTTCTCCGAGAAGAAACTAACAAGATGCTCATCATCGTCCTTTTCCACAAGGACGGCACCAGCCCCCACACCACTAGCCTCCGTTGCTAGTTGGAAAGGTAGGCTAAAGTCAGGGGCCCTGAGGATCGGGTGAGTGCACAACAGGTGTTTTACTTCTCTAAACACCTTCTCACACTCAGGTGCCCATTTGAACTTCCCATCCTTCCAGTTATCCTCCACCTGAGCTTGACTGTCCCGTTCTCCTTCTGCACCTTGACTGCTAAACGTCATCACAGGCACAGTGAGAGGCTCAGGGGGGTGCCTCCCATACTCCTTCACGAGATTAACATGACATAACTGATTGCGCTTCCGTCTGTCTGGAGTGGCTACCAAGTAATCCAGGTCTGATAGCTCCTCCACCACCCTATAAGGACCAGCGTACTTCGCGGATAATGGGTGACCTACAAGGGGCAGTAGAATCAACACCTCCTGACCCACGTGAAACTCCCTGAGTTCAACCTTGAGGTCGTACCTGTCCTTCCTGAGGGCCTGAGAGCTAGTCAAATTACGGCCAGCCAACTCCAGACTGCGCAACATCCGTTCTCGACTGTTGAGGACACGCTTGAGCATAGAACAAGGTTTTTCTGCGCCCTCCCATACTTCTTCAACCATATGGAGAGGCCCTCTGACACGGTGTCCAAAGACGAGCTCATTAGGGCTGAGTCCCAAACTCTCCCCAGGTACCTCCCGCACAGTAAACAAAACACATGGCAGGCCAAGATCCCAATCCTTCCCACTCTCAAAGCAACAACAACGAAGCACAGATTTCAAGGCTGAGTGCCATCGCTCTAACACACCCTGGCTCTCCGGATGATACGCAGATGAAACAACCCCAACAATCCCATGCTGCGGCATTGCTTGAACAAAGAGGCTAGAAGTGAAGTTGGGTCCCTGGACTGACTGAATCCCCTGCGGGTAACCATACCGGGAAAAATACACTAGCAAGCTTCGGACCACCGTCTTTGCCGACCCATTTCTCATAGGGTACGCGTCAGGGTACCTTGTTGCTACATCTCCCGACTGTGCATCACTGTCCTCCTTCAACTCTTTCGTCTTTTTAAGCACATCCTCTGCCCCTTCAGGAACAGTTACTGGGTCTTCTCCAGACTCGAAATGTGGTCCTAATAATGAGCCCCCGAGAAGGTCCGTTGACACTAAACTCTCAACCGTATCAACTTTCAACCCCTCGGTACCCTTCCTCCGCTGATCTAAAGATTGCTGACCAGAATGTGACTCCCTGGATGCAGAATCTCCGGTGACAACACACGCCATAGGCTGCACCGGACACTTCTCAACCCACTCCTGCTCCTCCCTACTCACGTCGGCCGGCTTCTCGGCAACGGCCCAGGGGGGGGGCTCAGAAGGAGGGCCCGCAAAGTCGGTGCCGAGGAGGAGGTCGACGCCCCCAACAGGTAACTTCTCCACAATTCCTACATCCAGGTCCCGAGTCACACCATCAACTTCCATCTTCATTCTTACAAGCGGGTATGACCTTGTTGCATTAACTCCCTGAACCACAACTACCCACGCCGTATTGACAGGTTTACCAGTGAAATTTCTTAACAATGTTTGCGATGCCCCAGTGTCCCGCAAAATTCTCACCTCATGTCTTCTACCCCCCCACTCCACACAACCGAGTCCCCTGTGGTCACTAAAGGCATCACGGACAGGGAATAAGCCTTCCGGATCCTTCGGCACTGGCAGTGTATTTACCTCGGAAGATTTGCCTCTAACAAACTCCGATGTCCTCTTGAATACTCCAATGCCGTGAGCAAAAGACACGGCTGCCGGATGAGGTCGACTAGGGCACTCATTTGCCTTATGACCCTCCTGGTGGCACCTAAAACACATAAATTTCGGTTTCGGCTTATACTGTGATGTAAAAGGCCCCTGACTTTTCACATACGGTGTGGTGTAAGGTTTGGATTAAGTTTAATTTCATGGCTCTTCTGTTTAACCCTCTCACCACGGAAGGGCTCTTGAACGCCCATAAAAAAGCATATAACAGGTACCCGGAAGGCCTCTTGAACGCCCAGTGGTTGAAAGCCTGTGAGCTTCGTGTGCGAGGCGTCGGTCCGACGCATGTAAACAACAGCCGGCTGGACCGACGCCCCGCATCTCCGGCCACAAGAAGGAGAGCGTCGCTTGTTCGTGTGTGCCTGTATGTTGTTGTTAAGTATCGAATAGTAGTGTAAAGTGGCTGTTTTGGCCATAAAGTTATCTCCAATGAAATCATCATCACAGCTCAACCAGTTGACTTAGAGAGCTCTACTTAATGCCATTCTACAGGTAAATAACACAGCTACGCTTGGGGATGCGCGGGAATGCGGGAAGCAGTCTGATTAACAAATATACGGTAGCCTAGCCTAGACGTTTTTCGGCCAAAACACCCGGGTTTTGAGGAATATATATATAATACATAGCCGGGGCTGGAGGGTTAAATGTGTCATTGCTACAGGGAGGGGGAGGATAACGGTCCTTAGCACTTACATCGTACTTCTGTGAGGACCCGCAACCCCGAATCAACGACAGCCGTCTATCAGCCATTTCTGCTGCTTCGACTAGAGTTCTTGGGTTTTTCTCCTTCAAGTTCAAAGTTAGATCACCGCCCGTGCTCTTAAAGAACTGCTCCAACATCATCAACTGCTTAACTCCATCAAACGTTGTTACCTTCTCAAATCGGAGCCAGTTCCCCATAGCATCGGACAAGTCCCGGGCGTGTTCCAAAAAGGTGCTATCTCTTCCCTTAGTTACACCCCGGAACTTCAAACGGTACGTTTCTGGTTGCAGTTCGTAAGCCCTCAGGACAGCCTTCTTGAGATCCTCATACACAATACGTGACTCCAAAGGTAATACATCGTAGGCTTTAAGACCCTTGCCTATTAATCTAGAGGATACAAGTGCTGCCCATTTATTCTCTGGCCACTGGTGTTCCTGGCACTTCTTCTCAAAGCGTGCGAAAAATTCTGTTTCACCACTCTCATCAAACACCGGAACCAGTTTCAATAAGTGCGAGAGATATTGATCATGAATACGGTTACCAGCCCCAAGTCGCTGTCCCATTGCCTCTACTCGCGACTTCTCTACGTCCATGTCGGCACAGTACCTAGTCGACTCTAAATCCGCTTGGATTTTTGCTAGCTCTATGTGCTGCTGACTGATAGTTTTTCTCTCTCCTATCTTGGCTAATTCTAATTGCTGCTGAAGCTCACATGTCCTTTGTTGCTGCTGAAGCTGACATTTTCTCTCTTCGATCTTAGCTAATTCGAGCTGAAGCAATAATTCTGGAGATAACCCTTGAGGAGGTGAAGGTGCTACAATGTTTGAAATTACCGGTGGTCCCCCCAGGGGCAACCCACCCTGCCAGTCACCACCCAACTGCGGAAGCGTACCCGGGGTCGGCAAACTACTGGGATGGCTGGGAGTCGAGTGTAGGGGAAGCATGGCCGAAGGGCTCTGACCACTCAACCCATCTCGCTCACCAGGCACCCTGCCCAGTACACACGTTATCCAGTTATCCCTGGTCATGCTGCTAGTAACCGCATGACCGATAGCTGTGGCCAGGCATTGAAGACCGTACCGATTCACACACTCCAACCGCTCGGCAGTAACAGGCCATTGCAAAAATATCCTAGCATCCTCCTCACAGTTCACCTGATTAACCATATCATCATACTGCTGTTCCTCAGTTTCGACATTACATACTGTGTCTCCATTCTCCTCTGATCCGGTATAAGACATGATGCTCACAAAAATTTCCCACCTCAATATTCAGAAAAGAAGTACCCCAAACTCTTATATCTCAATATACACACAAAAATTCTCGGAAATACTCAAGGGCTATACTATGTTGCGAAAAAAACATATTCTTGCTGATCCCCGCAAAATATTCTCCAAAACAACAAATGTTCCCTGCTAATAAATGTAGGTTCACCAAATCCTAGGTAAGGTCGCCCTTTGTTATGACTGAGGTTTAAATATATCAGGGCTCTTATTCATTGGACTAGTAATGGCATAAATGCTACAACGGAAAGCGCTAGATCCAACCTCTGATGTATATTCCCAGTGAACAAAGAACATAAATACTCTCCGAGTTCTATATGCAATAATAGGCTATCAAACTCTCAATAAATGTGCGTCTACTCTAGGCTTAATGTTATGTGAAAACAGCCTATTACTACCTATAACCGAAGGTGCTTGGTTATGGTATGCAAAGTAAGGTGGTAAGAGAAGTTACAGCTTACGCCACTTTAATCAATAAATGTCAGGCACTCCTGCATGAAAGAAAGTGCACTAAAATCCTTGAACACCAACAAGGAATCTTCTTTAAATGTTAGATGCTACAAAGATGCTCGTATCGGAAATGGAACCCAAAAAGGCAGGCAGCGGAACAATGCTCGTGCAGGCTATGCACACAAAAAGGCAGAATATATAATGCTGTCGGAGCCAATAATATCCTAAACACTACAACAATAATAATCGCCACGACAATGCAGTATTCCTATCAACAAAAAGAGCCTAAGTCGTTTGCGTCTCCATACATCAAACTAGGCTGCGAAATGCTTGTGTAATCATAAATGGGTATGCATAAAAAGAGCAATTAGGTTAATATACTTAATGTCTACTGTGACTGATAAAGTCTAGCTAGAGTCAATGATACGAGATACTGGTGCGCATGGCATGCCGCATAGCCTAGTGCAAATCTCAAGTCTGTGCGTCAAATATTACATTATAGGGAAGGGTAGCTCTCTTGAGAAACCTTAATACCGAAGTATTAAGCGTTCTCCTGGCGTACCTCAAAGACAAACAACGAGCTTAGAACAGTGCAGAATGGTATAGGCAAAAAGCCCTCATTCGTGCATGCTCTACTCTCAATGGCACACAGACTAGAATTTACTCAATCAACTCCAGTTCTCAGGTATGTCGTGCAGCTTTTACCTAAAGCCAGCACTCATAGGAAACAATACCTTATAATATCAGACCCCTAGTCTAGCATTATCTAATCCAGCAGAACACTAATAATTATAGGAAGCGGTACTAAACAATATGAATGCCAACCAATGCTTCGTGATCAACTTATCTTAACAACTAACATACATGGGTTATATCAGACCTTAACGCACAATACAACTGGCCAGCATGAAGCTGATTTTGCAGAGTTAACCAGAGGGGATATGGTATTAATAAAAGGTGGTGAAAGATATGGAAAAAGAGAGAGGTAGGCAGAGGAAAAGATTCTCAGGTGCAGAGCGGGGACAGGTATCAAAGGATAAAGAGGGATGCGTTCTAGAAACCAGATCTGAGGGAGAGAGTGGCGAGGAACCTGTATATATACCGGGACTAGTTTGCACCGCGCAGAGTAAAGCGGTAACAAGTCCTCTAGCCACTAGCAAAGAAGCTAGCAACATGGTAAGGACCTCCCTCAACCAACACCCACGAGGCAGCCAGCCGTGACGTCATCGAGCGGGACAAAAACACTGCGCGCCCCCTCTCATTCTGTTCTACTCTCTCTCTCTCTCTCCCAGATCCCATCATTACTAGTTAATGATAAAACATATACTTTACAATTAAATATATAAAGCCTTGACATGGGTGAAAACAAAGAGCCTTTCTGGACTGCCCATGACACAAGCTTCATAATATGAAATAAAGCACACCCTAATACATAAACTGTAGCCACGTCCACTGTCCTGGCGATCCTAGCGAGTCACTGTAGGACAAGCCATGCGGTTCTAACGGAGTGGTTAACGTCACAACACGTATCTTTTGCCGGTCAGTCATCTAGCATTAGAAATTTCCCAAACGGAGTCCCGCAAGGATCCGTCCTGTCGCCCGCACTCTTCAATCTGTACATGCATGATATAAGTACACCAAATTCACCCCAAATAACCATAGCCTCCTACGCAGACGACATAACACTCACAAGCACGCACCAAAACCCAGACACAGCAACAAGACTCCTTCAAGACTATCTCGACACATTACATGAATGGTGCACTACAAACAGACTCAATTTAGCCCCCACTGCAACCCTCCTCACAAGCTGGACAGGAGAGCACGATTACGTCCCAGGACTCAACATAAACAACACCCCTAACACACACACACACCCAAAATCCTAGGAGTAACATACGACACCCAAATGACATTCAAACAGCACACCACAAACACGAAAAAGAAACTGGCACCCAGACTTAACGCCCTCAGATCACTTGCCCACACAAAATTTGGACACAACAAAGAAACCACCACCACAGTCTACAAACAATACATAAGATCAGTTATGGAATACGCAAGCCTGGCCTGGGCTTCTAACCTAGCTGAAACACATCATAAGACCTTACAGACTATTCAAAATAAAGCCCTGAAAATCATCACAGGATGCACAGCTACGACACCCACATCAAGAAACCAAAGTCCTCAAAGTCAAAGATCATCTTGACATGAGAGGCACACAATTCCTAGCAGCAGCCTCCACGAATCAACACCACCCACTACACTACATGGCTACACACCCACAGACACCAAGAAATATCAAAACAACACCCAGCACACGCTATCACACACAAATACTGTCTTCTTTCCCTCCCTGCCCACCCCAAACCAACTTCCGGAAGCACATCCATACTCATATTACTCGCCGTTCCATCCACTCGCTCATAGACAACACGCAGCTGCAAGCACGACCTCCCGAAATCCATCCTTCTGAATCCTCCCTTCCTCGCGAGGACAGAGTCCACCTGGCCAGGCTGAGATGCGGACACCAGCCGGCTCTTCTGAGCTATCAGAAGAGACTGGATGACTCCGTCGTCGACACCTGCCCGGGTTGTAACACAGCACCCCATACCATTAAACACATCATAGAAGACTGCATCTCACACAACCACTTACGCCAACAACACAATTTACACTCTTTGAGAGCTCTGTGGGAAAGCCCGACCGTGGCCATGGCCTTCCTTGGGGACTCGGGGCTGTTCGGCCAGGCAGCTTAGGGAACAACAACAACAACAACCTTATAAAAATCCGGGTGGATGGGACTCGTCAGCCTTGGTCGGCAACCTGTCTAGGGGAGTAAACCTTATACAAATCAGTACTGCTATCTTAGGGTGAAGCAGGTTAGTGGATGGTTTAGCCGCACACCACTGTAGAAAAATAGTGCTAAAAAATACATAAAAGGCCTCGGAGTCAGACGGACCCTAAATTGAGTGGTCAATCCTGTAAGTCCTTCAGTAAACTGGCATGGGTTGTCCCTCTTACAGGGGATAGGTTTGCTTGGGGGCATTTTGTGTATGGCCACCCCCATTAAGGGGAGTAAGGCGTCTGGCAATAGATAGATAGATAGATGACCGTGTGAACTCGGAAAAACTATTAAATATGTCTTGTGTATCTTATGTTTCCATGTGATAATTCAATCTTATGGGATTTTTGTTCTGGTTTATAACATAATAGGTCTTGCTCTATCGTTGGATGTATAATACATTGCATGTAGAGGCAAGAGCGATAACATGCGTGTGTCGTCTCGAGGTAGTGTAATAATTAGCACTTGAGAGGGAACGGTAGTGGTAACAAGTTTCCAGGAAACTTAAGGAAGTGCGAGAGAGCTAACTTACATCATATCAAACAAATCTGCATTATAATAGTATCTGTCTGCCATGTTCGCCTACATGGAGATGATTTTTCGCAAATTGTAGTCCGCTCTGTTATTATATCTTCTATTGTGTTGTGCTGTTAATGTTAGGTTAGGTTGTATAGGATAATCTAGATTGTTTACGAGTATTTCAAAGGTTGCTATACTGGCTTATGTTTATTTAATTATACTTTGTTATGCCATATTATTTTTTTCGTACTCTCTTCAGTCCTTCAGTCAAATTATTTAGATATGTTATTGAAACAACTACTTACAAAGAACCTCCATCACATGAGGGGTTGAACATTTATTTATTCTTCTTCTTACTTTGACAGATTATTCCAAAGTTCAAAAATGTTTCCACCATGAAGTAAAAATAAATATATCAAGGGGTCATCTGTTAGAAACGGTAATTACCTGCAAATTATTCCATCTATCTATCCATCTAACTATTGACAGACGTCATGATCCCCCCCCCCCCCCCCAAGGGGTGGGTAGGATTGAATCGCCCGCATGCATCTCTGCCCCCTGTCAACCAGGGGGCATTTTCACTCGTATGCCTCTCAACCATCCTTCCACATCACTCTCGGTCTTTCTCTCCCTTTATGTCCTTCCACCTCACTCTCATGCACTCTCTTAGTCATTCTCTCACTTCCTATATGTTCCACATGGCCGAACCATCTCGAGGTGTTCGTTTTCACACTTTACAGCACATCCACATTCACACCACACCGCTCTCTTACTTCCGCATTCGTCTGTCTATCCCTCCTTGTAACTCTACATGCACTCAAGTAACTCATTTCCATCCCCCTCACTCTTGATGTGTGCTTCTCCAACAACGTCTATGTTTCACTCCCGTACAACAATGTCGGGATTACCACACTATTATGCAATGACTTCTTTACTTACATGCTGACCACCCTATTCCTTGTCACTGCTTTCAGCGTTTCTACAACCCTCTTCCCCTGTTGCACCCTCTCCCCCACTTCATCCTTTACTCATCGCACTGCCCAAATACTTAAATGAGCTGACAGTCTCCATAACCTGGGCATTCAACCTCACCTCACACTCTGTGACAACACCCTTTCAAAGACAATAACCTTACTCTTTCCCACATTTACCTTCAGATTCCGTTTCTCATGCAAGGATCCAAACATATTTTCCAGACCCTGTAGCTTCCACTCATTATCACTTATCAGAACTGTATCGTCAGCAAACAGCAGTACAAGCAACTTTCACTCATTTCCTTTCCTTGTCAGGGGTACACCAACATCCACTGTTCCTCCTTGGATTTCTGTCATGACTTCATTCATATACATATTGGGGACATCAAACACCCTTGCTTTATCTAAAAATGTAGATCAATGAACTCGCTTTGTTTATTCTCCATCATTCTTATGTCATTTGCTTCTTGCTTTACTTTGTTTTCTATAACATATTAGTGTCTTATCATTCTGCCTTTATCACCTGGAGGTAATGGAAGTTTTTGTTTTCAGTAGAGGAAAACAAAACAAACTAATATGCCCCACTTATCATACTGCATTTCGTACAGTACATGGCGACTAAAAAGGGAGATCACGCTTGTTCTTTCTAACAGGTCAGGTGAAGGTATTGCAACGGCACCCCATATCTACTTTTCGAAGGGTATTGAGTTCCTATAGAGTAAGATGGTATCGTTGGCACCGTTTTGGTTTGGCATTATTGAGTCTAGTGGTATTATTCCTGTATTTACTTATCCTTTCCCTCATTGAGAGTTGTTAGTTTGATTTATATCTTCCTCATGTCATTCTCCGTTTCCTTATTTTACTAGAGTATTACCCTTCCTTACACATTGTTTTTGTTTTCCTTAAACGTTTTATCTTGTCCTTTCTTTCAATCACATGGAACTAGGTGGAAGCGAAAAGATGTATGGCAAAGTTTATAACGTTTATACCAATAAGCACTCTTTAAATATATAATAATCATAACACAAATATTTATATAACAAATAATTCGATGCTTACTCTACAGTCTACACCCACGGAATCCATAAAACTAGTGACAATTGTTGAATACAATATATTTGTCAGTAATGTGTATGGCTTTGCAGATGCTTGCTTGTTGTCGGTACATTCTAAACTAAACAAATAAAACCATTCAAATAAAGTGATCATGGGTATAACATGTATTACTACAGAGCTCAAATATCTTAAATTGAATAATGAAATGATAGACATGCGCAGCCTTAATCTATACATTATTCTAAACCATGAACTAAATTATCATACTTATAAATTCACACATAATTTTCCTTCCTCTTCTCTATTTCTCTCTCTCGCTTCTCTTTTATTAATTTCTAAGGTCTCTTATTCTTTCTCTCCAATTCATTATTTCCTGCCTCTTACTCCCTCCTCTTTCTCAGCTGCAGTTTCATAATAATTATCGTCTCTCACTGTCTTGCAATTTATTTTCATTCTACCAATAAGTACTTTTTATTCCTCCAAGCCCTCACACACTTTTATATTCCTATTTTCTCACACTCTTTCATTTTGGTTATCATCAATTTTATTTTCCGCTTCATTTCCTTTGGTCTCAATTTTGTTTATGGAATTCAGCTCTTCTTGTCACGTCCCTCTGATATATTGTATCTGAAATATTAGGACCCGAGAGCAACCATAGTTTTAGAGAATGCGTGGCTAAATGTTAATGCGCTCAAATAGTATGCAGCTAGGTCGGGGTTCGCCTCCCTACACCAATCCAATAGGATTATTGACCTAACCGCGTAGACGTCAGCATTTATCACTGCAATGGCGGATACAAGAGGTGTGTTAAACCAGTGTCACACGTACACAAGTAAATGGTAGCATCTGATCAGCATGATCGAGCCGATTACACTGGTTACAGTGATCATTCCCATGCACAGCCGTTCAAACAGTACCCTCATACAATGTACACATCAATGGTTGGTTGGGCTAGCGACAGTAACCAACTAACCCGTGAAATTCGGTGAACTGGTCCTCGAATCTCACAGATCGGTCGCCAGTCACTACCAAGGCTGAGCAGCGGCCAGCAGTGTTGAACGTTAATTTTCACATCACTTCGCCCTAGTGATATTAATAATCAAATGTTTGTTGTCCTTTTGGATGGTCATGGTTAATGAGCGCAGAATATTTGTTTAACGTAATAGGTGTGCGCGTCATAACTCCTTTGACAATGGTGACAGTGGTGTGTATGTCTGTGTGTTTGAGGTTATATTTGTTATGTTGCTTAGAGGTGAACGTGTTACCTGTGTCAGTGTCTGGAAATCAATACATTCCACTAACATTTTGATCTTGATACTAAGCGTACTATTGTCTCATTACAATCCGCAACCTCTCCTGCTAATACAACTACAAATACTGACATATGCTTTGTAAAGTGTAACTAGTCCATTGAAATATCCCACAATTGAATACATTGAGCTTATTTTCTTTGATTTACATAATTATGACCTAGCCCTTTAAGTATGGTTCGTCTTGAAATATCTTGAGAATGTGTTTTCCTTTGGAAAACATATTATAACATTATTTTAAAATGTTAATATGCCGTTGGAAATTGTGTACTTACCTAAACTGCTGGGACATTATCAAGTCGATGTGGAATGCAGCTAGAACTGTGAACCTGATGACATTTGAATAATTTGTAAGTTTGTTTATATTTGACCTTAAATATCTGGATTTACCTTTTGGTAAAATATATATAACATCTGAACTTCACAAGATCAATTACATTCAAAAGTGAAATCGTCAATAACTCAATATAAAGCGTTTAGGGGTAGTCAACCAGCTAGGTAAATAACAACAAAACAACAGAAAAGCTGTTCTATGGATAACAATAAGGAAGGAGAGAGAGAGAGAGAGAGAGAGAGAGAGAGAGAGAGAGAGAGAGCATACACTCATAAACAAATATGTCCTAGGTGACAAATCAACGCCTTGGTAAATGTCATCGGGAGAGAGAGAGGGAGAGTGAGAGATGCATTGTTGTACATGGATGTACAGACCTTTTCCAAACGAGGTAATCCGTCCTTATACATTTCTGGTACATAATTCATCCCATACACTAAGAGAGTGGAAGCAAAGGACAGTAATGCAAACAGCTCTCCCCCCAGCCTCTACAAAAAATGTACTGCTAATTAGGTCGAATATTATCTAGCTTGCCTGAAAATGCTTGAAGAACATTTTATAGAAAGAGAGAAGCCTGTATGAAAATTATGATTCACGCAAGCTTCTCGACACCACATTTTGTTCTACAATACACGAATAGGTAAGATATACTGAATAATTTTACTAAAATATATCATTGGTGACATATCCAATGAATTATTCAAGATGCTTGTTTTGTTTATCTATTACGTCATAAGTAAAATAGTGCATATTGTGTCTAGATTTACATTGTGACCCCATAACTTGAGACTATTTCCTTTGGTAGGAAGACGTAGGGCAAAGGAATATCTAGTTTCCAAGTCTATGTTACTAAATCCTTTGCCATTCTATTAAATTCCATCTAAGTATCCTCTTTTTAAGTGAGAACAGGTTAAATTTCTGACTCCTCGACTCGTAAGAATTTGTTTTTAAGAGAATTAATCAATTTGGTAGTACTTCACTGCACTGACTCCAAGTTGCCAAAGTATTTTACTGAATTGGGGGACCAAGTGAAATGTCTGTTATTAGACCCCAATATTATGTTTGCTTTCTTAATAGCTTCATTCCATTACTGTATACTGTATATTTGAGAATACGTTAAACTCGAACTCATAGATAGATATATAGATAGATAGATAGATAGATAGATAGAGAGAGAGAGAGAGAGGCGGGGGGGGGGGATCATATCTATACATACATAAGGGCGATACTTAATGAATGAAGAGGAGGAATATGAATACTATATTATTCCTAAATATTAGCAGCAGTCGTAAAATGCACACGTAATTTGATTTGCACTTGCAATATTATCATAACCATTGACCTTGTCAGGGCTCAATTAACAAAATTTGACAAGGAAATGTGAAGCTGTTATAAATTTCCAAATACCTGGTACATTTTAAAACTATAATTAAATATCAGTTTGTTAATCCTTAAATTGCCAAATTAATAATTAAATAAGTTTTGCGTAATAATTGATAAAAACAAACATGCAATATTAACAGTATTAAATGTGAGTCCAATTCTTCCTGGTGGTTAAGGGGGAGGCAGTCGATTGTTCTGGACTCCCTTTTCCCTCATATTTAGCATAATAGTTTTGAGATTAAATACGTTTGTTCTGTTAGTTTGGCAATTTTAAGACCTTTCGCCTCATTTTGTTGTCAATACACTATAGCACACTATACCAACACTACCACCCTACAACACCAACACTACGACCCTACAAAACCAACACTACCACCCTACAACACCAACACACCAACACTACCACCCTACAACACCATCACACCAACACTACCACTCCAATACACCATCACACCAACACTACCACCCTACAACACCATCACACCAACACTACCACTCCACAACACCATCACACCAACACTACCACCCCACAACACCATCATACCAACACTACCACCCTACACCACCATCACACCAACACTACCACCCTACAACACCATCACACCAACACTACCAAACTACAACACTAACACTACCACCCTGCAACACCATCACATCAACACTACCAAAGTACACCACCATCACACCAACACTACCACCGTACAACACCATCACACAAACACTACCACCCTACAACACCATCACACCATCACTACCAAACTACAACACCATCACACCGACACTACCAAACTACACCACCATCACACCAACACTATAGTCTGGGATCCACACCCCAAAAAGTGCAAAAAAAGGCATTTTATTATGACACCCTGCTGTAAAAATGTTGACCCTTGGAACATGATAAGGGAAGTGTTGGACATCTGAAAAGTGAATTTGGACACTTGGTTCGGATTGCGCAACGTGAGGACACTCAATTTTACGAAGTTAAGACAGGAATTTTAAAAGCGGAACATTTTTGAGGTTGAGGAAATTCAATGCATCATATCTCCTTACTGTGACACTTCATTGCAACAAATGACCACTCATTGTTTTCGTCATGATGCCAGCTACAGAATGATAGGTAAATAATATTGATTGGTTGAACTACAAGGTCACCAGAGGTCAAAAGGTCAAGAAAATCATGTCTCACCCCAAAACTGGTATATATTTTTTACAAAGCATCTGTATAATACATTTTTCTCAATTGTAATTTAGAAAAACACTTTCATTAAACCTTGTATGTCCTACTGATGTATTTTAGAAAAGAAAATACTAATAAACTAAAAGTAAAAGGCATCACTTTTGCCTGCTGCTTAGAGATGTAATGAAAACAAATGTGAATTAGTGACAGTGACATATTCTTTAAAGTATACAGTCCTATTTACACATTGAAAATTATTGATGTAATGTCAATAAGTGGTAAAATAAGGCTTTTTATTCTTCATTAATACATATGAAATTATTGTAAAACAGACATTATGTGCTAAAGATAATAAATGTAGCAAACCTAGCAGTTTAAACCTATATTTTGCACTAATCGCTATCGCCGTTATCTTCAGTTAGCCGCCCACATTTTGGGGAAGTCCCATTGCAAGTGCATGCAATAATGCACTCCAGTCTAGCCTTAGCACATGGACAGTTTTTAATGCAGCCTTTCCTACACTTGCAGAATGTTAGTTTTGCTGTTGCAGGTTTACTAACTTTGCGCTTCATAACTGGGAACAATCTGCCATTACTGTCCAAATACCTGCCATACTGTTCAGGTGCAAGAAGAGTTGGATTACACACATTAGCCTGTTTGTACAGGCTAATCTGGCAAAGACTCCTAAGGACATGAAAATGAAAGGAGTCTTCAGTTGGAGGAAGAGAGCGGAGATCCTGTTTGCTAGAGGCAAATATATGCGCACGTAACCTATCCAATGATGAATATCCTGGCTTGCCGTACAAATCACACCAAAAGTCCCGTGCCTCATCAAACAACTTGTCACTTAGGCCTACATTAGTATGTGAGAAGCTAGTCAGCATTGTCATTTTACCTATGTGCTGCATTGCTACTTTTGCCTCTCTTTTTTTCCCTCGTCCAAATGGGAAGCTTACTGAATCACAGCCTGATAAAACATATGAAATAAGCAGAGTGTCTGTGAGTTCAAGTGCATCTTTTTCTACTGTACTAGCTAGTTTATCAACTAAATCATGAATGGGAAAGAAGATGTAGTTCTTTTCAACCCACAGTTTAGCAACATGTGGAAGTCGAGGATAATGATACATAGAAAGCATAATGATATCTGTATCAGCTGCATGAACAATAAACACACTACTCTTCTGACAGCTTGCAATATGTGAAAAGATCCTGGTATCAGCTTCTTCATGATTGTGGCAACACAGTTCCTGTAACACAGTTGTACCGCAACTGGTCACACGAATTCCCTTAGTACCAACTCCTATTATCAGGGTAATCCGTCAGGAACTGAGGATGGCTGGGTCCAAGAGGATGAAATATATGAAAGTAGGTTTGCCTTGTTCTGTGGGTTTGAAAGAAATCCTTTCCACTCTGGTATTTTCATGTTATGATCAGGGATATACTCTGGTGTCAAAACTCCCTTCACCCGCCTCTGTCGTTCACCATCCTTTAAGCTCATTTCACCAAAGTCATACCTGTCACCAACAAAGTGAACCTCTGAGCAACCGATTGGTTTCATGGCCAGAATCTTCTGCAAGTACCTCTCCTGAAGCTGACCAAAACTCTCTGATGCCAGTGTCCGATAGCGTTGTATAAATGCCATGGCGTCAATAACATACACTGATTCAGAATCAGATTGAGAAATTTCTGTCATTGGTTTCCATGAATCAGCTACCTCTTTTTGAAGTGTTTCAATAAAATCATATTTAGTTCCTTTGCGCATGGTATATCCCTCAGATGCAGTACTGTTTGGCTCAAATAATGATGGGGGATAGTCATTCCATTCATAACTAAAGGCTTCAATCTTTGCCTCATCACTTAATTCTTGTGTAAAACAAAGGGCTCTTGTAACAGTGTTTTCCACATTGATTAACTTCTTCATACAATGTCGCTTTCCTTTGCCTTGTTTCTGTTGACTGGCAAATGTCATTATCTTTCGGGTAACAATTTTAGCAGCATTGGTGGTGCTGGCATCTCTGATTGATTCTAGCCCAATCGTTCTAGCTTTGACTAGTTGTGTAGATTCAAGCGTCTCTCCTGTTGCAATGTTTATCAGCTTATCCGTCCCAAGGGTTGCAATAAACGGATTCCTCATAGTTTCTGCTACAGTGTTTCTGATTTCCAGAACCCTTTCTATATCATCTTTACTCCTCTTTTCATGGTGATCTGGGTGAGGGGATTCCATGTGCACCATCTTCTTGACATTCTCAGAGACAGATGTCAAGAATGGTAATGTTTTATGTACTTTTCTCGAGCAGCCTCAGCATGAGTAATACCTTTGAATAAGCGAGTCTTTCCCTCATTATTGTATGTTTGTTCCAATGCAAGATCTGTCCATACACCATTGAACACACCTTCTGTCTGGTGGACAGTAAAATTGCCTGCTTCAAATTATCTTTGTATCTCTGGTGCAGTGTTGGGTAGGTTTTCATTTCATTTAAATAGATTGGGAGACATGACATGTACTTAGTATGTCCAGAGGAAACAGTGTACGGTAGCATGTTCTGCACCTCCAGCAGGTGTTGCTTCCAAATACCAGCTCTTTCAGCATGGATGTAGCGCTTCAAAATGAGCACCATGTCAATATACATTCCCCATAACTGAGCTGTTACTCCCAATGTGTTCTCAAAGTCTTTCCACTGTGATTCAAGCAATCCTAATTGTTTCATCACATCACCAACAAATACAACGATTCTCTCAGTGTCTTTTGTTTCATAAGCTGTCCTAAGTTTTTCCAACAGTGAAGATAGAAATCCAAGAGCTTCAGCTTCATCATTGTGCAACAACCACTGCTCAAAGGCCTCCCACTTCAGCATAAAGAACGCCTCACAGAGTAGGGAATGATAACGAACCATTTTGTAGTAGTCCTTCCCTGCCATCACCTTATTAGCTGTTCCTCTACCACATATATTACTCACAGCTAGTATGTCTTCAATGCCACTTTCCCTCATAAAGAACCCGATGGATCCCATAAAATTCATTGCAATGTGGAATCCACCCAATCGTACTATGACATCTTTATACTTGAGAGGATTTTTGTTCAACAGGCCTTTTACAATATCATATATTGCCTGGTCACATGTGATAACAGTTTTTGATTGTCCCAGTTTCAGATTAAGGGAGATGAAATAATCCAGGGAGGTCTGGACAACATCTGGGTTTGTTGGAGTTTGAGGATACAGTGGTCCATAGCCAATACTTGTTGTATGTGCCTGTTGTCCATCATACACTTCAAAAAACGTATTCCAAGTTGGAGTACATGAAGTGCTATAATTTCTACATGTCATCATTTGAGTGGAAAACATCCGTAAAAGGAATCATACAATATTTTCATCGATCAGAGTGTTACTAGCTACAGTGGCATCAGAAATGAGTTCTATTCCACATAACGATCTTGCCTCTTTTCTGTCCTTCAGGGTAAGGTTGCTGCTAACAGGGACAAACGCCTCGGGTTTATTGACTGTTAACTGTCTTGTCTTATGTAGAGGTACTTTCCCAGCCCCAATTATATTCTCCTGCTTTGTATATTGATATATAATATTAGTAGTTGCATCCAGACTACCATCATCAGTTTCAGAGTGAAAGTTAAGGTTATCAAAGGCATATTGAGCAAAATGTCTGTGTATAATGTTGGATGGAATAAAGATACCTTCTTTTCTTTCCTGTTCAGTTACTTCACTCGCAATCGTTGTTAAGTAACGTTGAGCACTGGCATAGCTAATGCTATTTCCAAATCTGTTTAACATGGTAACAATATTTTTGCTGTGAGTTTCTTTTAGAACATGCATTGCCAATCCTACCTGCTTAGGTGTAGGCTGTTTACAAATGTAATTAATAATATCTTGAGATAAGTTAAGAACAGTTTCTTTGTCATTTTCACTAAGATGAACTTTCTCACTGTCACCTTTGTTTTCATTACTTTCAGTAATTAACCATGCTAGATGATTGTACAATTCAACAGGAATTTGTCTTGAGGCAGTATCATACGAAATACTGAATTCATTGTCTACATCAATATGCATTCTTTTTGCAGCTGCTTTTACCTCTGTTCTTAGATGCTTTGCCAAAGGGTATGAGCTAATGTCAACATTTTTCATGGATTAGGATCATCATCAACATCATCATCACTATATACCTGATATTCCTCTAATTCAGATTTCAGACCCACAACTTGATCACACAACTCCTTCACAGTCAATAAAGATGGACACATTAAACATGATGCACCCTTTAAAGAGACAAACTGAATGCTACTGCCAAAGTGTTTTGTCAACCGTTTTATCAGTCTGTCTTTTCTATAGCCAGACTTTGTAGCAATGTCATACTGAGACAACAGTTCATTGTACCTTTTTAAAATCTGATCAATGGAGTAGGCATGTTTGTCATTCAAAAGTCCATGGGAAATCTCCGACACAAGCGCTAAAAATGCTGAATCATACTCGGTCATGACTGCTGAACTGCCACTGTCAGTGTTAGGTTTGCCACGTGCAGCCATAAACCTGTTCATGCATCTGAGATGATAGCTAAAGTCATTGGCAATTAGATCTAAGCATGTATCTCCATGTCCTTGAATTTTCAGTAACACAGTTTCGTCATTTAGTTCCTTAGCTTTCTTGTGAATTGATGCCTGTCTTTCATAGCTAGCAACTGCAGTCAGCAGCCTATCACCTTTTCCATCACGTTCTTTTTCACACAAGAAACACACAAGCTTATAATCAATAATTCCTGTTCTACTGGTTCGACCCGATGTGCTAGATGTTTCTCCAGTCATTTCATTTTCTGTTTTCAACCGTTTTGCCTGTACATTTTTCTTATGTGTATAATCACTTCGACAGTTCACATGACACATAGGTTGCCTTCTAAGGAACTCATCAGCATTTTGTAGGTCATTCCAAAGTCTGTAATACACATGATCTCTTCTTGTTTCTACTGCATCTTTGAATGCATTGAAACCCCTGCTTGTTAATTTACACATACGTCCAAGCTCATCAGTAGTACTTTGGCATATCAAACACCTGGAATAATCAGTTATTGTTGAACAGGGCTGCTTGCGCTTTGTTGTTATCACAGGATCCATCGTGGATGTCAAGGAAGCAGCAGTATCACCTGTCGGACAAGAAAAGTGTATCGTTAGTAATTTCTTCAAATTGGATTATACAAATAAATGCATAGTGCTGCCTTATATTCCTACTCCACAAGCATATCCCACTCACATAAAACATTATAAAGGTGTAAACAGTTGGGTAGAACTATCATTTCTTCATAAATCATACTAGAATATATTCTTAAACCCATTTCTTTGATAAAAATACAAAATTTTAGGTGAGACATGATTTTCGAGATCTTTTGACCTCTGGTGACCTTCTAGTTCACCCAATCAATATTATTTACCTGTCATTCTGTAGCTGACATCATGACGAAAAAAATGAGTGGTCATTTGTTGCAATAAAGTGTCACAGTAAGGAGATATGATGCATTGAATTTCCTCAACCTCAAAATTTTCCGCTTTTAAAATTCCTGTCTTAACTTCGTAAAATTGAGTGTCCTCACGTTGCGCAATCCGAACCAAGTGTCCAAATTCACTTTTCAGATGTCCAACACTTCCCTTATCATGTTCCAAGGGTCAAAATTTTTACAGCAGGGGTGTCATATCAAAGTGCTGTTTTGCGGCCTTGGATCCCAGACTACTACCACCCTACAACATCATCACACCAACACTACCACCCTACAACATCACACCAACACTACCACCCTACACCACCATCATACCAACACTACCACCATACAACACCATCACACCAACACTACCACCCTACAACACCATCACACCAATACTACCACCCTACAACACCAACACTACCAAACTACACCACCATCACACCAACACTACAACCCTACAACACCATCACACCAACACTACCAAACTACACCACCATCACACCAACACTACCACCCTACAACACCACCACACCAATAATACCACCCTACAACACCATCACACCAACACTACCATACTACACCACCATCACACCAACACTACCACCCTACAACACCATCACACCAACACTACCCCCCTACAACACCATCACACCAACACTACCAAACTACACCACCATCACACCAACACTACCACCCTACAACATCATCACACCATCACTACCACCCTACAACACCATCACACCAACACTACCAAACTACACCACCATCACACCAACACTACCACCCTTGTTACGACTGGGGTTCAAATATATCAGGGCTCTTATTCATTGGACTAGTAATGGCATAAATGCTACAACGGAAAGCGCTAGCTTCAACCTCTGATGTATATTCCCAGTGAACAAAGAACACAAATACTCTACAGAGTTCTATATGCAATAATAGGCTATCAAACTTTCAATAAATGTGCGTGTACTCTAGGCTTAATGTTATGTGAAAACAGCCTATTACTACCTATAACCGAAGGTGCTTGGTTATGGTATGCAAAGTAAGGTGGTAAGAGAAGTTACAGCTTATGTTACTTTAATCAATAAATGTCAGGCACTCCTGCATGAAAGAAAGTGCACTAAAGTCCTTCAACACTAACAAGGAATCTTCTTTAAATGTTAGATGCTATAAAGATGCTCGTATCGGAAATGGAACCCAAAAAGGAAGGCAGCGGAACAATGCTCGTGCAGGCTATGCACACAAAAAGGCAGAATATATAATGCCGTCGGAGCCAAGAATATCCTAAACACAACAACAATAATAATAATCGCCACGACAATGCAGTATTCCTATCAACAAAAAGAGCCTAAGTCGTTTGTGTCTCAATACATCAAACTAGGCTGCGAAATGCTTGTGTAATAATAAATGGGCATGCATAAAAAGAGTAATTGGTTTAATATACTTAATGTCTACTGTGACTGATAAAGTCTAGCTAGAGTCAATGTATCTCGTCGCATGGCATGCCGCATAGCCTAGTGCAAATCTCAAGTCTGTGCGTCAAATATTACGTTATAGGGAAGGGTAGCTCTCTTGAGAAACCTTAATACCGAAGTATTAAGCGTTCTCCTGGCGTACCTCAAAGACAAACAATCGAGACTAGAACAGTGCAGAATGGTATAGGCAAAAAGCCCTCATTCGTGCATGCTCTATTCTCAATGGCACACAGACTAGAATTTACTCAATCAACTCCAGTTCTCAGGTATGTCGTGCCGCTTTTAACTAAAGCCAGCACTCATAGGAAACAATACCTTATAATATCAGACTCCTAGTCTAGCATTATCTAATCCAGCAGAACACTAATAATTAAAGGAAGCAGTACTAAACAATATGAATGCCAACCAATGCTTTGTGATCAACTTATCTTAACAACTAACATACCTGGGTTATATCAGACCTTAACGCACAATACAACTGGCCAGCATAAAGCTGATTTTGCAGAGTTAACCAGAGGGGGTATAATATTAATAAAAAGGTGGTGAAAGATATGGAAAATGAGAGAGATAGGCAGAGGAAAAGATTCTCAGGTGCGAAGCGGGGACAGATAGCAAGGGAAAAAAGATGGATGCGCTCTAGAAACCAGATCTGAGGGAGAGAGTGGCGAGGAACTGTATATATACTCGCACCAGCTCGACCCGCGTGGGAAAAAAGCGGTTACAAGTCCTCTAGCCACTAGCAAGGGGGCTAACAGCATGGGAAGGACCTCTCTAAACCAACCCCCACGAACGAGGCAGCCAGCCTTGACGTCATCGAGCGGGACAAAAACACTACGCGCTCCCTCTCACTCTGTTCTACTCTCTCTCTCTCTCCCAGATCCCATCATTACTAGTTAATGATAAAACATATACTTTACAATTAAATATAGAAAGCCTTGACATGGGTGAAAACAAAGAGCCTTTCTGGACTGCCCATGACACGAGCTTTCATATGAAATAAAGCACACTCTAATACATAAACTGTAGCCCCATCCACTGCCCTGGCGATCCTAGCGAGTCACTGTAGGACAAGCCATGCGGTTCTAACGGAGTGGTTAACGTCACACCCTACAACACCATCACACCAACACTACCACCCTACAGCACCATCACACCAACACTACCAAACTACAGCACCATCACACCAATACTACCACCCTACAACACCATCACACCAACACTACCACCCTACAACACCATCACACCACCCTACAACACCATCACACCAACACTACCACCCTACAACACCATCACACCAACACTACCAAACTACACCACCATCACACCAACACTACCACCCTACAGCACCATCACACCAACACTACCACCCTACAACACCATCACACCCACACTACCACCATACAACACCCAACACCACCCTACAACACCAACACTACCACCCTACAACACCATCACACCCACACTACCACCATACAACACCATCACACCAACACTACCACCCTACATCACCATCACACCAACACTACCACCCTACAACACCATCACACCAACACTACCACCCTACAACACCATCACACCAACACTACCACCCTACAACACCATCACACAAACACTACCACCCTACAACACCATCACACCATCACTACCACCCTACAACACCATCACACCAACACTACCACCCTACAACACCATCACACCAACACTACCACCCTACAACACCATCACACCAACACTACCACCCTACATCACACCAACACTACCACCCCTACAACACTATACCACTACCCCTACCACCATCACACCAACACTACCACCCTACAACACCAACACTACCACCCTACAACACCATCACACCAACACTACCACCCTACAACACCATCACACCAACACTACCACCCTACAACCCCATCACACCAACACTACCACCCTACAACACCAACACACCAACACTACCATCGTACAACACCATCACTACCACCCTACAACACCATCACACCAACACTACCACCCTACAACACCAACACACCAACACTACCACCCTACAACACCATCACTACCACCCTACAACACCATCACACCAACACTACCACCCTACAACACCAACACTACCACCCTACAACACCATCACACCAACACCACCCTACAACACCATCACCCCAACACTACCACCCTACAACACCATCACACCACACTACCCCCACACACCACACAACACCAACACTACCACCCTACAAAACCATCACTACCACCCTACAACACCATGACACCACTACCACCCTACAACACCAACACCCTAACACTTGCACCCTACAACACCAACACTACCACCCTACAACACCATCACACCAACACTACCACCCTACAACACCAACACTACCACCCTACAACACCATCACACCAACACTACCACCCTACAACACCATCACACCATCTCTGCCACCCTACAACACCATCACACCAACACTACCACCCTACAACACCAACACACCAACACTACCACCCTACAACACCATCACTACCACCCTACAACACCATCACACCAACACTACCACCCTACAACACCAACACCACACTACACCAACACCACACTACACTACAACCAACACTACCACCCTACAACAACAACCCTACTACCCTACAACACCATCACACCAACACTACCACCTACACACCACACACCAACACCACCCTACAACACCATCACTACCACCCTACACACCACACCAACACTACCACCCTACAACACCAACACTACCACCCTACAACACCATCACACCAACACTACCACCCTACAACACCATCACACCAATACTACCACCCTACAACACCAACACTTCCACCCCACAACACCAACACACCAACACTACCACCCTACAACACCAACACACCAACACTACCACCCTACAACACCAACACTACCACCCTGCAACACCACCACACCAACACTACCACCCTACAACACCAACACTACCACCTACAACACCATCACACCAACACTTCCACCCTACAACACCATCACACACCAACTACCCCACAACCATCACACCAATACTACCACCCTACAACACCAACACTACCACCCTACAACACTATCTCCCTACAACATCATCACACCAACACTACGACCCTACAGCACCAACACTAACCCCTACAACACCATCACAACAACACTACCACCCTACAACATCATCACACCAACACTACCACCCTACAGCACCAACACTACCACCCTACAACACCAACACTATCACCCTACAACAACATCACACCAACACTACACCACCCTACAACACACACACACTACCACCCTACAGCACCAACACTACCACCCTACAACACCAACACTATCACCCTACAACAACATCACACCAACAGTACCACCCTACAACACCATCACACCAACACTACCACCCTACAACACCATCACACCAACACTACCACCCTACAACACCATCACACATACACTACCACCCTACACCACCATCACACCAACACTACCACCCTACAACACCAACACACCAACACTACCACCCTACAACACCACACTACCACCCACAACACCACACTACCACCCTACACACCATCACACCAACACTACCACCCTACAACACCATCACACCAACACTACCACCTACAACACCATCACCACCAACACTACCACCCTACACACCAACACCCCACTACCACCCTACAACACCATCACACCAACACTACCACCCTACACACCACACTCACAACCTACACACAACACACCAACACTACCACCCTACAACACCATCACACAACACTACCACCCTACAACACCATCACACAACACTACCACCCTAACACCATCACACCAACACTACCACCCTACAACACCATCACACCAACACTACCCCTACAACACCATCACACCAACACTACCACCTACAACACCATCCCACAACACTACCACCCTACAACACCATCACACCAACACCAGTACCACCACACACCACACCAACACTACCACCCTACACAAACACCACACTACCACCCTACAACACCATCACCACCCTACCACCCTACAACACAACACTACACCCCACAACACCATCACACCAACACTACCACCCTACACACAACCACACCAACACTACCAACCACCCTCACCACCAACACTACCACCCTACAACACCATCACACACCAACACTACCACCCTACAACACCATCACACCCTACCACCCTACAACACCATCACTACCACCCTACAACACCATCACACCAACACTACCACCCTACAACACCAACACTACCACCCTACAACCATCACACCAACACTACCACCCTACAACACCATCACACCAACACTACCACCCTACAACACATCACAAACTACCACCCTACACCAACACACCACACTACCACCCTACAACACCATCACTACCACCCTACACACCACCCTACAACACCACAACTACACCCTACAACACCCACACAACACTACCACCCTACACATCACACCAATACTACCACTCTACAACACCAACACTACCAACCTACAACACCAACACACCAACACTACAGCCTTACAACACTATCACACCAACACTACCACCCTACAACACCAACACTAGCACCCAACACACCACACCAACACTACCACCCTACACACCAACCTACCACCTACACCATCACACCACACTACCACCCTACAACACCATCACACCAACACTACCACCTACACCCTCACACAACACAACACTACCACCCTACAACACCAACACTACCACCCACAACACCACCCTACCACCATACACACACCAACACTACCACCCTACAACACCAACACTAGCACCCTGCAACACCATCACACCAACACTACCACCCTACAACACCATCACACCAATACTACCACCCTACAACACCAACACTACCACCCCTCAACACCATCACACCAACACTACCACCCTACAACACCAACACACTACCACCCTACAACCCACACACTACCACCCTACAACACCACACCCAAACTACCACCCTACAACACCAACACTACCACCTACAACACCATCACACCAACACTACCACCCTACAACACCATCACACCAACACTACCACCCTACAACACCATCACACCAACACTACCAAACTACACCACCATCACACCAACACTACCACCCTACAACACCATCACACCAACACTACCACCCTACAACAAACCACCTACCCACCCTACACACCACACTACACCCTACAACACCACACTACCACCCTACAACACCATCACACACACCAACACTACCACCCTACAACACCGTCACACCAACACTACACTACAACACCATCACACCAACACTACCTCCCTACAACCCCATCTCACCAACACTACTACCCACACACCATCCACCAACACTACCACCCTAACACCAACACCACACCCTACAAACCACATCACACCAACACTACCTCCCTACAACAACAACACTACCACCCTACAACACCATCACACCAACACTACCACCCTGCAACACCATCACACCAACACTACCACCCTACAACACCATCACACCAACACGTCCACCCTACAACACCATCACACCAACACACACACTACACCACACACAACACTACCACCCTACAACACCATCACACCAACACTACCACCCTACACCATCACACCAACACCACCCTACAACACCATCACACACCAACACTACCACCCACAACACCAACACACCAACACTACCACACACCACCAACACTACCACCCACACCAACTACCACCTACACCCATCACACCAACACTACCACCCTACACACTAACACTACCACCCTACAACACCATCACACCAACACTACCACCCTACAACACCATCACACCAACACTACCACCCTACAACACCATCACACCAACACTACCACCCTACAACACACACACACACTACCACCCTACAACACCATCACTACCACCCTACAACACCATCACACCAACACTACCACCCTACAACACCAACACACCAACAACACCAGCACTACCATCCTACAATACCATCACACCAACAACACCACCAACAGCACCAACACTACCACCCTACAACACCATCACACCAACACTACCACCCTACAACACCATCACACCACCACTACCACCCTACAACACCAACACACCAACACTACAACACCAACACACCAACACTACCACCCTACAACACCACCACTACCACCCTACAACACCATCACAACCACACTACCACCCTACAACACACCAACACTACCACCCTACAACACCAACACTACCACCCTACAACACCATCACACCAACACTACCACCCTACAACACCAACACTACCACCCTACAACACCATCACACCAACACTACCACCCTACAACACCATCACACCAACACTACCACCCTACAACACCATCACTACCACCCTACAACACCATCACACCAACACTACCACCCTACAACACCAACACTACCCTCACACCATTACACCAACACTACCACCCTACAACACCATCACACCAATACTACCACCCTACAACACCAACACTACCACCCCACAACACCAACACACCAACACTACCACCCTACAACACCAACACACCAACACTACCACCCTACAACACCAACACTACCACCCTGCAACACCACCACACCAACACTACCACCCTACAACACCAACACTACCACCTACAACACCATCACACCAACACTTCCACCCTACAACACCATCACACCAACACTAACACACACCACACCAACACTACCACCCTACAACACCAACACTACCACCCTACAACACCATCACTACCACCATACAACACCATCACACCAACACTACCACCCTACAACACCAACACTAGCACCCTGCAACACCATCACACCAACACTACCACCCTACATCACCATCACACCAACACTACCCCCTTACAACACCAACACTACCACCCTACAACATCATCACACCAACACTACCACCCTACACAACCATCACACCACCTACCACCCTACAACACACCCAACACTACCACCCTACACAACCATCACACGAATACTACCACCCTACAGCACCAACACTACCACCCTACAACACCATCACACTAACACTACCACCCTACACCACCAACACTACCACCCTACAACACCATCACACCAACACTACCACCCTACAACACCATCACACCAACACTACCACCCTACAACACCATCACACCAACACTACCCCCCTACTACACAACACACCAAACTACACCCTACACACCACACTACCACCCTACAACACCACACTACCACCCTACAACACCATCACACCACACTACCACCCTACAACACCACACCAACACACCACTACAACACCATCACACCAACACTACCACCCTACAACACCACCCAACTACCACCCACCACACCATACAACCCAACACACCACCCAACACCAACACTACCACCTACACCACACACACCAACACTACCACCTAACACCATCACACAACACTACCACCCTACAACACCACACACACCAACCCACTCAACACCATCAACACCAACACTACCACCCAACAACACCATCACACCAACACTATCATCCTACAACACAAACACTACCACCCTACAACACCATCACATCAACACTACCACCCTACAACCCCAACACACCAAAACTACCACCCTACAACACCATCACACCAGCACTATCACCCTACAACACTATCACCACAACCCACAACACCATACACACCACACTACCACCCTACACACCAACACTACCACCCTACAACACCATCACACCAACCACACTACCACTACAACACCATCACACCAACTACCACCCAACACACCAACACTACCACCCTACAACACCAACCAAAACCACACCTACACACCAACACACCAACCCTACCACACCACCACACACCAACACTACCACCCTACAACCCATCACACCAACACTACCACCCTACAACACCATCACACCACACTACACCCTACAACACCAAACACACACACTACCACCCTACAACACCACACTGCCACACTACAACACCATCACACCAACAATACCACCCTCAACACCAACAAACCAACACTACCACCCTACAACACCATCACTACCACCCTACAACACCATCACACCAACACTACCACCCTACAACACCAACACTACCACCCTACAACACCATCACACCAACACTACCACCCTACAACACCATCACACCAACACTACCACCCTACAACCATCACTACCACCCTACACATCACACCCACTACCACCTACACACCAACACTACACCCCAACACATACACCCAACACTACCACCCTACAACACCATCACACCATACTACACCCTACAACACCACTTCCACCCCACCACACCAGCACACCAACACTACCACCCTACAACACCATCACACCACACTACACCAACACCACACTACCACCCTCAACACCACACCCACTACCACCCTACAACACCAACACTACCACCTACAACACCATCACACAACACCCACCCTACAACACCATCACACCACACTACCACCTACAACCCATCACACCAACACTACCACCCTACAACACCAACACTACCACCCTACAACACCATCACTACCACCATACAACACCATCACACCAACACTACCACCCTACAACACCAACACTAGCACCCTGCAACACCATCACACCAACACTACCACCCTACAACACCATCACACCAACACACACCTACAACACCAACACTACCACCCCACAACACCAACACACCAACACTACCACCCTACAACAGCATCACACCAACACTACCACCCTACAACACACACACTACCACCCTACAACACCATCACACCAATACTACCACCCTACAACACCAACACTACCACCCCACAACACCATCACACCAACACGTCCACCCTACAACACCATCACACCAACACTACCACCCTGCAACACCATCACACCAACACTACCATCCTACAACACCATCACACCAACACTACCACCCTACAACACCATCACACCAACACTACCACCCTATAACACCAACAACACTACCACCCTACAACACCACACACCACCCAAACACCACACTCACCCTACACACCACACCCAACACTACTACCACCCTACAACAACACCACCACACCACCACTACCCCTACAACACCACACACCAACACTACCACCCTACAACACCAACACACCAACACTACCACCCTATCACATCACAACCACACTACCACCCTACAACACCATCACTACCACCCTACAACACAACCACCAACACTACCACCCTACAACACCATCACACAACACTACCACCCTACAACACCACACACCAACACTACCACCCTACACCATCACACCAACTACCACCCTACAACACCATCACACCACACTCCCTACAACACCATCACACCAACACTACCACCCTACAACACCATCACACTAACACTACCACCCTACAACACCATCACACCAACACTACCACCCTACAACACCAACACGCCAACACTACCACCCTACAACACCATCACTACCACCCTACAACACCATCACACCAACACTACCACCCTACAACACCAACACTACCACCCCACAACACCATCACACCAACACTACCACTTCACAACACCATCACACCAATACTACCACCCTACACCACCAACACTACCACCCTACAACACCATCACACCAACACTACCATCCTACAACACCAACACACCAACACTACCACCCTACAACACCATCACACCAACACTACCACCCTACAACACCATCACACCAACACTCCACCTACAACCCCATCACACCAACACTACCACCCTACAACACCAACACACCAACACTACCATCGTACAACACCATCACTACCACCCTACAACACCATCACACCAACACTACCACTCTACAACACCAACACACCAACACTACCACCCTACAACACCATCACTACCACCCAACACTATCACCCCGGAACACCATCACACCAACACTACCACCCTACAACACCATCACACCAACACGACCACCCTACAACACCATCACACCAACACGACCACCTTACAACACCATCACTACCACCCTACAACACCATCACACCAACACTACCATCCTACAACACCACACCACCAACCTACCACCATCACACCAACACTTCCACCCTACAACACCATCACACCAACACTACCATCCTACAACTCCATCACACCAACACTACCACCCTACAACTACACACCACACTACCACCCTACAACACCATCACACCACCCTACACCCTACACACCATCACACCACCACACCACCCTACACACCACACACCAACACTACCACCCTACAACACCAACACACCAATACTACCACCCTACAACACCAACACTTCCACCCCACAACACCAACACACCAACACTACCACCCTACAACACCAACACACCAACACTACCACCCTACAACACCAACACTACCACCCTGCAACACCACCACACCAACACTACCACCCTACAACACCAACACTACCACCTACAACACCATCACACCAACACTTCCACCCTACAACACCATCACACCAACACTACCATCCTACAACTCCATCACACCAACACTACCACCCTACAACACCAACACTACCACCCTACAACACCATCACTACCACCATACAACACCATCACACCAACACTACCACCCTACAACACCAACACTAGCACCCTGCAACACCATCACACCAACACTACCACCCTACAACACCATCACACCAATACTACTACCCTACAATACCAACACTACCACCCCACAACACCAACACACCAACACTACCACCCTACAACAGCATCACACCAACACTACCACCCTACAACACACACACACTACCACCCTACAACACCATCACACCAATACTACCACCCTACAACACCAACACTACCACCCCACAACACCATCACACCAACACGACCACCCTACAACACCATCACACCAACACTACCACCCTGCAACACCATCACACCAACACTACCATCCTACAACACCATCACACCAACACTACCACCCTACAACACCATCACACCAACACTACCACCCTACAACAGAAGCACACCAACACTACCACCCTACAACACCATCACTACCACCCTACAACACCATCACTACCACCCTACAACACCATCACACCAACACTACCACCCTACAACACCATCACACCAACACTGCCATCCTACAACACCATCACACCAACACTACCACCCTACAACACCAACACACCAACACTACCACCCGACAACACCATCACACCAACACTACAACCCTTCAACACCAACACTACCCACCCACAACACAACACACACCACTACCACCCTACAACCATCACACACCACTACCACCCTCACCATCACAACACACCACCCTACCACCTACAACACAAACACCACACACCAACACTACCACCCTACACACCATCACACCAACACTACCACCCTACAACACCATCACACCAACTACCACCCTGCAACACCACCACAAACTACCCCTACAACACCATCACACCAACACTACCACCCTACAACACATCACACCAACACTACCACCCTAACACCACACACCAACACTACCCCTACAACACCATCACACTAACACTACCACCCTACAACACCATCACACCAACACTACCACCCTACAACACCATCACTACCACCTTACAACACCATCACACCAACACTACCACCCTACAACACCAACACGCCAACACTACCACCCTACAACACCATCACTACCACCAACCCACCCACCACACTACCACCCTACAACACCAACACTACCACCTACAACACCATCACACCAACACTACCACTTCAAACACCACACACCATACTACCACCCTACAACCACCAACACTACCACCCTACAACACCATCACAACCAACACTACCCTACAACACCAACACAACCACACTACACCCTACACACAACACACCAACACTACCACCCTCAACACCACCACCACCACCCTCACCCACCACAACCAACACTACCACCCTACAATACACACACTACCACCCTACAACACCATCACACCAACACTACCACCCTACAACACCATCACAACACTACCACCCTACACACATCACACCACACTACCACCCTACAACACCAACACACCAACACTACCACCCTACAACACCAACACTACCACCCTACAACACCATCACACCAACACTACCACCCTACAACACCAACACACCAACACTACCACCCTACAACACCAACACTACCACCCTACAACACCATCACACCAACACTACCACCCTACAACACCACCAGCACCCCCCTACAACACCATCACACCAACACTACACCCTACAACCCATCACACCACACCTACAACACCATACCACACTACCACCCACAAACCAACACACCACACTACCACCCTACAACACCTTGACTACCATTCTACAACACCATCACACCAACACTACACCTACAACACCACCACACAACACTACCACCCTACAACCCACACTACCACCCTACAACACCATCACACACACACCACCCTACAACACCACACTACCACCCTACAACACCATCACACCAACACTACCACCCTACAACACCATCACACCAACACTACCACCACCCTACAACACCATCACACCAACACTACCACCCTACAACACCACACTACCACCTACAACCCAACACACACACTACCACTACACACCAACACTACCACCCTACACCACACACCAACCTACACCCTCAACACCAACACTACCACCCACAACATCACACCAACAGTACCACCCTACAACACCATCACACCAACACTCCTACCCTGCAACACCGTCACACCAACATACACCCTACAACACCAACACACCAACACTACCATCGTACAACACCATCACTACCACCCTACAACCCCATCACACCAACACTACCACCCTACAACACCAACACACCAACACTACCATCGTACAACACCATCACTACCACTTCACAACACCATCACACCAATACTACCACCCTACACCACCAACACTACCACCCTACAACACCATCACACCAACACTACCATCCTACAACACCAACACACCAACACTACCAAACTACACCACCATCACACCAACACTACAACCCTACAACACCAACACTACCACCCTACAACACCATCACACCAACACTACCACCCTACAACACCATCACACCAACACTACCACCCTACAACACCATCACACCAACACTACCACCCTACAACACCATCACACCAACACTACCACCCTACAACACCAACACACCAACACTACCACCCTACAACACCACACACCAACACTACACCTACACACCAACACACCAACACCCACCCTACAACACTACCACCCTACAACACCATCACACCAACACTACAACCCTACAACAACACACAACCACTCACACCACCATCACACCAACACTACCATCACACAACACCACCACACAACACCATACACCACCTACACCAACACTACCACCCTACAACACCATCACACCAACACTACCCACCTACAACACCATCACACCAACACTACCACCCTACAACATCATCACACCAACACTACCACCCCTACAACACCATCACACCAACACTACCACCTACACACCATCACACCAACACTACCACCCTACAACACCAACACACCAACACTACCCCTACAACACCACACTACCACCCTACAACACCACACACCAACACTACCACCCTACAACCCCACCACCGACTACCACAACACACCACACTACCACTACAACACCACACACCAACACTACCACCCTCCAACACCACACACACCCAACCTCACCACCACAGACAACACCAACACCCTCCAACACCACACACACCACACTACCACCCTACAACACCATCACACCAACCTACCACCCTACAACACCATCACACACCAACACTACACCCTACAACACCATCACACCAACTACCACCCTACAACACCACACTACACCCTACAACACCATCACACCAACACTACCACCCTACAACACCAACACACAACACTACCACCCTACACCCAACACTACCACCCTACAACACCATCACACCACCACTACCACCCCACAACACCAACACACCAACACTACCACCCTACAACACCATCACACCAACACTACCACCCTACAACACCATCACAACCACACTACCACCTACAAACACCACCACACACCAACACTACCACCCTACAACACCAACACACAACACTACCACCCTACAACACCAACTCCACCTACAACACCATCACCAACACTACCACCCTACAACACCACACACACTACCACCCTACAACCAACACTACCACACCCACAACACCATCACACCAACACTACCACCCTACAACACCACACTACCACCTACAACACCATCACACCAACCTACCCTACAACACCATCACACAACACTACCACCCTACACCATCACACCAACACTACCACCCTACAACACCATCACACCAACACTACCACCCTACAACACCACACTACCACCCTACAACACATCACACCACACACCACCCACACACCAACACACCACCCCACCACCATCCAACACTACCACCTACACACCATCACACCAACACTACCACCCTACAACACCAACACTACCACCCTACAACACCAACACCACACCACCTACCACCCTACACCCACACACACACACCACCCTAACACCAACACTACCACCCTACAACACCATCACACCAACACTACCACCCTACAACCACCAACACTACCACCTACACATCACACACACTACCACCCTACAACACCATCACACCAACACTACCACCTACAACCACACACCAACACTACCACCCTACAACACCACACTACCACCTACAACACCATCACACCAACTACCACCCTACAACACCACACTACACCCTCAACACCATCACACCAACACTACCAACCTACAACACCACCACACCAACACTACCACCACACCAACACTACACCCAACAACACAACACACCAACACTACCACCCTACAACCATCACACCAACACTACCTACAACACCATCACTACCACCCTACAACACCATCACACCAATACTACCACCCTACAACACCAACACTACCACCCCTCAACACCATCACACCAACACTACCACCCTACAACACCAACACACCACCCTACACACCATCACACCAACACTACCACCCACAACACCATCACACCAACACTAACCCTACAACACCATCACACCAACACTACCACCCTACAACACCATCACACAAACACTACCACCCTACAACACCATCACATCAACACTACCACCCTACAACATCATCACACCACACCACCACCCTACAACACCATCACACCAACACTACCACCCTACAACACCATCACACCAACACTACCACCCTCAACACCATCACACAACACTACCACCCTACAACACCACCACACCAACACTACCACCCTACAACACCATCACACCAACACTACCACCCTACAACACCACAACCACACACCACCCTACAACACCATCACACCAAACACCCACCTACAACACCAACACACCACACTACACCTACAACACCATCACACCAACACTACCACCCTACAACACCACACCAACACTACCACCCTAATACACACTACCACCTACACCATCACCACACTACCACCCTACAACACACACTACACCCGACAACAACCACACACACTACCACCCTACAAACCATCACACCAACACTACCACCCTACACACCAACACTACCCCACAACAGCAACACTACCACCACCACCACAACACACCAACACCACCACCCCAACACCACCACAACACAATCACCCCAACACACCAACACTACCACCCTACAACACCAACAACCCACCTACAACACCATCACACCAACACGTCCACCCTACAACACCAACACTACCACCCTACAACACCATCACTACCACCATACAACACCATCACATCAACACTACCACCCTACAACACCAACACTAGCACCCTGCAACACCATCACACCAACACTACCACCCTACCACACCATCACACTACACTACCCTACAATACCAACACTACCACCCCACAACACCAACACACCAACACTACCACCCTACAACAGCATCACACCAACACTACCACCCTACAACACACACACTACCACCCTACAACACCATCACACCAATACTACCAACCCTACAACACCAACACGACCACCCCACAACACCAACACGACCACCCTACAACACCATCACACCAACACTACCACCCTGCAACACCATCACACCAACACTACCATCCTACAACACCATCACACCAACACTACCACCCTACAACACCATCACACCAACACTACCACCCTACAACAGAAGCACACCAACACTACCACCCTACAACACCATCACTACCACCCTACAACACCATCACTACCACCCTACAACACCATCACACCAACACTACCACCCTACAACACCATCACACCAACACTCACCTACAACACCATCACCAACACTACCACCCTACAACACCAACACACCACCCTACCACACCAACCCATCACACCAACACTGCCACCCTACTACACCAACACTACCACCCTACAACACCAACACCACACTACCACCCTACAACACCATCACACCAACACTACCACCCTACAATACCATCACACCAATACTACACCACACCATCACACCAACACTACCACCCTACAACACCATCACACCAACACGTCCACCCTACAACACCATCACACCAACACTACCACCCTGCAACACCATCACACAAACACTACCACCCTACAACACCATCACACCAACACTACCACCCTACAACACCATCAGACCAACACTACCACCCTACACCAACCACAACACTACACCCTACAACACCATCACACCAACACTACCACCCTACAACACCACACCACCACCCTACCACCCTACAACACCACCCTACCACCCTACAACCCATCACACCAACACTACCACCCTACACCACCATCACACCAACACTACCACCCTACAACACTACCATCCTACAACACCATCACACCAACACTACCACCCTACAACACCATCACACTACCACCCTACAACACCATCACACACAACCACCACTACAACACCATCACACCAACACACCACCCTACACCACAACACTACCACCCCAACACCATCACACCAACACTACCACCTACAACACCAACACGACAACACTACACAACACCACCTACAAACCACCACACTAAACACTACACTATACACACACCAACACCTCACCACCCTACAACACCCCCACCAATACCCACCCCCATACCAAACACACCTACACAAACACAACACCACATACCACCACCCTACACACCAACCATACAACTACCACTACCCACCAAACAACCATCACCACACACCCACCATCATCACACAACCACACCCAACAACACCCAAACCAACCACTACAAACACCCACTACAACCCAACACACAACCCCAACACACCACACCACCAACCCACCACAACACATACCACCAACCCCACTACACCACTAACAACCCCACCCCTACAACAACCCACACCCCTACACCAACACACACAACCTAACCCTACAACACCCACACAACCACTACACCACCCTACAACACCACCTAAACACAACCCCCACCCACACTACCACTACCACCACCACTACACCCACCATTACCACTACACCACCTACCACTACACCACAACACTACACCACCTACCACTACCCACCACTACCACCTACAACACTACCACTACCCACCATTAACACCTACAACCACAACACTACCACCACTACACCTACCACTACCACAACTACACCTACCACTACCACCACCACCAACACCACACCACCTACCACACCACCACCACTACACCCACCACTACACCACTACCACCACCACTAACACCTACCACCTACCACTACCACCACCTACACCTACACCAACCACTACCACCACTACAACACTACACACACCAACACTACCACTACCCTACAACACCTACACTACCACCTACACTACCCACACCACCTACCACTACCACCACCCAACACCTACACCAACTACCACCACCAACTACAACCACCTACACCATACCACCACTAACTACCACCACTACCACTACCACCCTACACTAACCTACACCACACCACTACCCACCACACTACCACCTACACCCACCACCACTACCACCTACAACTACCCCCCACCACTAACACCCTCACCACTACCACACCAACACTACACCAACACCCCCTACCACTACCACCACCACTACACTACCACTACACCACACCAACACCTACCACTACCACCACCACCACCAATACCCCTACACCACCAACCACTACCACCACCACTAACACCAACCCCACAACTACCCCCCACAACCCACACTACCCCCTAACACCAATACACACTAACCACCCTACACAACACAACACCCCACACTACACAACCACAACACCACACACCCCTACCATACACACACAACTACAACACACCACATAAAACTACACAACTACCACCTACAACCCACTACCACACCACCACACAACACCTACAACCTACCACCCTACCACCACCACTAACACCTACCACCTACCTACCCCACACTACAACCCATCACACCTACCACTACCACCACCACTACACTACCCCACCACCACCACAACACTACCTACCACTACCACCACTACTACCTACACAAACTACACTTACCACCAACACTAACACCACTACTACCAACCACTACTACCACTAACACCCACCAACCACTAATACCACAATACCCCTACACCAATACACTACCACACACCACTATCACTAACACCACACTCTACAACCAACTACACTACACCCCCACAACCATACCCAACCCAAACAAAAAAAATACAACAAACACTACTAATAAACAAACCACACACCACACAACCTAAACACCACCACCAACACAAACTACACACACTAACCACCACTACCACACTACCACCTCACCATCCACCCAACACCACCACTACACCTGCACCACCTACCACTACCACCACCACACATACACCTACACCACCACACACCCCACCACCATAACACCTAACACCACCTACCACAACCACTACCACAACACTCACCACCACCCTACACCACCAAACTACACCAACCTACCACTAACACCACTACACCTCACCACCACACCACACCACCTAACCTACACCACCTACCACTACCACCACCATTAAACCCACACCACCTACCACCACACCACCACTAACACCTACACCACCTACCACTACACCCCCCACTACACACCACTACCACTACCACCACCACTACCTGCACCACCACACTAACACCACCAATAACACCTACCACTACACAACCACCACCACTACACCAACACTACCACCACCACTAACACCTACCAACACTACAACCTACCACACCACCACTACACCTACACCCCACCAACTACCACCACCAACCCACCTACACCACCACCCTACACCAATAACACCTACAACCACTACACCTAACCACCACACTAAACCCTACAACACCACCTACCAATACTAACACCTGTACCACCACTAACACCTACACCACCTACCACTACCACCACCACTAACACCCTACAAACCACTACACTACCACCCACACCATCACCTACACCACCTACCACTACAACCTACCACTACCACCAACACTAACACCTACACCACCTACCACTACCACCACCACTAACACTGACCACTACCACCACCAACACCTACACCACCTACAACTACCACCACCACTAACACCTACACCACCTACCACTACCACCACTACTAATACCTGTACCACCAATAACACCAACACCACCTACCCTACCACCACCAACACCTACCACCTACAACTACACACCACCACACCTACCACCACTAACACCTACACCACCTACAACTACCACCACCACTAACACCTGTACCACCACTAACACCTACACCACCTACCACTACTACCACCACTAACACCTACACCACCTACCAATACCACCACCAACACCTACACCACCTACCACTACCACCACTACTAACACCTGTACCACCACTAACACCTACACCACCTACCACTACCAACACCTACACCACCTACCACTACCAACACCTGTACCACCACTAACACCTACACCACCTTCAACTACCACCTCCACTAACACCTACCACTACCACCACCACTAACACCTTTACCAACTACCACTACCTACACCACCCACACTACTACCACCACTACACCTACCACACCACTACACCTCCACACTACCACCTACCCCACCACCACACACCACCACTACCACTACACCAAACCACACCCCCTACACTACCAAACAGCTACACCACCTACCACTACTACCAACACTAACACCTGCACCACCTACCACTACCACCACCACTAACACCTACCACTACCACCATCACTACACCACACTACCACCTACCACACCACCACCACTAACACCTACACCACCTACCACTAACCACCACCACACACCTACCACACCTCACACCCACCCCCACACACCCACCAACACTACCTACCCACCACCCGCCAATACAACACACACACTCACACACTTATACACACACACACTACCCTCATAAATATACACCACCATATTACAAGACTACAACACAACCACCTACAACACCACCTACCACTACCACACTACACTACCACCTACCACTACCACCACCACTTAATCCTGCACCACCTACCACTACCACGAGCAATAACACCTGTTCCATCTACCACTACCACCACCACTAACACCTGCCACTACCACCACCACCACTAAACCCACCAACATACACCCTACCACTACCACCACCTAACACCTACCCATACCACTACCACCACCCCACACTACACCACCTACCACTACCACCACTAACACCTACACCAACTACACCTACCACCATCACTAACACCTACACCACCTACCAATACTAACACCTGTACCACCACTACAACCACACACCTACCACTACCACCACCTCTAACACCTACAACACCACCACTACACCTACCACACCACCTACCACTACACCACTACCACCCTACACCTACCACTACCACCAACACTAACACCTACACCACCTACCACTACCACCACCACTAACACTGACCACTACCACCACCAACACCTACACCACCTACAACTACCACCACCACTAACACCTACACCACCTACCACTACCACCACCCTACAACCTACCCCACTAACACCTAAACCACCTACCACTAACACCTACCACCACTACACTACACCACCCTACCACTAACCACCACTAACACCTACACCACCACCAAAACCACCACCACACCTACAACCACCTACCACTACCACCACTACTAACCCCCACCTACACCACTAACACCTACACCACATACCACTACCACCACTACTAACACCTACACCACCTACCACTACCACCTACAACTACCACCACCACTAACACCTACACCACCTACCACTACTACACCTACAATACCAACTACCCACCCCAAAACACCTACACCGACCACTACTACCACCCTACACCTATACACTACCACTACACCCACCTACCCTAACCCACACCACATACCACTACCACCACTACTAACACCTACACCACCTACCACTACCACCACAACACCAACCACCACACACACCTACACCCCCTACCACTAACACACTAACACCTACACCACCTACCACTACCAACCTAACACCCCACCACCTACCAAACCACCACCAATACACCTACCACACTACCACCACACTAACACCACACCACCTACCACACCACACCCCACACACCTACACCAACTACCACTACCACCACCTACACACCTACCACCCACCAACTACCTCCCCCCCTACACTTCACACTACCACACACCACTCACAACCCCCCAAACACAAACAAAAAACACCACACTACCACACCACCTCACACACCACTAACACTCCACCTACACACCTACCACACCACCACCACTAACCCTCACCACCTACCACTACCCCACCACACACTACACCTACACCACCTACCACTACCACCACCTACCACCCACACCTACCACTACCACCACCACTAACACCTACCACTACCACCACCACTAACACCTACCACTACCACCACTACTAACACCTACACCACCTACCACCACCACTAACACCTACACCACACCACTACTACCACTAACACCTGCACCCACCACGACCACCAACCACCACCCCAATACACTACCACCACTAAACCTACACCACTACACCACAACAAAATACCAACCACTCCAACTACACTATACAACCAAATTACACCACCACCTACAACACACTACAATAAACTACACTACCACCACCCACTACCCAAACTACACCACACAAAATAAAGACTACCAACACTCCACCTCACCCCAACCTACACTAATACCACCACTAACACCTGCACCACCTACCGCTACCACCACCATAAATTTTAACACCTACACCACCTACCACTATCACCAACCTAACACCACCACCCAACCACAACACTAAACCACTAACACCTCACCACACTACACACACCACACCCCAACCACCACTACCACCACTAGGACTTACACCACCTACCACTACACCACAACTACACCAACCTACCACTACACCACTACCACTACCCTACCACCCAACCACCACTACACCCAACCACCTACCACTAACACCACTACCACCTGCACCACCTACCACTATCACCACCACTAACACCTACACCACCTACCACTACCACCACCACTAGCACCTGCACCACCTACCACTACCACCACCACTTAAACCTGCACCACCTACCACTACCACCACCAATAACACCTGTTCCATCTACCACTACCACCACCACTAACACCTACCACTACCACCACCACTAACACCTGTACCAACACTAACACCTACCACTACCACCACTAACACCTACACCACGTACCACTACCACCACCACCATCACCTACACCACCTACCACTACCACCACTAACACCTACACCAACTACACCTACCACCAACACTAACACCTACACCACCTACCAATACTAACACCTGTACCACCACTAACACCTACACCACCTACCACTACCACCACCACTAACACCTACACACCTACCACTACCAACACTAACACCTACCACTACCACCACCTACCTACCACTACCACCACCACCACCTACCACTACCACCACCCTACCTACCACTACTACCACTACCCTACACCACTAACACCTACACCACCTACCACTACCAGCACTAACACCTACACCACCTACAACTACCACCTCCACTAACACCTACACCACCTACCACTACCACCACCACTACACTAACACCCTAACACTACCACCACCTACCCTACCCACTACACCACACCACTACCATTAACACCACTAACACCACAATTAACGCTACCACTACCACCACTAACACCACACCACCTACACTACCACCACCCCTAACTACCACCTACACACACCTACCACTACCACCATTACACCTACCACCACCTACAACCACCTACCACTAACCTACACCACCACACTACCACCAAACACCTACCACTACACCACCACTAACACCCACTTACCACTACCACCACTACACCTACACACCACACTACCACCACTAACCCCCACTACCACTACACCACCACACACCACCCTACCACCCCCTACCCCTACACCCACTACCACCCCTACCACCACTACCATCTACACCACTACACCACCTACCACTACCACCCACTACCACACCACTAACCTACCACTACCACCATCACCTACACCACTACTACCACCACTAACACCTATACCATCTACCACTACCACCTCCACTAACACCTACACCACATACCACTACCACCACTACCAACTACCACCACCACCACCTACCACTACCCCCACCACCACCATAACCTACCACTACCACCACCACAACACCTACACCACACCACCCTCTACCACCACTAACACCTATACCACCTACACTACCACCACTAACACCTACCACAGCTACCACTACACCACCCTAACACCTACCACTACACTACCACCTACCAACCACCACACACACACCTACCACTACCACCACCACTAACACCTACACCACCTACCTCTACCACCACTAACACCTATACACCACACTACCACCTAACACACCACTACCAAATCACCACCACTAACACCTACACCACTACCACCCACCACCACCACTACACCTACCCCACCTACCACTACCACCACCACCACCACCACTAACACCTAGACCACCACTAATACCTACACCACCTACCACTACCACCACCACACCTAACACCTACACCACCACTAACACCTACACCACACTACCACCTACCACCACTACCACACCACCACTAACCCCACCACCAAACCCTACCACCCTACCCAATACACCACTACACTACCACTACCACCACACCCACCACTACCACCACACACACCTACACCCTACACCCACTACCACTAACACCTACACCCACCTACCCCACTAACCCACCTGCACCACCACTACACGAACCACCACTACCCTACCACTAACACACTACACAACCACCTACCACCACCCACCTACCACTACCACTACCACCACCACTTAAACCTGCACCACCTACCACTACCACCACCAATAACACCTGTTCCACCTACCACTACTACCACCACCTACCACTACCACCACCACCACACACCTACCACACCACCACTAACACCTGTACCAACACTAACACCTACCACTACCACCACTAACACCTACACCACGTACCACTACCACCACCACCATCACCTACACCACCTACCACTACCACCACTAACACCTACACCACCTACCACTACTACACCCCCTACCACACCACTACACTACACCCGCCTACCTACCACCACCACTACCACCTACACCCAACCACCACCACCACCACTACACCACCACTACACCACCTACACCTACACCACCACCACCCACCACCACCCACCTACCACACCCACCTACACCCACCACTACACTCCTACACCAACACCACACACCACCTACCACTACCACCACCACTGAACCTACCACACCACTACCAACCACCACTAAACCACCACCCACCTAACCACAACCACCACCCACCACCTACACCACCCACCTACCATACACAACCACTACCCCTACCACACCTAACCACCACAACCACCACCTCACCACACCACAACACCTACCACCTACCAACCACCACAACACCTACACCACCTACCAATACACCACCTACCATCACAACCACCACTACAACCACCACCCCTACCACTACCAACACCTACACCACCTACCACTACCAACACCTGTACCACCACTAACACCTACACCACCTACCACTACCAACACCTACACCACCTACCACTACCACTACGCTTCGTACCACTACCACCACCAACACCTACCACTACCACCACCAACACCTACACCACCTACCACTACCACTAACACCTGTACCACCACTAACACCTACACCACCTACCACTACCACCACCAACACCTACACCACCTACCACTACCACCACCACTAACACCTACACCACCTACCACTACCACCACCTACCACTACGACCACTAACAGCTACACCACCTACCCACCTACCACTACCACTACACCTACACACCACCTACCACACCACCACTAACACCTACACCACCTACTACTACCACCTACCTAACACCCTACACACTACCACCAACACTCGCCTATCACTACCACTACCACCACTTACACCTACACCACCTAACCCTTCCACCACCCCTAACACCTACACCACCTACCACTACCACCACTAACACCTACCACTAGCACCTACACCTCCTACCACTAACACTTACACCACTTACCACTACCACCCACCACCTACCACCACCACTAATCCTACTACAATTACCACCACCACTAATCCTACACCCCACTATCACTACCACCACTAACACCTGCACCAACTACCACTACCACCACTACACTACCACTACCACCACCCCACTAACACCTACACCCTAACCTACCACCACTAAACCTATACCACCTATCACTACCACCTAACACCTGCACCAGCTACCACACACACCACCACTAACACCTTCACCACTACCTACCACCACCACCTACACCTACACCACCTACCACTACCAACAACCACCACCACACTACCACCTGAACCCCACTACACCTACACCACCTACCACTACCAACACCTACACCACCTACCACTACCAACACCTACACCACCTACCACTACCACTACGCTTCGTACCACTACCACCACCAACACCTACCACTACCACCACCAACACCTACACTACCTACCACTACCACTAACATCTGTACCACCACTATCACCTACACCACCTACCACTACCACCACCAACACCTACACCACCTACCACTACCACCACCACTAACACCTACACAACCTACCACTACCACCACCTACCAGTACCACCACTAACAGCTACACCACCTACCACTACCACCATTAACACCTACACCACCTACCACTACCACCACTAACACCTACACCACCTACTACTAACACCTACTTCACCTACCACTACCACCACTAACGCCTGTATCACTACCACTACCACCACTAAGACCTACACCACCTACCACTACAACCACCCCTAACACCTACACCACCTACCACTACCACCACTAACACCTACTACTAGCACCTACACCACCTACCACTAACACTTACACCACCTACCACTACCACCTGCACCACCTACCACCACCACTAACACCTACTACTACCACCACCACTAACACCTACACCACCTATCACTACCACCACTAACACCTGCACCAACTACCACTACCACCACCACTAACACCTACCACTACCACCACCACTAACACCTACACCACCTACCTCTACCACCACTAACACCTATACCACCTATCACTACCACCACTAACACCTGCACCAGCTACCACTATCACCACCACTAACACCTTCACCACTACCTACCACCACCACTAACACCTACACCACCTACCACTACCACCACCACCATCACTAACACCTACACCACCACTAACACCTACACCACCTACCACTACCACCACTAACACCTACACCACCACTAACACCTACACCACCACTAACACCTACACACCCTACCACTACCACCACTAACACTTACACCACCACTAACACCTACACCACCTACCAATATCACCACTAACACCTGCACCACCTACCACTATCACCACCACTAACACCTACACCTCTACCACTACCATCACTAACACCTACACCACCTACCACTACCACCACCACTAACACCTACACCGCCTACCACTACCACCACCAACACCTGCACCACCTACCAATATCAACTGCACCACCTATCACTATGGCCAACAAAACAGTTAACCACCTGTCCCATGTAGACTAAGTAAACCAAGTCAACAACGGAGGACAGAGATTTATTCCAAGCAGTTTGGGCTGTCACCACTGTCCACCTCGTGTACAGTTGTGGCCAAAACTCACCTGTCACATTCACAACTTCAACATTACTCTTATTTCCATGTATATAGCCTATTTATTTGTCTAAACTCTAGAAACAATTAATTGCAGAGGCTTGACGATGCAAAGTCCAGCTATCAGTAAAGAGAAAACAAATAGTTGAAGTAATGAATGTGATATTTGATTCTATACACCCACTGAAGAGGACATGGGTGGCATAAATGTTGTTGTACAATGTGAATTTGGTACTTTTCTTTCATCAGAAATAACATATACTGTAGATTCAAGGCAAATTGTCTATTACATGTTTCGCGTAAGCAATTTATATTCATGGAAGCATTTAAGTAACAATTAATATATTTCATATTTATTGTCAAAAGCGTAAACTACTGTGGAATTTGTTGTTAATGATGACTATAAATCTTAGGATTTTTGAATGCCTATCTAATCCCATTAATGAATACACTTTTGTTAAACAAAAGAAATCACCAGCTTGTGTATTATCATCAGCATTTTGTCCATGATGACGTTGACCCCAACTGTTCAATCTACTCCCTACTTGATACTGTATGTAACAGTAAACCCGCAGCCCACGATCACCACTATCCACCAACCTTTGACTTTAGGGGCAGTCCATGTCTGTTTTACCTCTCTCTTCCTGCCCACTCCTTAACCCTATCAGCACGTGTCACTGCGCTCGCTCTCGTTCTCACTATCTCTCTCTTTCTCTCTCTCTCTCTCTCTCTCTCTCTCTTTAGTAACTAATGGAGTCTCCATAGGCTCAGTACTGGGTTCAATTTTGTCCACACTATACAGTATATTAATGATATAGACAATTTTTTTTTTTTTTTTTTCTATGTGATTGAGGGAGGCAAAAGGCATAACTGCCTATAGCGAGTGCCTCCCCCATAGTTGAAAGAGTGACAGGGCCAAAATCAAGGGACGTTCGAGCCAAAATGCCTGGACACACGGAGTTTGAAGCAATTTAAGTCATAGGAAGAGGGAAAGACTGATTCTGGGAGAGAGTTCCAGAGCTCAGCTGTTGAGTAGAAGAAAGTTTGAGAGTAACGTTTCACTCTTGGGTTGGAGAGTTGCACAGAGTAGGGGTGGGATTGAGTTGCAAGACGGGTACCACGTGCCCTACGTAAAGGAGGTGGTATGCACTGGGATAGCTCTGAGGAACACTGATTATTATAGTAGCGATAGAATAGCGAGAGAGAGGCAACATTGCGGCGGAGAGAGAGAGATTGCAGAGAGTTGGTGAGTGGACGTCATGGCATCATTAATATAGTTTTTAAATTAGCCAATGACACTAAGATGGAACGCAACTTTTTCGGAAAGTGATCAGATCTAAACAAAATAATGGAGTGATCAGAAAACTGGCAGATGTCCTTTAATTTAAGCATATGTCAGATACTACAAATAGGCTCCCCCCAGAAAATAAAATATGCATACTATATGTACAGAGAAAAGATAAATAGCGTATAGCAGATAAAAGTTCTAAGAGTACTTATAAACAAAAAGAGATAAACCCAATGCATTTCAATGACAAATAATTGAAGATATTGTGACATAAGAACTTGTGTGTGTGTAACGTAATTTGCGGATCCATAGATCGTGTCTTGAGCGTGTTTACATACACATAACAATTGTGCATCGAAAAAACAATTCACACTCAAGGTTGATATACTCCCAATACTCTCAAAGAGTGCTTGCAAAGTAAACAATTAACTCAAATTTTGTGTTTACAAAATGCATATATATTTTATTTTGTGTATCCATGGTGCCTCTCGTGGCCGTGCCTACATCACAAACATATGTGTGCATACTAAAGGTAGTCCATAGTCAACATAACACTACTTGAAATGCCTGTCTTCGCTGAAACCAGACGGTAGGAGCACTTGGAATTCGGCCGGAATAACCCAAATAATCGGATAAAGTCTACGGTTCCACTGTGATACTTTCAACTCACTAAATACGACATTATCTACATATTTTCAGACGAAAATGGACTAGGAGAGAGCTTTTTTTTACCACTATCTTTCCTTTTTCATCCAACATGATAGATTTAGCCAATAATAATAAATGGTAAGTCGGCTGGCACTGGGGGTGACAAGTTCAATAACATGGTGGCACTCTGTGGGTTAAAAACGGAGAATAAGAGGGCAGCTGATAGGGTTTTAATATTCTAAAAGGATTTAGTAACGTAAATCCCAATAATCTTTTTAAAATAGCCAAAGAGAGTTCCACGAGAGGAAAACAATTAAAACTAATGGGCAGGAAAGCGAACATAGACACAACTAAAAACACTATTACCCACAGTATAATTAGTACAAAGGAGTACAAAGGAGTACAAAGGAAATCAAGCAACAACAGATCTAGTGACCCTTCTAGGTTGCTTGTCCTCCAAAACACTGAGGATCAAGTGTCCAAACAGTGGTTTAGAGTGGGTAAGGGAACATTGGAAAGGGAACTACTGCCCTGCCACTAACGTGGCAGGACTAGGAAGTTAGTAGGGGACATAAGGGTTAGTAACTGAGGGGAGGAAAAAGTTATTCATTTACAAACGCAGTCAGTCGCGGGTTTGATGCGAGATATTTGTCTAGGCGGAATTTAAATGAATCAACGGTGCTGCAGTTTATAACGTCTCGGGGAAGCCCATTCCACAAGTTGACAACTCGATTGAAGAAGAAATTCTTAGATTCGTGCGAGTTAAAAGATTTACCAATAATTTTGCAACCGTTTCCCCGCGTGTAATTAGATTGGTCGATAGTGAAGTACTTACTACAGTTCATATTGTCGATGCCTTTGATGATTTTGAACACTTGAATTAAGTCGCCTCTTAATCTGCGCTGGGTTAAAGGAAATAGATTTAATTCTCTAAGACGCTCTTCGTATGGTTTGTTCTTTAGGCTAGGTATCATTTTGGTAACTCTACGTTGAACTCGTTCTAGCTTGTTTATATCTTTTTGGTAATAAGGGCACCAGGATTGAACGCAGTATTCCAGAAGAGAGCGGACTAAGGAATTGTAAAGGGTTAGGATAACTTCTTTGGATTTATGCTCAAATGACCTGCCTATAAAGCCAATTATTTTGTTTGCCTTCTTAACAACTTCTGAACATTGTTGACTCGGTTTTAGGTTACTCGATATGGTTACTCCCAGATCAGTTTCTCTGTTTACATTCTTAAGCTGAGTGCCATTCATCGAATAGTTTGCTTTCTCATTTAGGTATCCGACATGTAGTACTTTACATTTATCCGCATTGAAACTCATTTGCCAAATTTGGGCCCAACACGACAATTTATCTAGATTGTGTTGCATATCGTCAACTTGTTCTTTTGAGAGTACGCTATTTGCAATTTTTGTATCGTCAGCAAATTTTGAGATTGTGCAGGTGAGACCCTCATCTATGTCGTTGATGTAAATTAGAAAGATAATTGGTCCTAGTACCGATCCCTGGGGTACCCCGCTACTTACATTGGTCCATTTAGATGCCTTACCGTTTATGACTACCCTTTGCTTTCTGTTGCTGAGCCAATTTTCTATCCATTTCAACACACCGTCTTGTATTCCATGCGCTTTTAGTTTTAGCAGTAAACGTTTGTGGGGAACTTTGTCAAAGGCCTTTTGAAAATCAAGGTATATAATATCTACAGCTTTACTCTCATCGTAGAGGTTGAGGATATCGTGGAAGAAGTCTAAGAGGTTTGTTTAAACAGGAACGTTTTTTACGAAAGCCGTGTTGAGTATCTTTAAGTATGTTATTTTCCTCTAAGTGATTTACGAGTCTGTCTCGTATGACCGTTTCTAGCATTTTACATACAACTGAGGTTAAGCTAATTGGACGATAGTTACTGGGTAGGGATTTGCTGCCTTTTTTGAATATCGGTGTTACGTTGGCTAGCTTCCACTGATCAGGCATAGTTCCAGACTGCAAGGATTTATTGAATAGTAATGTCAGTGGTTTGGAGAGCTCATTCTTAGCTTCCTTTAGAACTCTAGGCGAGATTGTATCAGGTCCTGGCGTTTTATTTACCTTGAGTTTATCTAAACAATTCAATACTTCTCTCTCTGTAACGGTGATATTGCTTAGAACATCTGAATTATCAATCTGAATCGGCGATGGTGTAGGGATATCACTGAGGTCTTCTGTTGTAAAAACTGATGCAAAGAAGGTATTGAGGGCATTACTCATTTGTACTTCGTCTTTGGTGTATTCTCCTTTTTTCATCGACTAACGGTCCAACAGTTGAAGTAACTACTTTTTTCTTTCTGATATAACTATAGAATTCTTTCGGGTTTGTTTTACTTTGATTCGCAATATGTAACTCTAAGGGCTTTTTACTTTGCTTAATTAACGTTTTGGCTTTGCGTCGTAGCTCTACAAATTTCACCCGTTCTTCGTCATTTTGTGAGGATTTTAATCTATCATTAGCAAATTTTTTAGCAAGCAGGCAGTTTGAAATATCTTTAATCCACCATTTGGGCTTATTATTATGGCCTGGACGCCGTATTTTCGATGGTATGCAGTCTTGCACTGCTTTTAGGTAAGTGGTTTCGAATAACTTCCAAGATGTATTTATGTCGTTATTGTTAATTAAAAAGCTCCAGTCAGTTTCTTTAAACATAGCTCTAAGTTTATGGAAGTTTGCTTTCTTGAAATTAGGGACTTTTTCGATGCTACTATTTGGTTCGTTACTAGTAAACTTTAAAGTGAAAGTTATCGTACGATGGTCGCTGTTACTGAATTCATCACCAACATTCAAATTCTCTATCAATTCTTCTTTTGTTGCAAGTACAATGTCAAGAACGTTATTACCACGGGTCGGCATTCGAACAAATTGATAAAGCGAACTCTCTTGCAAGTTCGTATGCAAGTCATGTCCGGAGTGTGAAGTAAGAGTATCGCCCCACTTGGTCACAGGTAAATTAAAGTCGCCAAAAATTACGGTATCTTGTGAGTTACTTACATCTGCAATTTGTTCGTAAATTTCTCGGTCAGTTTGCACTGATTGAGCTGGAGGTCTGTATATTAACGCAAGTATTATTTTTGTACCTTTATTATTCTTTATTAGCACAAAAGATGTGTCGACGTTCACAATTTGAGGTTTTTGACACGAGGGTCGGGTTAAGACTTTCTTTGATATAAAATAAACGCCACCTCCATTTTTATTTATTCGGCTGTTCTCAAACATTACATAACCGGGAAGTGAATACTCTGCTAAAAAGTCTCTATCTTGTGTATTGAGCCAAGATTCTGTTATGCCAATCACATCATAATTTTCTGTAAACACTAGTTCCTCTAAATCTGAAAATTTATTGCGTATGCTACGAGCGTTTGCATAGAAAACCTTTAAAGTTGCGGTTTTAGAACTCGCAGATCGTTCTTTCATCGAATTTTTGGTTCTGGTCGGATCTACATTTACATTCATGGCTGTCCTCGGTCCTCGGTCGTTATCCCTGATGGTTTTGAATTTGGGTCGTGTTGGTGGAGCTTTATCCAAATTCGCGGTTCTTGACGGATTAGTATTTAATTCCTTTGTAGATTGCCGTCCTCGCTGTCTTCGGTCCTCCTTCCTGGTTGTCCTGTGCTGAGTCGATTTCTTCTCCGAAAATCCTTCACCGCATCGTTGAGAAGACGCCCAAAACGCGCTGCTCCCACCTGGTTCAGATGAACTCCATCGTCCGAAAACAAATAGTCATCGTAGTAGAAATTGTCCCAGGTGTCGACGAATCCCACGTTCTCCTTCCTGCAGAGGTTTGCTAGACAACGATTTGTGCTGGTGGCTATGTTGTAAAATCGGCTCTCTACACCGAGCCGGGGGACGATTCCTGAGACGATTATCCTTGATGACTTCTCCTTAAACGACTTGATCAGCTGCTGGTACTTTAAAAGCAAATCTTCCGACCGGGTTCGCTGTACATCGTTGGATCCAACGTGGATGACGTACATTGTATTAGCAGGGGCCAGCTTTGATACTTCGTCAACTGCTGCAACTAGTGAGTGGAACGAGCTCCCTAGTGAAGTTATTGACAGTGGATCAATAAACACAAAATATTAAATTCATACCACAGAGAAGTTGGTTTGGAGTGGGCAATAATTACTGATAAAGAGAACCTGACAGAAATGACAAGAGTAGAACAAAAATTAAAATATAATATAAATATAATATAATATAAAGGTGTTTGGTGTTGTTGTGAAGTTAATAAAAAATAGATAAACAGGTAAAGGTATGCATGTCATTTACTTTCCATTTTTAACTATTCTGTAAATTCCTTCAGGCGATTTCTAAGCCCTGCAAGGTTATTCATTTCTGTCTTCATGTATGAAAAATTGCCGGAAGCTAGGGAGAGATCCTTCATCTTTGCTATTTTTTCCTTCCACTTGTCCTTAATCTCAGGGTTGCTATCTCTACTAAGATTAAGTCCTGCCAACCTCGCAGGGATCGTAAGATCTGTCTGGCCAGTGTGTCTATGTAAATGTATGTAAATATATATCTCTCTCTCTCTCTCTCTCGAAATTAGGAAAAGCACGTAACGATTACAAGAATTGATCTATTGAATAGGTAGCTAAGCTAAGAGAGGCAGTTGAGAGTATAGGTTTTCTTTTATAACTACTTGACTGGAAGCAAATTCTTTGAATTTTTTAAAATTATAAATGGGTTTAACAATGGCCATTACATGATAATTAGCCTATTACCAATACTACATGCAACCATTATTGAAAGTCAGATGTGAAGATATGTAATAGCAAGGTTATGTGTAAACTGTTTCGCATCTAAAATCTGTCCTATCTCAACACAATTTCATAGGAAACTATACAAGCTTATTAGATAGTATTCTCCACACTTTGCAATAAGCATACAACATAATACAGTAAATCTATTAAGTCGACCATCTATCTGAATTGGACAACAGTGTCTTTGAGATGAGACTTATTCATTGTAACTGTTTGTAAAACTTTTCCACCCCTTCCATGTCGAGCGTCGAGTCACCTCCAATATTCCCCTCTCGACGTCGATGTCTCTCTAATTCTCGGTGACAATTGGGGTGAAATTTAGCCCCTCCTGCGAATTGTGTGGGTGAGGGGGAGGGTCGGTTGCTGTATCGTTTATACTCTCTCTCTCTCTCTATCTCTCTCTCTCTCTCTCTCTCTCTCTCTCTCTCTCTCTCTCTCTCTCTCTCTCTCTCTCTCTCTCTCCCTCCCTCCCTCCCTCTCTCTCTCTCTCTCTCTCTCTCTCTCTCTCTGAAAAACAGGAAATGAAAATTCCAGATTTTAAAAATGCAAATTACAACGAACTTAGGAAAGCCTTCAGTGACTTGCATATTCAGCTAGGTAATATTGACAAAACAAGTGAACTGTAGGATAAGTTTAAAGATATATTCATGAGTGCCCACAGAATAAATATATACCCACTATAATTAAAGTAAATACTACCAAAAACAAACCTCCCTGGTTCAATCAGAATATTTGCAAGACGCTAAGGGAAATAAATAAATATCATAAACTAACTAAAAATGACATAACTAATGAACACTTCAGCTATCTATAGGCCTACAAACAAAGTAGAAAAAAGTAAAGAAATTAATCAGGACAGAGAAGCGTAATTACGAAATTTATATAGCAAATGAAAGTCTAAAAAATCCAAAGCAATTTTACAGTTATGTTTATGGTAATAGAAAAAACCCGGAATAGGGCCATTAATAAATAATGACCAGACAGTAACAGGAGATAGAAACATTGCTAATTTGCTTAATTAATATTTTTGTTCCGTTTTTACTAAGGAAGAACATAACACTACTCCTGAAACAAACGCAATAACGCATGAAATAGGAAACTTTACCATAAGCAAAAGTGAAGTGTTATGTAAACTGAACAATTTAATATTAATAAAATCCCTGGGCCAGATAATATTCACCCAAGAATTCTGAAAAATGCGAAAGAAGAAATAGCACAGTCCTTAACGCCTTACGAGCGGGCCCGTCAATAACTTCTACTACCCGCCAAGTGGGTGGTTTTACCCTAAACGACCTTGTTTCCATGCTCTTTTTCATGCATAAACAAGAGCCAGAGCGTAATACAATTATGTATCCCTGAAAGTGCGTAAATTGAGCTTTCCAATGACACCAGAACCATCCTTCTACGACCACGCGTTCTCTTGCAACGATCGTGCAAGACGAGTGCAAAATCCCTAAAATAAGGTAATTTCCTTACATAATTCCCTGTGTAGCGAGGCAGTGAGTGTGGGTGTGTGTGGAGTAAACGTCAGTAGTCACACGGGACCCGTGCCGAGCGGTCATGAGCCGACCTATGCTCCTCCACCCGCTCGTCTCTCTCTCAGAGCCATTATTGTTCCAAAATTGCACACAGACTTAAGTCGGTCCCCGCCACATAGTCCATGGTTCTCTAGCCCGACTTAAGTCCACCCCCGCCAGACAATGGTTAACTAACATATTTAACTTGTCGCTCAATCAGGAAACCGTACCTAGTGATTGGAAAACTGCAAATATCACTCCAATATCTAAGAAAGGAAATAAAGCCCAAGCAAGTAATTATAGACCAATCAGTTTAACGTCAATCATAGGAAAAATTATGGAAACAATTCTAAGAGACAAGATAGTAGATTATCTGGAGTCAAACTAATTAATAAGAGAAAGCCAATGTGGCTTTAGATCCAGTAAGTCATGCTTAACAAATTTGATATAATTTTATAATAAACTATTTACACATAATGAGTCTACTATATAATTAGACATAATTTACTTAGATTTCCAAAAGACATTCGATAAGGTACCTCATGGAAAATTATTGAAGAAATTAGAAATGTTGGGCATTAAAGGAAAAATTCATGCCTGGATAAAAAAGCTGGCTGACAAACAGGAGGCAGAGAGTAGTGATAAATGGAGTAGAATCTGAGTGGGAGCCTGTTTATAGTGGAGTGCCTCAGGGATTGGTCCTGGGGCCAGTTTTGTTTCTAATCTATATAAATGACATCGATGTTGAACTAAATAATACTATCTCAAAGTTCCCTGATGACAGACAGATAGGGAAATCAGAATTAACCGAACAAAACTGCAATCTGATTTAAATAAAATAGTTGAGTGGTCGGAAAAATGACAGATGCCATTCAATGTTGACAAATGCCAGGTCTTGCAAATAGGTAATAAAAACAAAACATATGAATACAAGATGAAAGGACAGCTAATCAAAACAAGTGCATTAGTTAAAGACTTGAGGGTTCTTATATCTGAAAACCTAAAGACCTCAGATCAATGTGCAGCAGCTGCAAATAAGGCCAATCGAGCATTGGGATATATTAAGAGAAATTTTACTTATAAAAATGAGAACATTAAGTACCTTTATTTAAAAGCATAGTGAGGCCCCATCTTGAATATGGTGTGCAATTTTGGTCTCCTTATCTGAGCAAGGACACTGGGAAGCTCGAGTCGGTACAGCGTAGAGCGACAAAGTTGATTCGGTCACTAAGAAATAAGTCTTATTATGAACGACTAAAAAATAAAAAAAAATCACTTAAGAAAAGAAGATTGTGAGATCAATGAATTGAGTGTTTCAAGATACTATAGGGATTTAACAAAATTGATGTAAATTCACTTTTCCAAATAGATAATAGTTCATTAACTCGGGGAAATGGAATGATATTAAAAACCAGGAGGGCGAATCTCGATGTCACAAAGCACTTCTTCACCTACAGTGTTGTCCTCGAGTGGAACAAATTGCCTGAGAAAGTGGTACAATGTAAGACAATTGACACATTCAAAAGAAGTCTAGACATTCATTTTGAGGAGGTGGGAATAATATAGAGGTGGGTGGGGAGAGAACCTTCTTCTTTGCTATCCTTGCCTTCTACTTTGTAGCAAATTCTATTTTAGCATTAAGTCCGGACTACCTAGTAGGGACCGCAAGGTCTGTGTAGCTATGTAACTCTCTATATATCTCGTTCTCTCTCTCTCTCTCTCTCTCTCTCTCTCTCTCTCTCTCTCTCTCTCTCTCTCTCTCTCTCTCTCTCTCTCTCTCCTGAGTATTTAGGTAAAGCTATAAATTAGGTAAATGTGGAATGTAGAGAATGGTGAAGAGAGTAGTGAAGGAACGTAAGAGAAGTGTAGATGAGGAATTTGGAAGGAATTTAAGTGTAAAATGGAGGGAGTGTAAGAAACTGTTCTGGAAAGAGGTCTAGAAAGTTAGGGATGGTAGTAAGTGAAGTAGTAAGGGTGTGAAAGATATGAATGGGCGACTGTTAGCCGAGAAGCAAGAGAGAGTCGAGAGATGGAGGGACCACTTCAACAAATTATTGAACATAAAGAAAGAAACGCCAGAAAACATAGTAGGATGAGGAATGGGAGGGAGAAGAAGAGAAGTAGTGGAGGAGGAGGTGGGGATCAGGAGGTCACAAGTGTGTGAAGCCTTGAAAAGATTGAAGATGGGAGTGTCTGGGGAAATGCTGAGGTATGGTAGTGAGATGGTAATTGAATGGGTATGGAAAGTGTACCTGATGACTGGAAGACAGGCATAATAGTCCCCATGTATAAGGGTAAAGGGGAAAGAGCAGTGTGTGATAATCACTGGTCGATATGTCTTCTAAGCATACAGTAGTTGGGAAGATGCACAGTAGGGTAGTGATAGAGAGAGTGAGAGTGAGAGCGAGAATGGAGAAATGGGTAGGTGACCAGCAGAGTGGGTTTAGGAAGGGAAGAAGATGTGTAGACCAGATATTTGTCTTGAAATGTATTGTGGAGAAATATCTGGAGAAGGGACAAAAGCTGTATGCTGCCTTTATGGACTTGAAGAAGGCCTATGACAGAGTTGATAGAGAAGGTCTGAGGAAAGAGCTGAGAATATACGGAGTAGATGACAAGTTGCTGAAAGCAATGAAGAGCATGTATGAGGATGCAAAGGTATCAGTATGTGTGGAGAATGAACATAGTGAGTTCTTTGATCTGAATGTTGGGTTAAAGCAAGTGTGTGTGACTTCCCCATGGTTGTTCAATATATGTATGGATGGAATCATGAAAGAAGGAAGAGCAGTGGATGTTGGTGTACCACTGATAAGGAAAGGAAACGAATGGAAGTTGCCTGTACTGCTGTTTGCCGATGATACAGATCTGATGAGCGATAGTGAATGGGAGTTGCAGGGTCTGGTTAATATGTTTGGAACAGTGTGTGAAAAATGAAATCTGCAGGTAAATGCGGGGAAGAGTTTGTTTGTGGTCTTTGAAAGAGGTTCAGTCACAGAGTGTGATTTGAGGTTGAATGGTCAGGCTAGGAGAATGTCAGCTCATTTAAGTATTTGGGCAGTGTATTGAGTAAAGTTCGGAATATGGATGAAGAAGTGCGGGAGAGGGTGCAACAGGGGAAGAGGGTTGTAGGAATGCTGAAAGCAGTAACAGGAAATAGGATGGTCAGCATGTAAGTAAAGAAGTTCTTGCATGATAGTGTGGTAATCCCGACATTGACATACTGTAATGAACCATGGATGTTGTTGGAGAGACACAAACCAAGAGTGAGAGGGCTGGAAATGAGCTACTTGAGAAGTGCGTGCAGAGTTACATGGAGGGATTGACAGACGAATGAGGAAGTACGAGAGCAGCGTGGTGTGGATGTAGATGTGCTGGAAAGTGTGAAAAGGAACACCTTGAGATGGTTCGGCCATGTGGAATGTATAGGAAGTGAGAGAATGACTAAGAGAATGTACGAGAGTGAGGTGGAAGGACAAAGAGGGAGAGGTAAACCGAGAGAGAGGTGGAAGGATGGAGTTAAGAATTATATGCGTGAAAGTGGTGCTGGATGGGAGGAGGGGCGTTAACTGACTGGGGACAGAAGTGCATGGTGACGATTCTTTCGTGGCCATCCCTCTGGGGATCATGGCGTCCGGCTATAGATAGATAGATAGAATGGGGTAACGTATCTCTTTCGCTATCTCTCTCTGTCTCTCTCTTACTTCTCCAATTTGCCGTCTTAATTTTGTTCTGGTTTAGCCCACGCCTGGCCCAAAACGCACAATATGCCCTCCCCCCGTTACTGTATGTTCTAGGGCCCCTCCTGTCCCCTTAACAAGCTCCCCCTTTCTGCCATACCTCGAGCTACCGTTATGACCCACCTCCTTAAATAGCCTTACGTTTTCTGATCCCCGGTCGTCTTCTATTATTTGTACACATATTTTCGGTGACTTTGCTTTTACATTTTTGAAATAGTACTATATAACGTTTATACATTATTTGGTTGAGGTCCATTAAGACTACAGTTTCTGCAAAGAATACCATTTATTAATAATTCCTCTTTACAAAAATTAAAAATCAACCAGGGTCAATAAATGTTGGAGTGGTCATACGGGTCATGATTTTGGAAACAGTACAATGTGTTAGTGAAGGGTGGTTAGTAGTTTACCTTGTCTTGGTTCTGGTGTTTTGCTAGTTTAACATTAATTATCCCTCTTTTTCTGTTGGCACTTGGGTCTTGTTTCTCATTATTGTAGGGAACAAATAGTTGGTTAATAACTGCGTTCAGTCTTCCTCAATGCTTTACTTCAAATTTGTACTAGCAAATACTTTAACCTTCACTGCCTTACTATTCTAGTCAAAACATCTCTATCTCCATATTGATTTCCCTCCCAATGATTCCTCCTCACGATCATAGATAATGGCTCTCAATGATCATTACTATCAGCATATTTCATATCATGTTAATCCAGTTTCCACAAATAATTCCGTCTCCTTCACTTTAGATTTTCCGTCATATATTTCTACATCTCGTGTGCCTTTCGTTCTGTTCAAGTGATTTACTTGAATACACTGAAATAACGTTCACAAAATTATATATATTACCTCCCTATAACCTATTGTTTTCCCATTTTCCTATTCCTATCCTTGCTACTTACTTAACTTTCCCTCTCCAGATAACTTCCTCCGGATGTCTACTGTACTATTAACAGTAAATTGCTTTCATCTTGTTTATCCATATTTGTCTGTCTCTATGTATGTACAGTATGTCCTCATATTATGTTCACCTCCCTTAGTTTATTTGTTATTATTACCTCATAATCTGGCATATGTGTGTTATTTTTATTCTATTAATTCTATTGCATCTATTCCCTTACCCTGGGGGTAAGTGATTAGAATATACCCCACGTGCCTCCTGCATGTCGTAAGAGGCGATTAAAGAGGTTGGGTCGGTGGGCTTGCGACCCCCACCCGTGAAAAATACTTAAGCAATGAAGAACAAACGAACAGCCTCGGATGTGAACGGACCCTGTGTTGATGAACTCCGACCGACTATGGACAATCTTGTGCACAATCTTAGAATAGCAACATGGAATGTGAGAGGCGTAAATTATGACACAAAAGAGAGAGAGGTACTGGAAGTGTAAGTGAATACCAGGCTGGATGTATGTGGAATGACAGAGACCAAATGGAAGGGTACAGAGGTGAGAGAGTGGGAGTGTGAAATGGGTGTGTGTGCTGGAGTGAGTGAGGGAGCAGCGAGAGAAGGTGCGTGTTTGTTTGTAAGTAACAAATGGAAGAAGCGTGTAGGAGACTATGGGTCTGTGGGTTGAAGGATTGTGTGGGTGAGAATGAAAGTAGGTATACAAACGTGGGTAATTATGTGAGTGTATGCTCAGACAGAGGATAAACTTGTAAGAGAGAAAGAGGAGTTCCGGGTGAATGTGGAGGCGTGCCTGGATAAGTTTGGCAAGAACAAAATAATATTTCTGATTGGGGATATGAATGGGAGGGTGGGTGATAGAAAAGTTGATGGAGTGGTGGGAGGGTGGGGGGTACCGTCAGAGGTGAATGGGAATGGTAGTGCACTTGTGGACGTATGTGTGGGGAGAAGGCTGTGGATAGCCAACACCATATTCCGACACAAAATGATACACAGGTACACATCTAAAGTGGTGTGGAGGAAGAATGATAAGGATAAGACAGTGGTGGAACGAAAGGCACTGATTGATTATATAATTTATGTGTGGATGAATGAATGAAGAAATCTGTGCTGGATGCTAGGGTGTATAGGGGTATTGGAGGGGGTCTGTCTGATCATTATGTAGTAGTAGCTAAAATTAGGATACAAAAGTAGTGGGTAAAGAGAGCTGGACTGAGGCGAGAGGAAGGTGGAATGGCGATGAGGGTGGAGAGGCTACAGGAGTAGGAAATCAGGAAAGAGTACAAGAGAGCAGTAGAAAGACGACTAGGTAGTTTTGACCAGGAAGGTATGGAGGAAGTGGAGGAGATGAGCAAGGTGTTTAAGGAAGAGATCTGTGCAGGATGTGAGGAGGTGTGTGGAGTAAGGAGAAGAGGGAGGGGAGTGAAAGGTACAGCATGGTGGACAGAAGAGGTACAAATAGCTGTGGAAGACAAAAAGAAAGCGTATAGAGAGTGGTTGGGTAGTAGAGGGAATGAAGATTTGGAGAGACAGAAGCGAGTGAGGTACGTGGAGAGAAAGAGAATGGTGAAGAGAGTAGTGAAGGAAAGTAAGAGAAGAGTAGATGAAGAATTTGGAAGGAATCTGAGTGTAAAATAGAGGGATTGTAAGAAACTGTTCTGGAAAGAAGTCAAGAAAGTTAGGGAAGGTAGCAAGGGCAACAGTAAGGGTGTGAAAGATAAGAATGGGGGAGTGCAAGCCGAGAAGCAAGAGAGAGTTGAAAGATGGAGGGAGTACTTCAACGAGTTGCTAAATGTAATGAATGAAGCACCAGCAAACATAGTTGGATGGGGTATGGGAGGGAGAAGAAGAGAAGTAGTGGAGGAGGAGGTGGGGATCAGATCAGGTCAGAAGTGTGTGAAGCCATGAAAAGAGTGAAGTTGGGGAAAGCACCAGGAACAGATGGAGTGTGTGGGAAAATGTTGAGGTATGGTGGTGAGATAGTGATCGAATGGGTATGGAAAATGTGCAAACTAGCATGGGAGAAGGGGAGTGCACCGGGTGACTGGAAGACAGGCATAATAATCCCCCTATATAAGGGTAAAGGGGAAAGAGGAGTGTGTGGTAACCACCGAGGAATATGTCTTCTAAGCGTAGTAGGGAAGGTGTACAGTAGAGTACAAAGGAGTACAAAGGAAATCAAGCAACAACAAATCTAGTGACCCTTCTAGGCTGCTTGTCCTCCAAAACACTGAGGATCAAGTGTCCAAACAGTGGTTTAGAGTGGGTAAGGGAACATTGGAAAGGGAACTACTGCCCTGCCACTAACGTGGCAGGACTAGGAAGTTAGTAGGGGACATATGGGTTAGTAACTGAGGGGAGGATAAAATAAAGTTATTCATTTACAAACGCAGTCAGTCGCGGGTTTGATGCGAGATATTTGTCTAGGCGGAATTTAAATGAATCAACGGTGCTGCAGTCTATAACGTGTCGGGGAAGCCCATTCCACAAGTTGACAACTCGATTGAAGAAGAAATTCTTAGATTCGTGTGAGTTAAAAGATTTACCAATAATTTTGCAACCGTTTCCCCGCGTGTAATTAGATTGGTCGATAGTGAAGTACTTATTACAGTTCATATTGTCGATGCCTTTGATGATTTTAAACACTTGAATTAAGTCACCTCTTAATCTGCGCTGGGTTAAAGGAAATAGATTTAATTCTCTAAGACGCTCTTCGTATGGTTTGTTCTTTAGGCTAGGTATCATTTTGGTAACTCTACGTTGAACTCGTTCTAGCTTGTTTATGTCTTTTTGGTAATAAGGGCACCAGCATTGAACGCAGTATTCCAGAAGAGGGCGGACTAAGGAATTGTAAAGG
>CM064485.1:44063769-44178769 GCA_032716605.1 Paralithodes platypus
ATGCTTTCCATTTCCACAAGTTTCAAAATTAGTTTATAGTAAACAGTGCATTTGTAATAATTAGGCTCAAACGCAAGCACTGAAATGTCTTTATTGGGCTTACCATTGGGGCTTCCAGCAGCATTTGCATAATAATACTAGCATATCCATCTTTATTTCAATATCAATGTTGAACTCATCTTATTAGTAGTTTCCCCGCACTTTAAAATATTATATCTTTATATAGTAAACGAAGTCTGTATGTTTATACTTTTTATGCTTAGCCTGTCATTTCGTTCATTACATTTATTTTCTATATTTGTATTTTATGTTTTTGTTTTACCTGCCTTAAACCATGACATTTGTTGACGTTGAAACGAAGCTCTTGTATATCAGATTCCCTTTGGTGTCTCTCTACCATTGTTCAACCTTTAACCTTGTGTCTGTTTTGTGAACCTTGATCGGGCATGTCCAGGCCACGACATTGTTATTTTTGGGCCACTAGGTTAACCACTTGAGGATTATGATGCATTTTGGCAGTTTAATCTGGCTATCAATTAGATGATTTTAGTTATATTAGGAACGGGATATGGAAGACAGAGAGTTATGTGAAACAGTAGTCTGAATCCATCTTTCCTTCATTTATGACTTAAAAATATTGTGTGAAACTCCGTGTGTCCAGACATTTTTGGCACTCGTCACAGGTAGTTTTGCCTTCTGTCTTCCTCATCCACATAGAAAAAAACAAAAATATGAGGTGGTGGTGAAAATGGCTGATACCTCAATACTTTAGGACCTGAACCTGACATGACCTGCATCTGGGCTATAATAATGTATGGTACCGGGATTGTCTCGCGTTGGCGTTCGATACTGATTCAAATGGATACGTACGCCATTAATGCTCTTGACTGTACACTGTTTAGATTTAACCCGTTCAGTATTTGAGGACGTTGTTTCTTCCTTTATTATGGCTATCATTAAACGATTGTATTAACATATGCCCGTTACCCCAGGATAGGAGCCCCGAGACAGAGGAGTGTAATTCAACACAAACCTCAACAACAACCACACCATCTCTAAAAGCCCAAACATCAAAATAAATTTTAACCAAAATCAATTAAATTCAACCAACACACCAACCAAATTCAACCAAATATCAAACAACCGTCATACATCAATCAAACATCAAACACCTAGATATCAACCAAATTAACCAAAATGAACTAAAGTGAACCAAGCATCAACCACACTTTCAACATACACCACACATCATACCAACAAGGCTATCAACCTAAACATCAACCAACATTAACCAACCCTCAACATCTAAACCAACACTTAACATCAACCAAATTCAAACAAACATCAACCAATCCTCAAATTCAACCACAAATCAGCCAAAATATTAACCAAAATTTAACCAAAACATTAACCAACCCTCTATTGTAGCAAGGGAACATTTCATGTAACGAAATGTTAATTATAACGTATTTATGATCACCCTCACCTGGTTCATCCACAAATGGCACCATTTGATTTGTCCACAATGGCCACCTTATCAATTCCTTAAGGGGAAGCGTCACACAAGGGATGTTTATGTCAATTTTTATGAGCAATTGTAGATTGGCATTTTCAAAATAAAAGGTTCGTAAGAAGAAACTACCTAACATAATCTAGTTCGTTCTAGTGTATGATTCCGATGGCGAAATCGCCTCAAAATACTACACGAAGAAACTTGTTCAAATGCAAATTGCTGGCAACAAAATGTTTGTGTGACACCACCTTTAGACTTAGGAGCTTACTATGAACATTGTTAGTTATATCATGCAGCATGTCAACAACTGTATTAAATTATTTTCCTGGCATTCTGGTGAGTGATTCTCCTTGTAGAATACGATAAACTGCAACTAGAGCTTGATTGTTTATGCCAGAGAAGCCAATTGCAATTCCGCAAATTTTGCTTGCACAGGAGGATGGTAGTGCTGATTGTCCTTTAAATGAATATGCTTCCCTCTCAAGGTGCCTTGAACTTGTGGATTATATATATTGAGGAATAAATAATCGTAAGTAAGTGGAAGGACATTAGATTAATGCTTATTGTCGTGAATTATCCTGACTCTTGAAATGATATCGAGTACTCACATCTGTCAGCAACGTGTATGTTCCTTTAGCCTGTTGGTGAATCTTGACATTAATCTGCTGTACATATTTCCAAAGCTCGTCTCCAACCATGGGAAGTGTAATCACGTAATTTAGTAGCGGCATAGCATGGACGCCCAACAATGTGCCTCGTTCCTTGAGGAAGAGTCGGCAGGCAGTAGTTTGTCGAACATATAGGTGTAGTGATCTTTCTCCAGTCCTGCTTCCGTACTACCTCTACCAAAGCTGTGTTGATCAACCCTTGGAAGAAAAGAGTTTAGAGTTCACCCCATTGTGATTGACCAATGCTTAATCAATACATCCAGAACTGAGGGAGGTTATAAGAAAAGGGATCCATCTTGCATGTTTTGGGGTTGGATTCATTGGTGGTGCCAAATGCCAAGGTTATTAATGGTGTATGGTCTCAGTGTGGATATATCAAGAAGTAGCCCCCTTAATTTTTCAGGATCTTTCTCTTAAACTGTTTCTGATTACCTCCATAGCTTGTTCTGACTTACGTTCTATCCACGCAGCTGTCCAAGTGGCAATTGGTCCACTGGATGTCCCACAATGATATCGTCCATTATGTTTAGAATAGACTGGGACACATGGGGTAAGGAGAAAAGATCAGTGATTGAATGGTGTGATGAAACTAGAAGATGCTTATGGTGAGAGTAACCTGGATACAATGGAGCAGTGTTGTCAGAACTTGCGTTGCGACAGAGGCGAACCTTACACAAGGGTAAGTCATGCTCATTGAAGGGTTCCATTGACGAACTTTGCCAGTTCATCGTACACATCAGTGATGTCGATTACCTATAGGAGAGAATGTATGTATTAGTTTTGAGTGACTAAATTTGATTATAGTTTGTCTTTGTTGATTATAGTCTGCATTTGTTATCTTTTGAAGAAAATTTAATTTACCAATCTTAATACAAAGTTCAAATGATTTATATATAAGTAGACTTAAGTCAACTGCCTGGCTGTAATATATACTTTTATAATAGAGGTCAAAACTATCAGATAAATAATTGTTCATGTAATGTATATTTGGCGGAATAAAGTTTATATCTTTTATCATAAAATTTTCACCAATAAAGTTCACCTTAAAATCTACCTAGCAGGGTCAGCCATCTCAGACCACCACATTGCTTTCATCTCGTGGCCCGGAAACAATGCTCGAATGCTATTTATCTTTAATGAAAGAAACATAGGGTATTTATGACAGTCGGCAATTTAAAGTTCATAACCATATATTTCAAGTTTTATAGTTCACTTGACAATATGAATAAACATTCTCTGTGGTAATAACTAATTTTAACCCACAGAACCCCAGCGATGCATGGTATGTGGCACCTATGTATGTAACGCCTAAAACCCCAGCGCCGCCGCAACTGTGTTGGCAATCTTGATCGTAGTACTATTGTCTTATGGCAGCAGCTAGAGGGTATAGGATGTACCTTAGGAAGGATATGGCCAAAAAAATAGCGATACTTACGCACCCATCCAAGTCAAGCCGCGTGGGTTATGAGGATGTGGGGCCGGGAGGAGGACGCCCGTTTACCCTTTGACCTTACGAGTGGTTGCACCATGTCGGACCAGCTACCTCTAGCTGTCACCACTCACGCTGGTGTGTTAGTGTTGAAGAAGCCCTTGCAATAATCGAGGATAGTGATGTGCAAGATAGTGACCCTGAATCGTCAGATGAAGAAGATTCAGGGGAGGAGTCGTCGCCCATCACTGAGGGAGCTAGAGGAGAGGGCATAAAAGGAAACAATGTTCCCATTCCTAGTCCGCCGCGGGGCGGCACAACAAAAGGAGAGGGGGCAGAGTGCATCACTCCCCCACTGCTCCCCATGATATAATTGACTCCCTAGCAACGTGGGGAAGAGGATGAAGATGACCCAGATCCCATGGAATTCTCCAGAATTCGGCCACGCCATCGTAGAGGTCAGAAGGGACCAGATGCTCTTCCTCCCCCACAACACATGCGTTCTCCCCACCACAGACCTCCCACTGTCTCAATCAACTAAAAGCTGCAACCCCCAATACATTTTATGGGTTGCCGGTGGGTGCAGCTATCTTGGCAGCAACAGCCAGTGTCTTCCTCAGACGAAACTGATGACGGAAATGCCTACCCTGGAATCATCTCCCCACGTCGCCTGTTCTCCACCTGTCAGCGTGGGGCTGACCTCCAGGGTCATTCTCCGCCTCGCCACCTCTACACCACAACATCCATACTTCCTTTCCTCACTACTTTACACAACCCATCATCACCCCCGGCCCACTACCTTACTCACCTCTCAGGCATTGTGTGTCAACCTCAGCCTGGGCCCTCCAGCAGACACGAAACCTCCAGACTACCTAAGACCCCAACACCGCCTGCATCGCCACAACGCCCAGATCGTCCACGACGCCCTACCAGCCAATGTGGGTTCGAGATCAAGCTCCAGGTCAACATCTCGATCAAGATCTAAGTCAAGGTCAAGAGGCAGAAACAATGCCCTCGGGCAAAACTCTAGACGTCCCAGAATTCTAACATGGTCCTGGCCATCGGTCATCCTGATGGGGCGTGAAAAAGAACTGTTCGATAAAGAAGTACTGGTCCTTGGATTCCCCTTGTTCATACTCAACCTCGTCGGCAAGATCATGAGCAGGAACAGTTTCTTGGCCATACTGGGTAACCTTTTTCCCCCCCACTCATTGATAGGTGTGGCAGGCCAAACAAGAAATCCAGGAAACAAACCAGAAACTAGGAAGGACCCCATGGAGAGGATAAGACCCATCTTACGAGTACCTGAAGGTGAAGTTTGCTGCCCCATCAGACCTCCACTACAAACTTATAATTGATGAGAGTTTGCTGCTGTGGAGGGGAAAATATTGGCAATGGCAGTACATGCGCCAGTAACGGTCATTGTTATTAGCGACTGAAACTGTCCGTGATGCGGTGACTGTTGCACGGGCTTCATCAAAGACAGCATTCTGTACATGGAAAGAAGAACCAAACTGGTGGAAATCAAGGAAGTACAGAATTTCTGGAATCCGGTCGTGATCACTATGATGCTTTGACATGGGCCACATAATGTACCCTGACACTTGGTACACCAACCCCGCAATTGCCAAGTAACTACAGAGCAGCACTACAGGAATGTCTGTACGGCACCATCAGGAGCGACTTGTTGGTTTATGCCAGAGATGCCAACCAGGAGGGGAAAAGGGCTCAATCATCTACCGGCAAGCAAACAATGTCCTCATGTTGGCCTGGATGGATAACCGTGATGTGAACGTTCTCACAACTGTCCACCGTCCCATCTTCCAAGACAGCAGATGTCATGACCAAAGCAACAGGTTGAAACAATCAGGAAAACTTTTGGCCATCTGCGACCACAACATCAATATGCGTCTGGTGGAAAAATCTGATGCTGTCATCTCATCAGGTGAGTGTGCGAGGAAAGACAATGATGTGGTAGAAGGGAGTTCATTCTTCCACCTCCTCGATATAAACATGTTACAACTGCCAAATCCTCCACTCAACAATCATAGGGGCAAAAACGAAACGATCGGAGAACTTCTGCCATCGAGTTGTCGAGGGGATTATTCGTTGAAGAACTGTGACTGCAGACCACCGCCCAAGTAAGCGCCCCGCACATCAACAGCCAGCAGCAGAAGGGATTGCCAGGCTGACCAGAATGCCTACTTCCCTGACTGGATGCCGCCCACACAGGGTAACGAAAGACCCTCGGCAGACGGTGTCATTTGTGCCGGAAACCAACAACACAGAGGACCCCTTCAAGATACAGGTACCACGGTACTTGTGCATAGATTGTGATGTTGCCACTGTGTTTCCCAGTCTGAGTTCAGGGAGTATCACACCCTTTACCATGCACAAACAGTTGTGTGCAAAGGCTTGTTAATAAAAGACGCTGATAAAAAGTGAAGAGTGTGTAAAAACAACAAAGTTGTAAATATACATATACAATTTGCCGAAGACACAATATGTAACGTGATAAGTGACACTCATATATGTAAAACAGTGATGGGGAAACACCAATAATTGTAAATTTATCATTAAACATTATGAAACTGTGAACAATGAAGATTATGATTTAAAGACAATACAAGGTGAAATAGAATAACGATAAGCATGCGATACCAAAATACAATGTGTAAATCAAAATTCTAAGTCAAATGTGTGTAAAACAATGTGTAAAAACTCAGTATTCTAACTATTTCATATTTTTTCACCCAACCAACTTTAACCTTACCACACACGATAAAGTATAAATCCAATACACGACTGGCGGGAGGAGAGGCAGAGATGAAAGTGAAAGTGAAGGGTGGGAAAGCGTGGTAAATCAGCAGGCTGTGTGTTTCATGCGTGCGTTCTGGTTTGTGGGTCCCGGGCAAAAATGTTCCGCCCGTAGCCATGATAACCAGGACGCGCACCTGCCTCTGCCACTCGATGGCATTATAAAACTTGAAAATATGCACTTATAACACTGTAACTTCACTTACAACTGGCATTCTGTGTGGATTTACCATATTGCTATTTGATGATCTATGAAGGCACACATGATAGCTTGGGTGGTGTAAATAAGTGTCATTTAAAAAACCTGGAGGCATCGTACGTCCAGCCATGACTGCCTCGCCCAGTTCTGTCGTCTGCAGGAGCGTGAAGTTTGAAGAGGTCGGCCGGCAAGCCCAGTCGATGGTCAGGAAACCCCCCCCCCCCAGGACCCACCAAATGGAACCGAGGGTGAGTGGTTTTATATTAGTCTTTCCTTAATTTCTAATCCATATAAGGTGTTTTCAGGAAAAACCAAAATATCCTCTGTGTACAATTATCATAGAGGCTATCAGCCGGTGATTTGTGGGTTAAATAATAATAAAATATAGCAAATTAGACTAAACTACAAGAACATTGAAAATAAAAGGCAAATATATGTTGGTGGTTGATATTAATGTGTTACTCAGAATACCAAATAGTATAAAGTGAATGACAAACGTTTAAACATTGCCTACCTGCAAGCACAAGTCCAGTGCGTGTTTTCAACGATTGCTAAATCAAGGCATCTCTGTCAGAATTGGATTGAATGCTGTAGGACCATGGTATTAAATCCATTCCTGACCCGTGTCATAAACTCCAGAAACCCTTATCATCTGCTGGGAATAACCACTTGTCAATTTCTTTTCCTGAAAATATACAGAACGTTAGTAGTGTATTAATCCTTTTGAAGATTATAGATTATTGTGCATTGTTGACAATTCATTCTGGCTCTCATTAGCTTTTATGGAATTCGAGATAGATCTGTGGGGAATTATAAGGAGCAAAGACTTGTTTCAACAAAAAAATTGTAATCCTACTTGAGACCTCTACATAAATCCATATAGGGGGAGATTAGATATGGCACAACAACACCACACATCGAACAAAAGCGGCTAAGACTCGAGGAGAGGGTATAAGCATTAGAATAAGGAGTCCGCTGGAACGCCTGTTTCATTTGCTGGCCTCTCTTACTGATTTTCCCTTTTGTGTCTCACTTACACTGAGAATAATCCAGCTTAGCTCTCACAAACACCTCTTCCCCCTAGCTACTTCTTACTTCAACTAACACTGAACATGCACACCACATTTCCTTCTTCCACATTAAAATTAACAATATGCTGAAACAAATAGCCCAGCCTCGGAGTCCCCAGGTGGTGAAGGTTGGGTGGGGCACCATAAATTCCCCAACACCCGCTCGACATTCCCATGACCAACCCCTCAACAAATTACTGGACCTCGGCCTGTTACTCTTATTGTTTAACTTTTGCAAAATTCGTTGCCTATCCTCTAATTTTCCCTCTGTTGAACACCATCTCTCCTCCCTACAAACCTGATCTCCTTTTGCTCACTGAAAACTCAGGTGCCTGAAGCAACTGCCAGCAGCTCCGTCTTTTATCCCTCCTACCTTGGTCCATCATAGTTTCAAAGCCAAAAGTGGATGGTTGTGCATACATGCACAACAAACTCACTTGCTCTTGTTGTGTCCCAATTTTGACTCCTCTGAATTCTCAACTTTATGGCTCAAACTAAATTGTCATTCTCATACTAAATATTTGGTGCTACCTAGCTTTGCCCTAACTCCACCGACTTTCCCAAATTCTTTGACTATCTAAACTCTAAAGTGAAATACATTCTATCCATTTATCCACTTTTCTCAGAATCTCCATTTTTAGGAGATTTCAATGTCTTCAATTCTACTGACCAACCTGGGGATAAGCCTACGGTCTTTCCTATCCACTAAATGACCTAGAGCAGCAGCTTCAGCAACCCACCATTATCCTGGGATCGCTTCGGAGATCGACCGCCACAATTCTTGACTTGTTTCTAATTATAACTTATAACCCTTCTTCTTATACTGCCAATCATTTTTCTACTCCTCCTTGTGGCTCCTCTTCCGACCATAAACTTATCTTTCTACAACATGTCCTATTCTCTGTAGTATGACCACCCGATCCTCACAGACGGCTGGCGCTTGTGGCACTTTGGAGCTGCCGATGCTGGGAGGCTCTCCCGCAGTACTTCTTTGATTTCCCATGGTATATATTTTTGCTTCCGTGGCCATAGCACCAAGAGAGAGCACTCAGAGAGTGCTGAACGCATTACCGAGGCTAATTGCTATCGGGCATGAGAGGCATACATTCCATTTTTCTTTCTCCTCAAGAATTAATGCTATTAAAAAATCCTTAGTTTACTTCACGCCGGCTGTTCTACTGCTGACCGCAATAAGGAGGAAAGCATTCAAAGCGGTACCGAACGCCTTAAAACCCAAGGAAACTCATTCTTTCTCCATGCGTTTATGCCCGGAATCAAGCCAAATCTGGTTCTCCGCGACTTGCCTACAACACTCTTTTCATCAATAATAAATGCCACTTGAACTATCCCAATCTAGCTCTTCCTCACACTTTCTGGCATCTAGCCAAAAACCTCTCCAACAATTGTCTTCCCCGTCTTTCCCTCACCTGTGTACACTCTGCACTTCTTCCTCTGATAAAAGCTGAACTCTTCGCTCAAACTTTTATTGCATAGAAACTCCAACCTTGGATGATTCTGGTGCTATTCCTCCCTCTCCACCCCCCTCTCTTACGTTATGCCTAATATCCTAACTCCTATCCTAAAGATGTACCTTTCTACCATCTCTGGTGTTCCTCCTATCGTACTAAAAAAAATGAGCTTCCGTGCTGACTCCCTGCCTAGGCAAACTCTTTCGTCTTTGTCTCTCCTCTAATGTCTTCCCTTCTTGTTGGAGGTTTGGCTCTCATTCAACCTGTCCCAAAGAAGGGTGACCAATCTCAACCCTCCAACTATCGTCCAATTGCTCTCATCTCTTGTATCTCTATAGTAAAGTATTTGAAACTATTCTTACTTTCAAAATTCTTAAAAACAATTCTTCTTATAATCTACTCTCAGATCGCCAGTATAGCTTCCTTAAGGGTCGCTCTACTGGCGATCATCTTCATATCTTACTCACTCTGGGTCATCCTCCTTTCGGGACTTCGGTGAGACCCTTTCTATTGCGTTAGACATATCGAAGGCCTTCGATAGAGTCTGGCACACATTTCTAATTTCTCCATCTGTGCCTTTGTATCTAATTTCCTTTTCGGCCATTCCATAGCTGCGGTTGTGGACGGCCATCGTTCACTTCCTCATCCTATCAACTCCTGTGTTCCTCAAGGAATCTGTCCGATCTCCCATTCTCTTTCTAATTTTCATAAAAGATCGCAACTGTACACTCGGATACCATAGTCTCTGGCCCACTCCTCTCTGGCAAGAGGTGAGGCCAGGACCTTTACTAGACGGCGGCCCACAGTGATGGTTAGGGGTGGGGTTGGGGGGAGAGGGTAATAACGCACACACGAACACACTGTGAAGCATTTGAGGTCTTTGAATCCTGCCTTAGCCTCACAAATAAGTATGACATTTATATATTATTATTATTATTATTATTATGATTTAAATACAAGTGACATAGCCAATATTTAACTGATATACTAGTTTGTGCATATCTCTCTCTCTCTCTCTCTCTCTCTCTCTCTCTCTCTATATATCTATATATATATATATATATATATTATATATATTATATATATATAATATATATATATTATATATATATATATACCGGTATATACGGTATATACAGTATATATATACACACACACACACCACACACACACAATATATTCTTATCTTATTTTGTTTGCATGATATGATATTTGTGTTCGATTTAATATTACCTTACCATTTATATTAATATTATATATGTTGATTAATACTATCTTGGTATTTAATACTTTAGTTTTTCATTTTACATATTATTAAATAGTATTTTATAGTGTAAACATGCTTTAGAAGAAAATATTCATGCGCGTTGGTTTAAAGTGAACCCTATATATCACACAACATGCATCAGACCGAAGTTATTCATGGGTATTGCTTTACCTGCGTAGGACTGAAACCTCTCTAACAGTAAGTATAATGAAAATATACATTGTTTTAATTATTACCCTATATGAAAGATATAATTCAGAAAGCTACCAATGATATATGTCTATGAATTAGTTTATTCACACACACTTCACCCCCACACACTCAAATGTCTGTAATGAAGTTCTATTCGTATTCCTATTCCTTTCCAGCACTTTCCTCTCACTCTTTATCTCCTTACTCCCTCTTTGCCTCACCACCACCACAACCACATCCCCCTCTCTCTGTCATCCAGTCTCACCACACCTCAACACAAAATACACATACACACTATCTCTCTCTCTCTCTCTCTCTCTCTCTTTCTGTGTGTGCGGCCCAGTCTGTTATTTCTTTAATGATCTATTTTGAAGCCTTCCCTGAACTTCTATCCCTCTATCTATCTAATTGTTCATACCGGTAGTTATACTCACTCATGCTAAAGGAAATATTGCATATGTTTGTTCTCAATAGAATGGAATAAAGGATTTTATATAATGCGAAATGATGGAAACAAATATCAAATAACTACAAGAATGTAACCAACAAAGATAGTTTTCCTGGATTGTTTTGCTTCCACACCCTATAGTTTTCCGTTGTTGTGTTAGGCCTAATAATAGGAGGAAAGAAACTTGTCTTGAATTATAGCATATTACCGTTTTAGTTATGGAACAGCGGCCACAACAACGTGTGCGACCACCACGAACCAGGTTTAATTAACCAAAGGTGATAACACGCCACTCAATGATTGTTGGTTAAGTCAGCTACTGAGGATCTCTAGAGAGACTGTTCGACTATGGGTGAAGCCTTGTCACGTGTTGACCAAGGCCCAGATCCGGACAACCACAAGTCACATCACCTGAAGAAAACACAATATGGAGGGAAGTAGAAATAGCACCACTAACAACTGCAGCAAATAATATAAGGGATGGCGATTGAAGGAGGCCAGTATACATCTTCATTCCTGCTCACAAGGAAACGTAAAATACGTTAAACGTTAACGTATACAGAGAAGGTTGTTCAATATTTGTTCAGGCGTATATAAATAAGGGGGATGACTTTATGGTCTGTATTTGTTTACACAAGAAGACATCTGTTGCATCTGTCTCGGCTCATGGGCGCCATAGTTAATGTTAAGAGCAATAAGATATGCGAGAAACAGCGTGTGAAGACTACATATAAATATTATTGACAATATTTCGCTCTGGCCAACTTTTTAAAGACCAAAAATACCCTCCATTTTAATATATATTTAATAAGCAAGGCCCGAAAATAGCATGCGTGCGCGCGTGTGTGTTTGTGTGCGCGGTTGCAGGTGAGCAAGTGTAGATGTGTGCATGTAATAATAACATGTTGGGTTTAGATTTATTAGTAATATTTCCATGTGTAATTAGTGCATGTCAGCAAGTGTAGATGTGTGTGCATGTAATAATAACATGTTGGGTTTGGATTTATTAGTAATATTTTCATGTTGACTTATTGCATGTGATCAAGTGTAGATGTGTGTGCATGTAATAATAGCATGTTGGGTTTAGATTTATTAGTAATATTTTCATGTGGAATTATTGTTATGGCATTAGCATAATTACTGTTTTAATGCATTCATAATTTCAACTTTGTCCATTTAAATAGATGTCTATGAGTATGTATGAGTACGTTCTGAGAGTGAGGGTCTGAGTCTGAAGGCTGAGACGGTGAAGCACTTGAGCGAAGCAACCAGCCGCTTCAGAGATGGAGCTGCTTCGAGCCATGATGGATGCTTCACATGTCTCACTCCCCAGACTGGAACAAGACCTCACGGGCTTCACCGTGTTGAGCGGTGGAATGTACAGGCTCTCAGCCTATGCCCGAGAGGGAGTAGTTGGAATATAGAAAAAAAAAAAAAAAAAAAAAAAAAAATGTATGGAGCACAGAACTAATGCTGGGTTTCTAATATAATATTGTATTATAGTTGTGGAAGGTTTTTCTTTGACGAGTTAAATATTATTACATTAGTCAGAGTAATTATGTGATATAATGCCATTTTGTGCAGTAAATTAAAAATTAAAAGACAACTTAAACATACACACATTATTTTGTTCTTGACAAAACATTATTTACAGTATATACTATTATCGAATTGTAAACTAGAATGAATGGAGACGAAATTAAATATAAATATATATTTATATAAATATAAGAGGGTAACAATGTAATATCAGTCAGATGAAACAACAAATAACATGCAATCACAATAAGGTAACGTGAGAGATACTGTACATGCAAAACTATAGAAGTATCAGTTATATCTTGACTATGGCACGTTTACATAATAATAATAATAATAATAATGATAATATATATATGTCACATTTATTTGTGGAGCTGAGGCAGTATTCAAAGACCTCAAAAGCTTTACACTGTGTTCGTGTGTGCGTTACCCTCTTCCACAAACCCCACCCCTAACACCTCTTGCCAAAGAGGAGTGGGCTAGAGACTATGGCATCCGAGTGTACCTCCAGTCCTATCCATTCATGTGCTGGTGACTCTACCTTACACTATTCAACTACTTTTCCAGAATGCCCCAGTAAACAATCCCTCAAAAACAATTGTAATGAAGCCCTACATTTATCGTCTGATCTAACTACTATTTCCAATTGTGGCAGAGAAATCCTTGTTGCCGTTAATTCTAACAAAACCCAATTTCTCCATCTTTCTACCCGTTGTGAACTCCCAGAGGACTATCCCTTATACATCACCAATACAAAAATCAACCCTTCATCTTCTCTCAGTATTATTCTATCTATCTATCTATCTATATGCTCAGGCCCAATCCCCATTTTGGGGGTAGCGGACTCAAGACAGAACAAGAACAGGGAAAACACAAAAACAACATAAAACAACGAATAAACACAGACAAAAAGCACAAACTCACACAAATCCAGGTCACCCAGGAGAAGACCCAGAGACCAGGGTCACCAAGGTCGCTCCAGCACTCCCCCGGCCCCCGATCACCCGGAGAGGTTCCGATCTCGGCAGGCAGACATGCAGCGGAGCCAAAGCCACAAGCCCTCCCACCACACTTCCAGGCACACCCTTCATATTAATCGTCTCCCCGGACCAGGCGCCTGATGGACTATTATCTAGTCTAACTTGCGCCCGACCCCTTACTCCAAATGACAACGTGTTCACTCAACTATTCACAAGCATTCTCCATTCACTCCTGTCCACCACCACTTCCCCTGCCTGATCTATAATCATTCCTCTATCAACCAAAGCTTTTCTTACACAGTCTCTCCATCTCAATGGGGGTCTTCCTGCCCTTCTATCTCCCCTTGTACCTGACTCACATATTCTCTTTGTAAGCCTTTCATCTCCCATTCGTTCAACATGACCATACCAGCTCAGCACCCTTCTGTCCACTCTGGCTGACAAATGTTCCTGCTGCCCCACTCTCCTACGTATCTCTTCATTCCTCAATCTGTCTCTACGAGTAACTCCACACATACTCCTCAAGCAGCTCATCTCCATCACATCCAGCCCTCTTTTCTCCTTTTTCTTCAGAGCCCATGTCTCAGCCCCATACATCACTGTTGGCACAACAATTCCTTGATACAGTGCACTTTTTACTTTCACTCCGAGATTTCTCGTCTTCCACATACTTCCCATTGCTCCGAAAACCTTCCTTCCTTCACACACTCTCTGTTTACCTCCATTTCCATACCTCCACTCCTGCTTATCGTTCCTCCTAGATATTTAAAACCCTTTACTTGTTCCAATATTTCCCCATCCAGCCTCACATCTAGATTCACCCTATGCTCTCCCCTATTACACACCATTACTTTACTTTTATAGATGTTCACCTTCAGTTTCCTCCTTAAACAAACCACACCAAACTCTTTGACTACCCGCTGCAGTTTCTCATCAGAATCCGCCACCAATGCTGTGTCATCAGCGAACAGCAACTGATTCAACTCCCAATCTCTACCATTCTTTCCTACTAAACCCAATCCTCTTCCCATAGTTCTCCTTTTCACCTCCCTCACCACACCATCCATAAACATATTAAACAGCCATGGTGACATTACACAACCCTGTCGCAAACCAACCTTTACCTCAAACCATTCACTCAACTCACCATTTCCTACTCTCACACATGCTCTGCTCCCTTCATAAAAACTCTTAACTGCTTCTAACAAATTTCCTTCTATTTCATTAATCCTTAACACCTTCCACATTGCTTCACGGTCCACACGATCATATGCTTTTTCCAAGTCCATAAAAGCCCAAAATATCTCCTTATGCTTCTCTAAATACTTCTCGCATAACTGTCTTACTGCAAACATCTGATCCACGCACCCTCTTCCCCTCCTAAAACCGCACTGTTCTTCTCCTATTGCAACTTCTGTACACTTTATTATCCTCTCTATCAACACCCTGCCATACAGCTTTCCAACCACTGACAATAAATTATTACCTCTATAAATTGAACACTCCTGCCGATCTCCCTTTCCCTTGTACAACGGCACAATACATGCACTCTTCCAGTCTATTGGTACCATTGATACAGCAAAGCACACATTGAAAAGTCTCACCAACCAATCAATTATCACATCTCCACCCTTCTTTATACACTCCACAGCAATACCATCCAAACCTTCTGCTTTTCCCGCTCTCATTTGTTTCACTGCTTCTTTCACCTCATTTTCCTCACTCCTTTCATTCATTCCCTGCCACCTGGGTGACCTGGGTAACCTATCTCCATCCACCTCTGCTTCAATCACTGCTTCTCTTCCATCTCTTGTATTTAACAAAGATTCAAAATACTCGGCATATCTTTCCTCACTTCAACTGGTTCCACTAGTAATTCTCCATTTGCATCTTTCACTGACTCTTCCCTCTTTTGTCCTCCTTTCCTTACTCTATTTACCTCCTTCCAGAACATCTTCTTTCGTTCTTCAAAATTCTCACTCAACCTTTGACCGCACCTTTCGTTTGCATCTTTTTTCGCTTCTCTAATTTTCCGTTTTGCCTCTCTCCTTTTCTCCTTGTACCTCTCCCATACCTCAACACTACCATCCTGTAAAACCCTCTCAAAACACTGTCTCTTCTCCTCAACTGCCTTTCTCACCGTATCATTCCACCACTCGCTTCCCTTCCTGATACCTCTGCCTCCTACTTTCCTTTTGCCGCATACTACCTCTGCACTTGCTTTCACTCCTTCCTTAAACTGTTGCCATTCAACCTCTACTTCTCTCTCTTCCATCTCTCTCACTTCCATCCACTTTTCATTTAGTTTTTCCTTGTACTCCCTCTCTTTTTCACTCTTCTCTAACTCACTAACTTTTATTACCTCTCTTACTTCACGCTTGTCTCTTATTCTCCTGTAACTCTTAACTCTTAGCTTTCCCTCCACCAGATAATGATCTGACATACCCTCCGCCTCACCTCTCATCACATTCACATCCAGCAGTCTACACAATCTTTCCCTTGTCACCAGCACATAATCCATCAATGTGCTCTCTACAATCTCTCCTCTCACAAGTCTATGCCAGGTGTACATGTGTATACACCTTTTTTTGAAGAACGTATTACCTACACTCAATCTGTAATCTTCACATACATTTTTCAGTCTTTCTCCACTCTCGTTTACACCATCCACACCAAAACTACCGATGACTCCCTCAACAGGCTCATTTCCTACCCTGGCATTTAGGACCCCTAAAACTATAACATTTTCATTTTCATATAACCCTTGTAGACAATCTCTTAAATCCTCCCAGAAACCCTCTACCTCGTCTAACTCTCTTTCACTTCCTGGTCCATACACACTTACAAAACCCACCTTTCACCCTTAAACCGCATTCGCACCCACATTAGCCTTGATGACACCTCTTTCCACTCTTTTATAAACTCTCTCAACTCCTCCTTCACAATAATAGCCACTCCTTCTTTCCCCCTGACTCCCTTGTCTACTCCAGACTTTCTACCTATCACGTTTCCAAAATCCACTTCTCCCTCTCCTTTCATCTTTGTTTCATTCAGTGCAAGCACATGATACTTCCTTCTTTCAAATAGCCTTCCAATATCCTCTCGCTTCTCATTCGTACTACATCCACGCACATTCAAAGCTCCTATTCTTAGGGTCCGGGACCACGAACCCGTTCCCTCGCCCCTATCTCTGTCTCGTTTTTTTGGTAGATTTATTTAAAGGGGAGAAGGATACCAGGCCCCCCGCCCCCGATCCCCTTTAGCCGACTTCTACGTCTCGCCGGAGAAAAGCAGTGGTGGAAATTTCTCACCCCTCCACCACAGAGGAGGCTACCTGCACCAGAAAGTGGCGGGCGTTGGGGTCGCCGCATCCCTACGCCATTTGAAAAAAATAGAGATGCAGAAGGAGAAAAAGATAGAAGGGGCTATGGGAAGTAGAGGACACCAACCCTTACTCTAACAAAGGGTCAGCCCACCACCACTGTATTATTGGTGTATTATTGGTGTCTCTTTTTCTTCTGCTCTCTCTTTGAAGGACCATAATACCAGAATTGCAATGGCAGCCTCCCAAAAACTGGGTGTGCTCAACCGCCTCAAGGGCTTCATTACCTCTGCATTGCTTCTTGTTCTGTAAAGGAGCACAGTGCGTCCTTGTACTGAGTATTGTTCACGTGTGTGGGGGGGATCCTCTCACACAGCTCTTCTAGACAAAGTAGAAAGGAAAACCTTTTGTATCATTTACTCCTGTCCACTCACCGACTCTCTGCAATCTCTCACTCTTCGCCACAATGTTGCATCTCTATCGCTATTCTATCTCTACTACAATAATCAGTGTTCCTCAGAGCTCTCTCGGTGTATACTACCTCTTCTACGTAGGGTATGTAGCACCCGTCTTGCAACACAATCCCACCCCTACTCTGTGCAACTCTCCAACTCAAGAGTGAAACGATACTCCCAATCTTTCTTCTATTCAACAACTGAGCTCTGGAACTTTCTCCCCGAATCATTCTTTCCCTCATCCTATGACTTAAATTGCTTCAAACTCAGTGTTTCCATACATTTTGGCTCTAACATTCTTTGATTTTGGCCCTATCAATCTTTCAACTCTGGGGGGAGGCACTTGTCACGTGCAGTTTTGCCTTTTGTCTCCCTCATCCACATAGAATTTGTTTTGTATATATCTATATATATATATATATATATATATATATATATATATAACACATTCTATGTGGATGGGAGAGGCACTCATCACATGCAGTTTTGCCTTTTGTCTCCCTCATCCACATAGATTTGTTTTTTTATATATCTATATCTATATATATATATATACAGTATATATACTGTATATATATACATATAATTAAATAACAATCTTATGGTGCAAGAGCCACCAGTCGTTAGCGGAAATCTGGCAGGTTCATTTTGATCATGCATATCGATCGCAGGTTCTGTTATAGCTGTATTAATAAAGTAGACGTGCCGTTTCGCACAAAATTAAAACGGCATACCCAACTCTGCGATCGGTCACACTCATCACTATCAGTCACTATCATCATTAACCCTTAGCCAATTTGCAGCACGTTAGCAGCATTATTAAGGCTTTTAAAGGGTTAAAATCGAGTGCAAATGGCCGGGAGTGCAGCGGGCCACACGTCCGACTCCCAGGGCCTACCGCCGCCCACTGACTCACCCTCCCTGTGTTCTCGAGAGGCCGGCAGTATAGCCAGTAGTGAGCGTAGCTGGAAAAAATATACCGCTATACGCTAAACTCCCATGTTACTGGTACCACTGTATGAGAACCACGAGTGCTACGTAGCTCGTTCTGGTCTCATTTTGAAGCTTTTAGCGCCTAGTTTTTTGCTGAATACATCTTTTCATACAGATACTTTATTTATCATTCAGGAGGGCCTGAATGTGCCCAAATAAGCCCAAAACCCCCCGCTAGACAAGGGCTAATGTGATCAGCACTACTATTATAATCATCACTACTACTCTCACCATCATCACTACTCTCATCATCACTACTACTCTCATCATCACTACAACTTTCACCATCATCAATACTACTTACCAACATCACTAATGTCACCTCCATCTTACAATCACCATTACTACTGTCACCATCATAAATACTATTATGACCATCATCACTACTACTAGTACTGTCATCATTATCACTAAATCTACAACCATCATCACTGCTATTATCACCATTATCACTACTATCAACATTATCCCCACTATTACTACCATCACTTCTAATGTCAACTAAACTAAAGTAGATGTGCCGTTTCACCCAAAACCAAAACGGCATACCCAACTCTGCGAAGGGTTACCATCATCACTAATATTAATATATATATATTATAATATATATATATATATATATATATATATATAGGATATTATATAATCTATATATATACCGTATATATAAGAACATAAGAACATAAGAAAATGGGAGTCTGCAGAAAGCCGATTGGCCTAAGCAAGGCAGATCCCTGTCCCACACAACCCCAATTACAAAGCCCAATTATAGGTTCAACACTCTAATACCCTGAGGATCATCTTACCAAAACGGTTAGAGATTAACGCAGGATTACGGGGGTCTGCAGAGCGCTGATTGGCCCAACCCTGCTGATCCCCCTTCACACCCAACCCTTCTCGTCCATATGCTTATCCAATTTTATCTTGAAGCACCCTATCGTTTTTAATCCCACTATAGCACTTGGTAGTCCATTCCACCCATCTACAACTCTGTTACCAAACCAATATTTGCCTATATCTTTTCTGAAACGAAATTTATCTAATTTGAAACCATTGGTACGAGTTCTTTCGCTATCACTGAGCTTTAGTACATTTGTCATGTCCCCTTTGTTAATCCCACTAACCCACTTGAACACCTCTATCATATCCCCTCTAACTCTGCGTCTCTCTAACGAATGCAAGCCTAATTTCTTCAACCTTTCTTTATACGGAAGATTTCTAATATTATGGATCATTTTTGTCATTCTACGTTGTACTCTCTCCAATGAATCTATGTCCATTCTGTAATAAGGACACCAAAATTGAAAAGCATAATCCATATGGGGTCTCACTAATGACAAGTAAAGTTTTAAGATAACATCAGCAGTTCTGTTACTCACACTCCTTGAGATGAACCCGAGAATCCTGTTTGCCTTGTTTCGAACGCTTATACACTGTTGTCTAGGCTTCAAATCATTGCTAACAAACACACCTAGATCTTTCTCACAATTCGAGTTTTCTAATTCCACATTAGCTAGTTTATATTTAACATTTGTATGCATCTTCCCTATCTTTAATACCTTGCATTTGTCAATGTTAAACTTCATCTGCCAATTTACTGACCATTCGTGTAAGGTATCTAGATCCCTTTGAAGGCACTCTATATCTCTATCTGAATCAATTGTTCTCCCCATTTTGGTATCGTCTGCAAATTTACTTATCCTACTAGTTATACCTAAATCAAGGTCATTTATGTATATAACAAACAACAGAGGACCTAATACAGATCCCTGGGGGACACCACTTTTGACTGCTCCCCATTCTGACTTCGTACCATTTATGCTGACTCTCTGCTTCCTACCAATTAGCCATGACCTAATCCATCCCAACAACGCCCCACCTATTCCATGCGCCTCAACCTTTCTCATCAATCTCTCATGGGGGACTCTGCCGAAAGATTTACTGAAATCTAAATATTATCTCATATGACTTGTCATTATCTACTGCTTCATATACCTCTGAGAAAAAACTAAGCAAATTAGTAAGGCAAGAACGTCCCTGAGTGAATCCATGCTGAGAAGAATTTATTAAATTAAATGTATCTAAGTGGTTTCTAATTTTACTAGCAATAATTGACTCTAGTAGCTTTCCTATGATTGATGTAAGACTAATGGGACGGTAATTGGATGCTATTGATTTGTCACCTTTTTTGAAGATCGGAACTACGTTTGCAAGCTTCCAAGCTTCTGGAACTATACCTGTCTCCAATGACTTGTTAAATAAAAATGTTAATGGGTAACTTAACTCATCCCTACATTCTTTTAATACTCTAGCATATACCTCATCAGGACCAGGCGATTTATGAGGTTTCAGTCTGTCAATTTCCTTAAGCACATCATTTCTACTTATAGTAACCGTACTTAACCTATTTTCTATACTATCGCTATATACCTTACGGACTTCTGGAAACTGTGCCAAATTTTCATTAGTGAAAACGGAAAGAAATTGACTATTTAATGTACTGCACATTTCTAAATCATTTTCTGTCATTTCTCCTATCGAAGTTTTAAGGGGACCAATTACATCTCTAACCTTGGATTTATATAGTTGGTAAAAAGCTTTAGGATTATTTTTTGAGTCATTGGCAACCTTAATTTCATAATTTCTTTTTTCTTTCCTAATATCCTTTTTTACCTGTCTTGATAGATTCTGATAGTAAGCATGTAGGTGAATTTCGCCTTTTCTAATTTTTCTATATATTCCTCTCTTTTGTCCTAGAAGATCTAATAGTCTATTATTCATCCATTTGGGTTGGTTCTGTGTTGATCTAAATTTTCTTTTGGGGATGTATTTATTTTGTGCATTGAATACTGACTTGATAAAATTATCGTATGTATCTACCAAGGTTGACGTCTCTTCCTGACTTAAGATGACAGGTGCCTGAGAAGGGGTACACTCATTTGGACACCTGGATCGACTTAATTTTTTGACCATAGGGTCCGCTAATAGGGCTCTTCTTAACCCACCATAAATGGCTTTTCTAAAGTCAGGTATATATATATACATATATACATATATATATATATATATATATATATATATATATATAGAGAGAGAGAGAGAGAGAGAGAGAGATATATATATATATACTGTATATAGATATATAGATATATTAAAAACAAATTCTATGTGGATGGGGGAGGCACTCGTCACACATGCAGTTTGCCTTTGTCTCCCTCTTCCAAATAGAATTTGTGTTTATATATATATATTCAGCTATAGATATATGTAGCGTAGGGGATATAGGTTGTAAAGGGAGACGTTCTTAGGTAGCTATAAGTTAGATGTAGTGTAGGGGATATACGTAGCGCAGGGTTTATAGGTTATAGTGAGAGATGTAGTATAATGCATAAAGGTGTACAAGAAATAGAGATGTAGGGAACAAGGGGTCTGCCTCGTAAGGGCCATAGGCCTTCTGCAGATTTCCATTATTCTTATGTTCTTATATATATATATATATATATATATATATATATATATATATATATTTAATAACAATGTTATGGTGCAAGAGCCACCAGTCGTTAGCGGAAATCTGGCATGCTAATTTTGGTCATGCATATTGATCGCAGGTTCTGTTATAGCTGTATTAATTATATGCACCAGTATTCATATACAGTATATGTCTGAACTCATTGTTTGCCAGTCGCTTACCAATTGTTGCCAAGCTTCCTTTAAACTTGCCGGTATGTAAATAAACCTTATAAGCCGTTCACATGTAGGCTACTCTGTTATAATCTTAGTTCTCCCAGTAAAATAAAGACCTATAACACTATCTAAAACCCCTTCAGTGCCGGTGCCGTCCATTTACCCTTATTCTGGCTAATATTGGAAGATTTTATGCAATTTCAAAAAGGCCTCCAGCAATTAATAGGCTTCGACTATCTCACTTCACTCTTTTGCGAGTACTATTTTTTTTAATAAACTGCAAACAATCGTCGGAATATAGCTAAAATGAATTTAAAAGACGTCGCCGGTAAAGAAGGGGTAATGTAAGAAGCCTAAAATGACGGTAAAGACGATTTTATTCATATTAGGAATGATATACTGTATATATATATATATACCGTATATATAATATATATATATATATATATATAATATATATATATATATATAACTGTATGTATATATATACTGTATATATACTGTATATATACTGTATATATATATACTGTATGTATGTATATATATATGGGTATATATATATATATATATTTTTTTTTTTTTTTTTTCTATATTCCAACTACACCCTCTCGGGCATACGCTGATAGCCTTTATACTCTACCGCTGAACACGGTGAGGCCCGTGAGGTCTTGCTCCAGTCTAGGGAGTGAGACATGCGAAGCTTCACGGCTCGAAGCAACTCCATCTCTGAAGCCTCTGCGCTTCACAGTCGCACGCCCCACACTCGGACCCTCACTCTCAGAACGCCACCTATTGAGCAATTAACTCACTAGGCATTGCCCCCTGTAGCATTTTTTTGAATATGGGAATATTTATACAATGCTATTTAATCAGGGAACAATGAGGGTATTTTTTTGGCATTTCGGTGTGCTGTGGTAATGCACTGATACTAGGTACAGCACAAATTCCATCCCAATAATATCTTCCCAATTGACATATTGGGATTTGAACCCGGGTCCATTGGATTACCAGTCCAGTGGTAAGACCACTCTGCCACACCTCACCTTATATATATATATATATATATATATATATATATATATATATATATATATATATATATATATATATATATATATATATATATATATATATATATATATATATATATATATAATCACGCTCTGCAGACCCCCATAATCCTGCGTTAATCTCTAACCGTTTTGGTAAGATGATCCTCAGGGTATTAGAGTGTTGAGCCTATAATTGGGATTTGTAATTGATTTGGGGTTGTGTGGGACAGGGATCTGCCTTGCTTAGGCCAATCGGCTTTCTGCAGACTCCCATTTCTTATGTTCTTATGTCTTATAATATATATATATATATATATATATATATATATATATATATATATATATATATATATTGTTTGTTCTATGTGGATGAGGGACACAAGAGGCAAAACTGTCTATGACAAGTGCCATCCCCAGAGTTGAAAGAATGACAGGAACAAAATATAAAAAAAATCGAGCAAAATGTCTGGACACACGGAGCTTGTAGCAATTTAAAGTCATAGGATGATGGACAGATGGATTCAGGGAGAGAGTTCTAGAGCTTAGCCGTTGAATAGAAGAAAGATTGGGAGTATCGTTTCACTCATGAGTTGGAGAGTTGCATAGCATACGCGTGGGATTGTGTTGCAAGACGGGTACTACATACCCTATGTAGAGGAGGTGGTATACACTGAGAGAGCTCTGAGGAACACTGATTATTGTATTAACAATAGAATAGCAAGAGAGATGCAACATTGCAGCGAAGAGAGAGAGGTTGCAGAGAGTTGGTGAGTGGATGGGAGTTAATGATACAAGAGGCTTTCTTATTTACTTTGTCTAGAAATGCTGTGTGAGACGATCCTCCCCACACATGCGAAAATTACTCAATACAAGGACGAACCGTGAAATACAGAGCAAGAAGCTGTGCAGGGTGAAGAACCCCTTGAGGCGGTTGAGCACACACAGCTTCTAGGAAGCTGTTTTTAGCAGGAGTGGAAATATGGGCCTTCTAAAAGAGAGAGCAGAAGGAAAAGAGACACCAAGAATACTGAGAGAAGATGAAGGGTTGATTTTTATATTGTTGAAATATAAGGGATAGTCCTCTTTGAAATCACGATGGGTAAATAGATAGAGACATTGGGTTTTGTAAGCATTAACCACTTCTTTACCGGCGACGTCTTTCAATTTTATTCTAGCTCTATTTAAGATGATTGTGTGCCGTTTAAGAAGGATGTGGCATTAAAAAGGGTTAAGTGAGATAGTTTGAAGCCTGATTATTGCTGGAAGGATTGTGTAAACTTTATACAATAGTGTAATAGTAACTAGAATACAATTAAAAAGAAGTTGCTGGTACAGAAGGGGTTAAAGGCAACAAGGTTGTCTCTGCCCCAATTGGAAATGGTAGTTAGATCAGACGATAAATGTCCTATGGCTTCATTACATTTGTTTATGAGGGTTTGCTTGCTGGGGTGTTCTGGAAAAGTAGTTGAATAGTGTAAGGTAGAGTCGTCTGCATATGAATGGATGGGACTGGAGGTAGAGTTGAGAACATCATTTATGAATATTAGAAAGATAATTGGAGATAGGACAGAACACCGAGGGAGGAACACCGGAAGTGATTGGATGAGTCACCGCAGCTATTGAACGGCCGGAAAGGAAATTAGAGACAAAGGCACAGATGGAGGGATAGAAACCGAAGGAGGGTAGTTTAGAAATTATAGATATGTGCCAGACTCTATCGAAGGCCTTCGATATGTCTAGTGAAATAGAAAAGGTCTCGCCAAAGCCCCGAAAGGAGGATGACCAAGAGTTAGTAAGATTTGAAAGAAGATCACTAGTAGAGCGACCCTTGAGGAAGCCATGCTGGCGATCTGAGAGTAGATTATGGGAAGATAAATGCTTAAGAAATTTGGAAGCAAGAATAGTTTCAATAACTTTAGAGTTACAAGATATGAGAGCAATTGGACGAAAGTTGGAGGGGTGAGAGCAGTCACCCTTCTTTGGGACAGGTTGAATGAGAGCTAACTTCCAGCATGAAGGAAAGACGTTAGAGGAGAGACATAAACGAAAGAGTTCGCCTAAGCAGGGAGTTAGCACGGAAGCACAGTTTTTTAGTACAACAGAAGGAACACCGTCCAGACCGTACGCCTAATTAGTATTAAGCGGATAAGCTCTCATATTATGAAAATTGTGCACTTTTTGAGAAAAGCAGGACATTTCTAGCATAGTTAGTATATACCATAAGATATATTTTCAGATGTGGAGGGAAGTCAGATTTGACCTCTGAGGACCGTCAGAGGTCAAATCCAAGATGGCCGCCAGTCCACCGGGTCTAATGTACAAACACGCTTAATTTTGGAGCCAAACAGTGTAGAAAAACATCTAAGGTGTCATTTTCAACTAAATTGGGGATGCCAATTCATTTGGTGATACTTTTGAGATCGCCAGAACTCAAGGATATGCATTTAGGTCAAGGTCAAGGTCACAATTGGCCCCGAAATAACTATGTTCGAAATTTCATGCTTTTCACAAGTTTGTATGTTTACAATATGTTTTCCCATTTTTTTGTCATGTGTTTCTCCCCTGTATTCTCAAATTTCTCTAGGAGTGGTTCCCTGCATAGTCCCCCACCTTAATCCCCTTTCAGTTAGTTTATTTCACTTAGCACAAGACCATTCCTTTGTCACTGTCACTTGTCTATTCCTTTATACACTCCTCCAACAAGCTTACAGTAAAGACTGCCCATCGATGATACTGATGCCATGTAACCAGATAGTCCACCTTTTGAGGAGTGGTGCATACGGCGAGCAAAGGCCAGTGTCCACTTTGACTACTGGCTTAAGACCCTGTCATTGGAGCTTCTCTTGCTGCGGTACATCAGGTCACTTCGTGAAGGTAACTTCCAGCTCTACATGGAATCCCTGATGCAGATCATGCCCTGGATGTTCGCCCTAGATCACACGCACTACTCCAGATGGCTTCCCGTACACATCCGTGACTCTCGCTGAGAAACACCCAGATGTCCTAGCAAGTCTCGACATTTCGTGGTGCACAAAACCAGCAATGAATTCTCTGTCATGGCACTTGACCAGTGCCATGAGCAGAACAATGCAATGGTGAAAGGTTCTAGTGGGGCTATTGGACTGACTGGCAATCCAAGAGCACTCAGATGCTGGATGGTAGCAGGGCCAGAAATTGCCAGGATCACTACAGAGTTTGAAGAACAGGCCATAAATCAAAAGGATGGTGCTGGTGACACTCGACACCATCACCATGACCAGCAACCTGGAGTGCAAGCAGCATTCCTGAGGGATGTTAAGGCACTTGTGACAGTGATGGAAGAGATGGGGAATCCATTTCTAGAACATAGCCAAGACCTACTAGTCATTGACACAAGCAACATCATGGACACCAAAGTGGCTGAAACGGTGAGAAGGATCGAGACCCTTGGTGAGGAGCAGTACACAAAGTTTGTGACAGAAAGGCTAGAGCAGTGTACAACACCTGTCACACAAACACTTCCAAAGAACAAGTTACCACTGTTCAGTAGGCCACCGGTCAAGATTATGTCAAAACAGAAGGCACAGCTCGCAGCACTGAAGAGTGACTGTGGTCTCTTTTCGAGGTTGTACATCTCCTGTCAGACACGGGATGGAGACATGGACAATTTCTTCTCCCATGAAAACCAGGCAGCCCCACCAGATCTGTCAACTGGAGGAAAAATGCGGATTGGGGTTAAAGCAGATTTACTTCGCTGCCTGGAATCAGATCTGATCAAAAACAATAGTGCGCCTGTGGCTGATGCAACAATTCTCGATGGTGCAGCTGTGGTTCAAATGCTAAATCCTGGAACATCAAGAACATTTCAAGAGTATGGGGAAAGAGTTTTTGCACCATACATCTCTGCTCAAATCGAGAAAAGCATCGGCATCGACCTTGTCTGGGATGTATACCTACCTGCCAGCCTGAAAGCCTCAACAAGACAGAAGAGGGGAAAGGGCACCAGGAAAAGGGTGGCTTCTTCTACTGTGCTGCCAAAAAACTGGAAGGACTTCCTTCGAGTCAATGAGAACAAAACTGAATTGTTTGCTTTCCTGTCACGCGAAGCTGTTCATCTTCCTCTGGCACAGGGCAAGGAACTGTATATAACAGATGGAAGTGGAGTACTCTGCTCTCCTGCTGAGTCATACTTGGCCCGCCTTGCCCCATGTACGCAAGAAGAGGCTGACACTCGTCTACTTCTGCATGTGGCAGATGCTGTGCAAAAGGGGTGTAAGAAGGTAACCATACGTACCGTTGATACTGATGTGGTGGTACTGGCTGTGGCGCCATTCAGCAAGACAGCTCCTGATGAGCTGTGGGTTGCCTTTGGTGTCGGGTCAAGCTTTCGGTACATAGCGGTTCACAAAATGGTTGCCACAATGAATCCAACACAGTGTCTGACTCTCCCAGTCTTTCACGCTTTCACCGGGTGTGACACTGTATCTGCATTCGCTGGCGGAGGAAAGAAGACTGGCTGGGAAACTTGGACGTCATTCCCAGAGGTAAATGATGCTTTCAGTGAACTCCTATGCATGCCAAGTGAAGGATCAATGTTACTGCTAGAGCGATTTGTGGTGCTGATGTACGACCGAACCAGTGAGAGCATGGAAGTGAATGATGCCAGGAAACAGCTCTTCACACAGAAGTCTAGAACTCTAGAGAACATTCCTCCAACCCAGGCAGCACTCAAGCAGCACATCAAGCGCACTTGCTACCAGGCCAACTGTTGGAACCAGGCATTGGCCAAGGATCCAGAGATGCCAGAGCCATCTGACTGGGGCTGGACAAAGGAAACAACTGGGTGGCAGCCTTTTTGGACCACTCTCCCTGAGGCATCAAAATCGTGCCATGAATTGATCCACTGTAGCTGCAAGAAAGGGTGCACTGGACGTGCAAGTGTGCCAAAGCTGCACTCAAATGCACTGCACTGCACGTCTGTTCTGGAGACTGTTAGATTTTGGTCTGGATAGTCATAGTGGTGGTAATTCTATACATGAGTCTATTCTGTTTATTTTTTTAAATTATTATTCATAAAGTGTCAAAATGGAGGCGAAGTTTCACCAACATTTCACTTTTTTGACGTAATTTGACCTTAACCTTGACCTAAATGCATATCCTTGAGTTCTGGCGATCTCAAAAGTATCACCAAATGAATTGGCATCCCCAATTTAGTTGGAAATGACACCTTAAATGTTTTTCTACATTGCTTGGTTCCCAAATTAAGCGCGTTTGAACATTAGACCCAGTGGACTGGCGGCCAATTTGGATTTAACCTCTGACGGTCCTCAGAGGTCAAATCTGACTTCCCTCCACATCTGAAAATAAACCTTATGGTAAAAACTAATTGTGCTAGAAATTTCATGCTGTTCTCAAAAAGTGCACAATTTTTGTGCTTATCCGCTTAGCTATTGGTGTCTCTTTTTCTTCTGCTCTCACTTGGAAGGACCATATTACAGGTCTTGCAAGGCAGCCTCCCAGAAGCTGGGAGTGCTCAACCGTCTCAAGGGGTTCTTTACACCTGCGCAGCTTCTTGCCCTGTACAGGGTTACATTGCATCCTTGTATTGAGTATTATTCACATGTGTGGGGAGGATCCTCTCACATTGCACTCCTACACAAAGTAGAAAGGAAGGCCTTTCGTATAATTAATTCCCGTCCACTCACGAACTCTCTGCAATCTCTCTCTTTTCGCCGCAATGTTACATCTCTCTCGCTATTCTATCGCTACTACAATAATCAATGTTCCTCAGACCTCTCCCAGTGTATATCACCTTCTCTACGTAGGGTATGTGGTACCTGTCATGCAACACAATGCCACCCCAACTCTGTGCAACTTTGCAACCCAAGAGTGAAACATTACTCTCAGTCTTTCATAATTATATTCAACAGCTGAGCTCTGGAACTCTCTCCCAGAATCAGTCTTTCCCTCTTTCTATGACCTAAATTGCTTCAAACTCAGTATGTCCAGACAATTTGGCTCGTAAGTAACTTGATTTTGGCCCTGTCACTCTTTCAACTCTGGGTGAGGCACTCGCCTTGGGCAGTTCTGCCATTTGTCTCCGTCACTCACATAGAAAAAGAAAAAAAAAACGCACACACCGACTAACCAACACACACACACACTAGCCAAACTTACACATCCATGCACACACCGACTAACACACACACACAATAGCCAAACCTACACGTTGCACTTTGATTAACTTGGTCAAGCTCTTGTGATTCCTGGAAGGAGGAGATACGGGCGCTATATATGTTACCAGACAATTATTATTGAGTTGCTTTACCTTCGCTACTAGGCGTTGTATTTTTTTGTTTCGTTTTTTGGTGTTTTCAATTATTTGGCACTGGCTATAGAACATCTGGTTGATATGGTCTACTAGTCTATGAGTCTGCTAGTCTACTGGTCTGCTGGACTATGAGTTGTCCGGCCACTATTTTAACTTGGCAGTACTTTTTGAATGTTTATATTAATTATTACTGTATGTATATATTGTACTGATTAACAAGAGTCTACTTGTTACATTGTTCGTTCTGATAACCCTACTGAACGGGTTAAGGGGGTAATGCTTGTTGTTTTGGTCCATATTTGTATCTATTTATTTATTGTTGAGTCTCCTTGCTAGACCTCCATCAACCTTAACCATTCGAGTACCAGCGACGTGTGTTATGTGTTATGCTAGCTGTATTTAAACGATATTTTGAGCTTAGGGAGGATCTGTGGTAGCTAAGAGGGTTGGTTGAGATAGTTTGAAGCCTTATTATTACTAGAGGCCTTTCCTAAGCTGCATACAATCCTCTAATAGTTGCCAGAATATGATGAAAACGACGTCCCTGGTACTGAAAGGATTAAAAAAGCATCCTCTAGACCCCCTTTCTAGATACATTTTATCCCTACCAAACTGTGCCCGACTGTGTCCGAGTGTTGCCCAAACAGTGCCCGACGTGCCCAAATAAAACCCGAGCACGCACTCACCGACCACTGAAATATCTGGCACCAATCAATCATATCTTAAGTTTGCGGTAACATTTGGCGGCCTCCTCAGAACCGCCCGAGACCGTCCCAAATGAGGTAGAGTGTTAACCGACCATGACCGATTCACTATGGGATTGCTGGCCGAACGCTGTTCGGTTTGGATTCGGATTAAAGATCGGCTAAAAGTTGTTTGCTGAGCCAAAATGAACCTGCCTGATTTCTGCTATTGACTGTGAGGGTCCTTGCACCGCGAGATTGCCTAAAACGGAATGTAGCAGATTCATCCACCCTTGTAAATATTTTATTTCCAAAGTAGATTCTTGTCTGAAAATGTGCAGTTTGAATCTCACTGGTATATCGGAACTTACTCTTGTGTGGTGAAGGTTGAACTGCCAGTGTGGAGTGGGTTGATGGTAATGGTGTGGGGATGGGGAGGTGGTGGAGTGAAGAGAACCGAGGAGGATTCAGCTAGTACTCTTCCTCCGACCCTTCCCATTCTACTACACCTTCCTCCATTCATCACCTGATTTACCCTTAGCATTGTCTGCAACAGATGTGTTCGCTGCATCCCTAGAATGTGAATACAGATGTATAATTCAGTACAAGGCATCGTTTAGCAGGATTAAGGTTGATCTGCAATCCAAATATTAAAGGCTCTGTCACATTGGCATCCCGACCCTTCCAGACTATGAAATTACCATGTGTTTCACAAAGTCTTGCCAGGTTAGGACAAGGTCAACGGAGTAATGGAAAGGACCTATCAAGGTGTGAACACCCCCATCATATTTTAATGTGTCCAATAAAGGTGTAGAGGTCGGCTCTACTGTAGGTCAGCACCTACACTAGACAGCTGTAGGGCGTGGGTGGTCCCAAATAAAGACAGTGGGAGGTTCACATGGACGGAGGGGTGGTGCTGCGGGGTCATGCAGGGGGTGTGCAAACGCGGATTTCCCATCAATCTACCGTTCATCAACTGCCATTGTGACAAGTCCTTCCCCTAAAGTTGAAAGAGCGACAGGGCCAGAAATCAAGGTATGTTCCAGCCAAAATACCTGGACACAAGGAGTTTGAAGCAATTTAAGTCATAGGATGAGAGAAAGGCGGATACAGGGAGAGAGTTCCAGAGCTCAGCTGTTGAATAGAAGAAATATTGGAAATATCGTTTTACTCTTGGGTTGGAGAGGTACACGGAGTAAGGATGTTATTGTGTTGCAAGACAGGTGCTATGTACTCTACATAGAGGAGGTGATATACACTGAGAGAGCTCTGAAGACCACTGCTTATTGTAATAGCTGTAGAATAGCGAGAGAGATGCAACATTGCGGTGAAGAGAGAAGAGAGAGATTGCAGAGGATTGGTGAGTGGACGTGAGTTAATGAGACGAAAGGCTTTATTTTCTACTTTGTCTAGAAGTGCTGTGTGAGAGGATCCTCCCCACACATGCAAACAACACTCAATACATGGCCGAACTGTGCCCCTGTACAGAGCAAGAAGCTGTACAGGGGTTAAGAACCCCCAGCTTCTGGGAAGCTGTTTCAGCAAGAGTGGTAATATGGTCTTTCCAAGTGAGATCAGAAGAAAAAGAAACACCAAGGATACTGAGAGAAAATTAAAGGTTGATTCGTGTATTGTTGAAGTATAGGGGATTTACCTGTGGGAATTTGTGACTGGTAGATAAAAGGAGAAATTGGGTTTTGGAGGCATTGAAAGTAACAAGATTTTCTCTGCCCCAGTTGGAAATGGTTAATATATAACAGAAGATAAGTGTTCAATAGCCTCATTATTTGAGTTTTTGAGTGATTGCTTGCTGGGGTGGTTCTGTATAACAAGTTGAATAGTGTAAGGTAGAGTCATCAGCATGAATAGGACTGGAAGTACAGTTGAGAATATTGTTAATGAATATTAGAAAGAGAACTGGAGATAGAACAGAACCCTGAGGAATACCAGAGGTTGAGGAAATTAATGATGGCCGTCCACAACCGCAGCTATGGTACAGCCAGAAAGGATATTAGAGTTAAAGGCACAGATGGAGGGATAAAAACCGAAGGAGGATAGTTTAGAAATTAGAGATTTCTGCCAGACTCTATTAAAATGTAAAACTTGCAAACTAAACAAACCAAAATTGGGACAAGGACAATATAAAGTCAAATTAAATTATCAAAATCGCTATGTGGAAACAACGCTTACTAAAATGAAAATTATTAAATAAAAGAACACAATCCACCACATAGGGTGTACATCACTACATGAGCAAGTTAATCTGTTTCCCAAGCAAACCAATCGCACATATAACAACGCACTATCGTCACGTTAAAGGAAGTAGTCAAGTTTGGGAAGTCCGGGACGTTCTGGCAAATTTTACTAAACTCTGCATGAATAAAGAAACTACATGTTAAATGTCAAAATATTATTTAAAATCAAATTTGCAACATGACAAGACATTAACAATAGTAAAAAATACAAATATTGATAAGATATCTATAATATTACAAAATAATATATAAAATACAGTACAGCACTCACTAACGATAGTGCTATCGGGTAGGTACCTGTAAGCATAGCATGCTTCAAGTGACCCCTATCAATAACTACCCTACAAATAACCTACATTTATAGCACAAATAAACTAAGGAAATCGCAAAAGTAAGCAATTGATACTATCGACAATGAATACATATAATATAAAGAGAAATAATTGCAAAATATGAAGTAACAACAGATTTAAACAAAGAGTACTCTTTTAACAAGAACAATAAATTTAAAAAATCATCAATATTAATAATAATAATAATAATAATAATAGAAAAAGAAAAAGATAAACAATAAATACAGACAAAAAGTAAGCAGAGGTTATACAAGAAACTTCAAGTTAAAAAGGCTTGATTAAAATTATTGATGTCAAATTTTAGAATACAGTCACAATAATTGACCCTAAAAAGATTAAATTTATGGAACAATTTACTTGCCTCAAAACCTCTGTCCACTAAGAGTCTGTATAGTAACCTAGCTCTAGCCCAAAAGTCATCTACTTTAGTGCAGATTTTACAAAATCTTATTAATTGGGAATAAAAACAATTATAAGTTATTTTACTATCGATATTACTACTAGGGAAAGGAAAGTTTATTACGTTAAAATTAAAATCATCAACTTTGTGATATACTTTAAGTATGCACTGTTCATTAACAATCTCTATATTTATATCAAGAAAATTTTCAACTTTATAATTTACGTTACATTGTGTGAGGGGAATAGAATTAGGGTAAATAAGTTTAGCAACTTGATTAAAATTTAACAAATTGCAAACAAGAATATCATCAATATATCTACTATTATTACTTAACAGTTTAGCAAGTGCTAATTTTTCTGGAATTTTATTTTCTTGCTACTGTCAGGTAAGTCTTTTATATTTAAATTCTAAAGCAAGCAAGAATAAGTCTGCAATTAAAGGGCTAGCATTTCCACCCATAGGAATTCCTAATATTTGTTTGAAAATGTACGGCCCGAATCTAACATAAGTATTGAAAAGGAGGAATTTAAGGGCATCTTTAAGTTTAGTTCTATCAAAATATACAGAACTAGTGGGAGTAGAGCTAAGTGATGCATTATTAAAATATGTATAAACATTTATGAAATAATTACCATTCCTAACGAACCTGTCAAAGTGCAAATCTATAATAAAGCAAAGCTCTGAATATACTAAATCTAAAGGCAAATTGGTATACAAAGTTGAAAAGTCGAAGCTATGTACCGAGGTAACTTTCGGCATGGTATTTATTTTATCAATAACTTCTAACGAATTGTCAACACTCCAATAATAGTTAATGCCAGTTCTTCTCATGATGGTATTACAATATCTTTGAGTACTTTTAATGTATTTTAAGCAATTTACTACTTGTTCTGATAGAGTTTTAGTGGTAGCAAATTTTGCTCCGGCAATAAAGCGATATTTATAAGGTCTTTTATGAAATTTAGGTAACATGTATAATTTTGCAATGCACTTGTTCTTATCAGAAAGTTTAATATCAAATATTATATTTTTCTTGGTATGTTCATCGATTAAGTTATCAATATTCAGATTATTTTGAATTTCATAAACAGAATTACCGCAAATATTTTTACGTAATATGTTACCCTTAATACCTAATTCTTTTTTCATATTTTCAAGATAAAATTTCTTACATGTGAAGCTATAATTATTGCTGGCTTTATCTACTGTAGTGATTACAAAATGTTTATGTAAATTTATTAAATCAGCTTTAAGCTTATTATAATTATAGTCTATAAAATCTGAAAGATTAAATTCATTTTTAAGCGAGAAAATTTTATTTCTAATTAACTTAATTAATAATTTAGACCATGCTTCTAGTTCTCTCGCATTGCAGCACGCAATTTTTAACAATTTATCTTTTAATTTATTGACTGAAAAAACAATATCTTTTAAAATTATGTCCCATGTTACTTTATTACTCCCTATTCTAAATTTAAACCCTTTACGACATAGCTCCGCTAATTTGTCGTTTGCAAAATGTTTAACTAGTTCTACATCACCTGTTAATATGTGACATATCGGACTATAAATGAACTTTGCTAGTGCATCACGTCTGCTAGCTGGCATATCCATGACTCTTTCACACACGCATTTATTATTATTGAAAATATCATTATCTGAAAGATTTCCTAAAACTTTATTATAATTACAAATAATAGACCCAACAGGTCGTTCATATGAATACACTATTAATGGTTTGAAATCTTTACAACCATCTGGTAATATGGACTTAACTTTCTTTGAATTAATAAGACTGTTAACATTAATTTTGTCTAAAATTTTAGAGGAATAATTTAAAGTGGACAGGACTTTATCTTTAATACGGTTATCTTTGGATTTCTTAGAATTAGCTCTAATATATCCCATAAAAGCAAAGACTATATTCTTAAATTTATTTGTGAAATTATGTTTATTATTTAGAATATTTTCTATAAAAGGAGCAAAACTTTTCTTTTGTAGGCCTTTCAATGAATCTTTTAATTTTTTAATTCCGAAATTTCGATATAATGAATATAATTATTAACAATAATTATAATATCAGACCTGCTTTTCTTTTTATTAAATGTATTTAGTCTTCTATTACCGTGTCTACCAGGTCTTCTGTTTAAAACAGGGAAGTTAAAATATGGGTTATTAAAATCGTTTTTTAATAAATCTTTATACAAAATGTTGCCTACATTTTTTATTTGATTGTTAAGTCCAAATGGATAGATGGTCATTAATTTTCCAATCCAATAATTTTCTCTATCTAAAACATTTTGATTACTTTGAACAATTTCTATAATTTTGTATTTACAATCAAATTTAGTACAATCTGTGTTAAAATGCTTATATAGAAGAATCTTGGAGTCGATGCCGTTCTTAATTCCTGATCTATGCCCGTAGGCTCTTTCTCTTAAACATTGCTCCGTCTTTCCAACATATTGTATACCACATTTCTCACAGGTTATTAAATAGATAACATTTTTTACTTTACATGGAGATGTTACATTAACAGAAGAATTTAGAAACAAAAATTTTGTATTGGTAATGTAACTTTTAAAACTATCAAAGGCCTTCGGTATGTCTAGCGCAATAGAAAAGGTCTCACCAAAGTCTCGAAAGGATGATGACCAGTAGTTAGTAATTTATGAAAGAAGATCACAAGTAGAACGACCCCCAAGGAAGCCATACTTACGTTCTGAAAGTATATTATGGATTTTTTTTTAGGTAAGAATAGTTTCAAAAACTTTGAAGATGCAATAAAGGAGAGCAATTGGACGATAGTTGAAGGGTTGAGAGTGGTCACCCTTCTTTGGGACAGGTTGAATGAGAGTAAACTTCCAGCAAGTAGGGAAGACATTAAAGGAGAGACAGATGGAAGAGTTTGCCCTGGCAGGGGGTCAGCATGGAAGCACAGTTTTTAAATACAACAAGAGGAACACTGTCCGGTCCGTACGCCTTCCTAGTATTAATCTCAGGGAGAGTAGAAAGTACACCTTTAAAAGAAAATACGATACTTGGCATTAGTAGGGGAGAAGTGGGTGGAGAGGGAGGAATAGCCCTGGAATAATTCAAGGTGGAGTTTCTAGAGAAAGTTTGGGCGAAGAGTTCAGCTATGTCAGAGGAAGAAATTACGGTAATGCTGTCAGAGGGGAAAAGGGGAGGGAAAGACGAGGAAGAAAAGTTGTTGGAGAGATTTTTGGCTAGATGCCAGAAGGTTTGGGAAGAGCTAGAGTTAGATAAATTCAGTGCATATATTATTGATTTGGTGAGTCGAAGAACAGATTTGACTTGATTCTGGGCAGAAATATCGGAAGAATTAGATTCTTGAGTTTGAAGGCGACGATACCGTTTGAATGCTTCCTCCTTATTGCAGACAGCAGTAGAACAATCGTGAGTAAACCAAGATTTTTTAGCATTAGACTGAAAGAAAGATAATGGAATGTATGCCTCCATGTCCTAAAGGATTACCTCGGTAATGCGTTCAGCACTCTCCGAGGGTCCCCTACCACAGAAGCAAAACATAGTCCTTGTGCAATCAAAGAAGTACTGCCGAAGAGCCTCCCAGTTGTCAGCGCTAAAATTTCCCAAGCGCCACCAGCTGGGAGGATTGGGTGGCCGTATTGGAGAAAAAGGACAGGTGACTGAGATAAGTTTATGGACGGAAGAACCCAAAGGAGAGAAAAGATCAACAGTATAAACGGAAGGGTTAGAATTTAGAAACAAGTTAAGAACATTGGGCTGATCTTCTAAGCGATCCGGGATATGGGTGGGTTGCTGAGCCAACTACTCTAGCTCATTTAGGATAGAAGAGATGTAGGCTTGTTCACCAGGGTGGTAAGTGGAAAGAGAGGAGAGCCATTGGCGGTGGTGAACGTTAAAATCTAAGATGGAGATTTTTTACCGTATAATCTTTCAGAACAAAATATTTATAGAGGGGTTATTATATTATTCGTGGCCAACCCTTCGGGGATCACGGCGTCAGGCAATAGATAGATAGATAGATTATATTATTTGTCTTCATTTTATATATATATACTGTATATATACAGTATATATATATATATATATATATATATATATATATATAGTGTATAAATATATACAGTCACGGTCATTAATTCTGAGACATACATGTACAAGGCTGTCTCGGGTTGAATTTAATATACTGTACACTCGCTGCAGGCAGTTTTGCCTTTTGTCTCCCTCATTCACATAGAAAAAAAAAAAAAAAAAAAAACATGCAATGTATTAAAATACATAAATTACTCCCCGACAGGCTTACACAGGAAAAACATAAGAAAATGGGAGTCTGCAGAAATCCGATTGGCCCACACAAGGCAGATCCCTCTCACACCCAACCCTATTTATAAGCCCCAATTATAGGCCCAACTCACTAATACTATGAGGACTGATCTCATCAAAATGGTCAGAGGTCAACATAAGAAAACAGGAGTCTGCAGAGAGCCGAATGGCCTACACTCGGCAGATCCCCCTCTCACCCAACCCATCTCGTCCATATGCCTATCTAATTTTATCTTGAAGCTCTCTATCGTTCTTGATCCCACTATAGCACTCGGTAGCCTATTCCACCTATCTACAACTCTGTTACCAAACCAATATTTGCCTATATCTGTTGAAACGAAATGTATATAATTTGAAACCAATAGTTCGAGTTTTTTCGCTATCACTGAGCTTCAGTACATCGTTCATGTCCCCTTTATTAATCCCACTAACTCACTTGAACACCGCTATCATATCCCTCTAACTCTCCGTCTCTCTAACGAATGTAAGCCTAATTTCTTCGACCTTTCTTTATATGAAAGTGTTCTAATAGTATGGATAATGTTTGTCATTTTTCGCTGTACCCTCTCCAAGGAATATACGTCCATTCTATAATAGGGACACCAACAATGGACAGCGTAATCCATGTGTGGTCTTACTAACGCTAGATAAAGTCTTAAGATTACGTTTGCTGTTCTACTACTCACACTTCTAGATAAAAATCAGAGAACTCTATTTGCATTAATGCAATCCCAGCCACAAATGCAATCCTCTCACAGGTAAGTTCAAAGAGAAGATACGACAGTTGAAGTTAACCAGGCGAGGAAATAACTCCAGAAGAGGATTTGTTCAATATCCACTAAGGAAAATCGATACTTTATTTTAAAAGGACTAACTGACACATAACAGACGTGTATGACAATGTGACCTCCAATCACCCAAAGGTGGTTGTGGATACTGAAAGTGTTATCCCCAACTGCAACACAGGAGGTATGTAGGAGTCCCTTGCTCTAGGGATCATATGAGACTATTGGGAGCATAATACTGCTCCCAACTACAGTGATGTACTATTGTGGACATAAGTCCTGCTACACCTGCCTGAGAGGGATCCACGATATGTGTTGGTAACATTGGTACACCCACCCCCCGTTCCATCCCCACTATACCACCCTCTTTCAGTCAAGCCCTCCCTTCCCCCTCTACTTCTTTCGTTCTTGTTCACGTCTATAAGCCAATATTTATTTCTCTCTCTCTCTCATCGAATAATTGTATTGTTATGTATGTTTACCAAATCTTCCTAAAATTATATATCATACCGTTACATACTTCATATAAATTGGATATTTGCCATTGTATACAAACCTAACATAATATAAAGTTAATCCATTCGAATATGGAAGTTTATTAACAATATATGTTATTTAAGTCAAATACAACTGAGACTTTAATTTACTTTTGCATTATCATATTTCAATTCAGTTATAATTATCTAAGCCCGTATACCCCAATGTTTGGAGTAAGCATGTATTTCACTGTCAAAGTGTATATATTATTGAATGAAATAATTGACACACACATAAAATGGGTCCCTATATTAAATTAATTGAATATTAAAATGTATAAATATATAGTTACGTGTGTATTCTCAATACTCGCCTGTCATCCCACCTCCCCCTTAACTACGGTAGCTCACACTAATCTATTCATATTTCGAAACTAGTCAACTCAAACACACGGCCACACATATTAATGTGACATTACATTACACAAACTTGCATGTTATTTTCTTACTTGAGGAGATTTGGCGTTTTTCAACTTCCTCAGCGAATACGCCCCGGCTCCCTCCGAGATTAACCCTTTCCGTATCGGGGTTGTGTTTTGTTTTATTATAGCTATATTTACACAATTTTGTACAGATTAGGAAGGACCTGTGGTATTTAGAAGAATTAATTGAGCTAGTATGAAGCCTTTTAATTGTTACATTTCTTTCCTTAATTGAATAAAAACTTATAAAGTTAGCTATTCTCCATTCACTCGAACCATACATCTGGCTCCAAGTTGGTGTTTGTATCGACGTTCATGATTTCCCATCTTATCAATGCCGTAGCTCACTGGCCCAGAAGAGTCGCAGAACTGATAATGACTGTATTATAATCTTTATTATTCTATATTCATTCATTATACTAGACACGCTTTAATAATGTTAATGATTACTTAACAATCTACAGTGATATCCAAATCTTAAGTCATGATATATTACATTAATACACATTTATCACATATAAAGCATACAGTATACATAAGCGAAATAAAGAAATGATAAACCCAAAAAGTACGGTAAGCAAGAGATGAATACTGACTGACTTGGCCCACATGTCTTAGACCCAATCACAGGCCCTGCTTCACTTATTATTCACAATAATAATAACATAGGCAGAGATGGCATTTCATATCTTGCTTGTGTTTACGGTATTATATCTGCGTTATATATGTGTTATCTGTAATAGTTATTTGCTCTTAAGGTTTGGATACCACTCTAAATTATCACATTATTTGAATTAATTAAACTTATCTTTGTTATTCTATATTTGGTCATTAAACTAGATAAGTCTTAGTAATTAGAATTATAATGCTAATGTGATAAGTTATATTCAAACCTTAAGAGCTATGCAAATATCACATAGAACACATACAGTATATAACGTAGATATCATACAGTAAACACAAACAAGGGAACATAATTGCTGTGACTGCCTATTTAAATGTGTAAATGTGTGGTAGAGGTATTAAGTGTTCAATACAGAGCTAAAATGTTTCGAGTTTGAATATTGCCTCCGACAGGAGGAGGATATTCTTTGGTTTACCTTGCAACACCATTTACCCCTTGAGAATTATGACGCATTTTGACAGTTTATTGTGGCCCTTTTTCGACGATTTTATACAGCGTAAGAAAAACCTTTGGGATGTAGGATAAACTATAATTTGTTAACAGTGATTACATTATAGAAATATTTCTATATCTATATTAATCACGATTTAAGTAGCTTAAATGATGCAGGCCAAGCTATCACATGTATTATTATGATAGTTACAGACACAAATACTTATAATAAATTGACAAGTAAAATCTTTGTCATCTTTATATTCCTTCATTTACTACCATTTCATACACACATTTGTTTTCACTCACACCATCACCTCCATTAGTTATAATGGTGACACAATGTTACATTGTTTCTGTTGTAATTGTTCATACATTACTTCCAATTATGTGTTTTAATTAAGTGCACGTCCGTAATTTGTTAACAAATAACCTATAACTCAAACAATATCTACACTGCATCATATTATAATAATCAATTTTGTAAGAAACTGCCTGGGGAACTTAGTATATGGTGAAACCACAACAAACACTTCGGCTTAGGACTCTCTAAAACGCGTTTGTTTTCTCTCTCTCTTAAGTACCGTAAATAATGCCCAGAGCGAAGAAGTGATTTTATATATTTCATGTAATTATTTTATTTTTATTTTATTATTCTGTTTATTTTTGTATCCTGATATACAACAGATTCGGCCTTACATGGACACTCTTCACGTATAAGCTATATACGAACACGTGAACATTGTGTATATCTATGTACTGTATATCAATTATTGCACGTGGAAGAAAGAAAATGGTACCGGTATTTCATAATATGTAACCAACCCTCGCATTTACTTTTCACAGCATGAATTTGAGAAATATTGGATTGAAAAATATATTCAGCAAATTGATGGTGTATACAGCTAATAGCTACAAATAAAATCAATATAATACTATTTAGGACAAGAAAAGTGTACAAATAAATGCCACCGTATATAAATAAGGCTATAGCAATAGTGCTCTCAGTTTAATGACGTGTTGCATAGGAAACCAAAAACTTTACCGGTACTCTTATTGTTGGACAAGACGATAATCAAACGCAAAACATTTCCTCTGCGTGTTTAACAATACCTCTACCACTGCAGTGTAAATCTAATATCTTTGGAGGACAGCCTAATTTTATTATCATTAAAATACATAATAATTCAATGTTTTATTGTATGATCTGTTTGACCCAATAGCAATTTTGTTGAAACACCTATTAAATAATTGTACATTACATATTTAAAGTAATACAGGGGCAACAATAATCTTATTTACATTAGGTGAATTCCCACTGTTTCAGTATTTACAAGATTCCTTAACCATTACATTTATATCCTACTTCATGAATCATTAGGTTGTTGGTTTTTGTATTAGTTTCTTTGGTTGGTGTTTTATTATAATGGTATGGGCAGGAATCTCCCCATCCAATTAACGCTACGATTATGAGGTTTAACTCATTAAGTACCGGTGATATTGTTTTCATCATAATATTATTCTGGCAAATATTAGACGATTGTATTAAGCTAAAGAAGGGCGTCTACTATTTGAAATGCTAAATACTATCGCAAATAACACCATAGCTACCAAAGCCCCTTTCTTATCTACATATAATAGTCTGAATATAGTTATAGTGAAATATATATGAGATGTCATCGGTACCAAAAAGGTTACTAAAATGTCTCTATTTATGGCCTAGCTAAGATTCACCAAGGTCCTCTGCTCTATGATATATAAATTCACCTGCAGCGGAACGATATCCCTTAAGCTACTTCACACGTGATTAATATAGATATAGAAATATTAGTTTCTATACATTTGTCATGTTTAAGGAATTATAGTCCGTTTTGTCTTACAAATTTCCACCGCCTTATGTCCGACTTACTAATTTGTGTCAACTGCCATATTTAATATAGCCTACCCAAATGTCATACCATATATTGGCATTTTGCCTCAACGTTATGATGAAACAGAGTCGAAATTAATTTGGTGTAAATTTAGGCTACATACATGCAATCCAAAAATATATTTGACTGAACTGCACTTCTGTATTTGTTTATGGTAATCGAAGGGACAAGAAGAACCAGACCCACTCTCGTGGGTCCATCTATCCACTCGGAAGGAGGGAGAACCGTATCACTCCCTTCACCACTTACAGGTGGCCTCGCCCAACACTTTAATCTCACCCTCTCCAGTGAATGGAATATAGTTATTTATTAACATTATTATTCAGTAAAAGAAGGAAGTTTAACAGTTAAACGTCTATACCATCTCAATTAACCCTTCATACTACCACAGATCCTTCATTAGCTGCATACAATTGCTTAAATATAGCTAAATACAAAATAAACGGAACCCTGGTACGGAAGGGGTTAATCTCGGAGGGAGCAGCGCTCGCTGAGGCAGTTAAAAGACGCCAAGTCTCCTCAAGTAAGAAAATAACATGCAAGTTTGTGTAATGTAATGTTACATTAATGTGTGTGGCCGTGTGTTTGAGTTGACTAGTTACGAAATATGAATAGATTAGTGTGAGCTACCGTAGTTAAGGGGGAGGTGGGTTGACAGGCGAATACTGCATTGAGAATACATACGTAACCATATATTTTTAACTTTTAATATTCAATGCATTGAATCAAGGTACCCATTTTATGTGTGGGTCAATGGTCTGTTTTAATAGTATTGTATTTATACAGTAAAACACATAAATACATGCCTACTCCAGATATTGGGATATATGGGCTTAATTAATCATAACTGAATTGGACTATGAGAATGTAAAAGTATATTAAAGTCTCAATTGTATCTGACTTAGATAACATTATATCGTTAATATGCTTACATATTCGTATGGATCATAACACCTTATATTGAGCTAGGGTTATAATAATTGGCAAATATGAACATGAGCTACGTAACCAATTATTGCTATTTTAACGATATGTTATTTCAATTTAGGAAGAAGATTTGGAAAGCATGCATAAAAATACATAGATACGATGATAGAGGGAGAATTGAGAGCAATGAAGGAGAGAGAGCTTACCGTGATATTTATCATCCTATGGTTATAGTCATGGCCCTGGTTATAGTCACAGTGGTGGAAACAATCCAGGGGGAGGGGCTTACATACGTGAAACAGGAAAGAAAGAGGAAGGGAGGGTTTGGCTGAGACAGGGTAGTAGAGAGGGGAAGGACTGGGGGCCGGGGGTGTATCAATGTTACCAACACAATTCGCGATTCTCTGCCGAGCAGGTGTATCAGGACTTATGTCCACAATAGTACGTCCTTACTGACGGGGGCCCCGGGTTATATAGTCAGCCACCTAAAGGGGCTAGTGGCTGTTTTTTTGGTCTATTAATACATGTATTAATTTACTTTATAGTGTTCTCGCTAGACCTTCATCAAGCTTAGAAAAAAAAACCCGTAGACCCCCTTTCAAGATACATTTCTAAATTTTTCAATATAAAGGGTTCCTCGTAAAATTACAGGAGAAAAAATTCACATATATATATATATATATATATATATATATATATATATACAGTATATATATATATATACAGTCGCGGTTATTAATTTTGATACATTTTGAAGCCCTAGACTGATTTATGGAACCTCCAAAATGCAATTGATTTTGTTCTGTCGAGCGATAGCGAGCCTGCAATTTAGGAGGAACCGGCCGAGAAATGCACAAACTCAAAATTTATCGTGAAGGGGGTATTTTTTTTATGCGAGATGGAGGGCCAAGTAGCCAGGAAACTAAACATACAAAAGAAAACAAATTGTATTAAATATATGAATACATAAAGTACTTACTAACATAAATACATAAAAAACGAGTCTCTTAAAGCACGCAGACACACCTGTACAGTATGATCGCCGAGAATACTTAATTCACAGAAGGTCGTGGAGTACCGTGCACCAAAATTATGCGTCTGGCTGTACCAAGGGCTGGACGGTGACTGAGGAGAGAGAGAGAGAGAGAGGGGGTGCGGGGGGTGGTGGGGGGGGGGGGGGGGGGGGGGGGGGGGGGTGCACGGACAACAATATTATGACATTTTATTTGAGAGAGAATAAATGGCAGGCAGCGACATACAGACAAGCAATAACAGACAGGCAGAGATAAACAGTAAAAAATTCAGACAGCCAGACAGTTCGATTTCCATATAGGTACCCAACCTAATATAAAGTAGACGTGCCGTTTTGCCCAAAATCAAAACGGCATACCCAACTCTGCGATGGGTTACCATCATCACTACTAATACCATCATCAATCACAATCAACATAATCACTACTACTGCCATCATCACTACAACTGCCATCATCACTACAACTGCCACAATCATTACAAGTACTGTCATCATCACCATTACTATGATCATCATCACTACTACAATTACAATTATCACTACTACTCTCACCATCATCACTGTCCATTGTCACTAGCATCTTAATCACTACTATCATCATTGATACTACAACTATCAACCATCATTACTAATATCTTCACCACCATCTTACATTCATCATTACTACTGTTAACATCATCACTACTACTATAACCATCATCATTACTACTGTCACAAATATTACCATAATTTATTCTACTGTCATCATCATCACTACTACTGCCATCATCACCATTATTATGAACTTCATCACCACAACTATCGTCATCATCACTACAAATTTCATCATCCTCACTACTACTCACCATCATCACTAATACTCACACCATCGTCACTACCATCAACACTACTGTCATTATTATCACTACAACTATCACCATTACTTGTCACCATCATCACTACTATTATGACCATCATTACTACTACTGTCACCATCATATCTACTACTGTCATCATCATCACTACTGTCATCATCATCAATACAACTACAACCATCATCACTACAATTATCACCATTATCACTACTATCACCATAAATCCAAATATTACTACCATCACTTCTAATGCCAACTAAACTAACTTAACCTAGCAAATGCGTAGCGAGATGTTTTACCACACCGTCATGCAAGGACTTCTTCACTTCCATACAGACCACCCTATTTCTTGTTACTGCTTTCAGCGTTCCTACAACCCTCTTCCCCTGTTGCACCCCTTCCTGCTCTTCTTCATCCATAGTCCCATCTTTACTTAACACACTGCCCAGATACTTAAATGGGCTAACAATCTCCATAGCCTGACCGTTCAACTTCACCTCACACTCTGTGGCTTCTCTCCTTTCGAAGACCATAACTTTGCTCTTCCCCGCACTTACCTTCAGATTCCGTTTTTTGCACACTGTTCCAAACATATTTACCAGACCCTGCAACTCCCATTCATTATCGCTCATCAGAACTCTATCATCAGCAAACAGCAGTTCCGGTAGCTTCCACTCATTTCCCTCCCTCATCAGCGATACACCAACATCCACTGCTCTTCCTTGTATTTCTTTCATGACTCCATCCATATATACAGTGAACAACCCGGGGACATCACACACCCCTTTTTTAACCCAACTTTCAGATCAAAGAACTCGCTCTGCTCATTCTCCACACGTACTGCCGCCTTTGCACCCTCATACATGCTCTTCACTGCTTTCAGCAACTTTCCATCTACTCCGTATATTCTAAGTACTTTCCACATACCTTCTCTATCCACTCTGTCATATGCCTTCTTCAAGTCCACAAAGGCAACATACAGCTTTTGTTGCTTCTCCAGATATTTCTCCACAACACAATACAGGGTATAAATCTGATCTACACATCCTCTTCTCTTCCTAAAATCGCCCTGCTCGTCACTTATCCATTTCTCCGTTCTCGCTCTCACTCTCTCAATCATTATCCTACTGAACACCTTCCCTACTACGCTTAGAAGATATATTCCTTGGTGGTTACCCCACACTCCTCTTTCCTCTTTACCCTTACATAGGGAGACTATTATGCCTGTCTTCCAGTCATCAGGTGCACTCCCCTTCTCCCATGCTAGTTTGCAAATTTTCAATACCCATTCGATCACTATCTCACCACCATACCTCAATATTTCCCAACACACTCCATCTATTCCTGGTGCTTTCCCCAACTTCACTCTTTTTATGGGTTCACAAACTTCTGACCTCCTCCTCCCCACCTCCTCCTCCACTACTTCTCTTCTTCTCCCTCCCATACCCATCCAACTATGTTTGTTGGCGCTTCATTCCTTACATTTAGCAATTCGTTGAAGTACTCCCTCCATTTTTCGACTCTCTCTTGCTTCTCGGCTAGCATTCGCCCATTCTTATCTTTCACACCCTTGCTGTTTCCCTTGCTACCTTCACTAACTCTCTTGACTTCTTTCCAGAACAGTTTCTTACACTCCCTCCATTTTACACTCAGATTCCTTCCAAATTCCTCATCTACTTGTCTCTTACTTTTCTTCACTATTCTCTTCACCACTCTCGTTTTCTCCACGTACCTCGCTCGTTTCTGTCTCTCTAAATCTTCATTCCCTCTACTACCCAACCACTCTCTATACGCATTCTTGTTGTCTTCTACAGCTATTTTTACCTCTTCTGTCGACCATGCTGTACCCTTCAGTCTCCTCCCTCTTCTCCTTACTGCACACACCTCCTCACATGCTGCACAGATCTCTTCCTTAAACACTTTGCTCATATCCTCCACTTCTTCCATATTTTCCAGGTCAAACCTACCTAGTCGTCTCTCTACTGCTCTCCTGTACTCTTCCCTGATTTCCTCCTCCTGTAGCCTCTCTACCCTCCTTGCCATTCCACCTTCCTCTCGCCTCACTCCAGCTCTCCTTACCCACTTCTTTTGTATCCTAATTTTAGCTACTACTACATAATGGTCAGACAGACCCCCTCCAATACCCCTATATACCCAAGCATCCAGCACAGATTTCTTACATTCGTTCATCCACACACATATAATCAATTAGTGCCTTTCGTTCCACCACTGTCTTATCCTTATTCTGCTTCCTCCACACCACTTTCCATGTGTACCTGTATATCATACTGTGTCGGAAGAAGATGTTGGCTATCCACAGCCTCCTCCCCACACATATGTCCACAAGTGTACTAGCCTACCATTCCCATTCACCTCTGACGGTACCCCCCACCACTCCATCAAATTTCTCATGACCCACCTTCCCATTCATATCCCCAATCAGAAATATTCTTCCGTTCTTGCCAAACTTATCCAGGCACGCCTCCACATTCACTCAGAACTTCTCTTTTTCTCTTACAAGTTTATCCTCTGTCGGAGCATACACACACACAATCACCCAAGTTTGTATTGCTACTTTCATTCTCACCCACAGTCCCATAGTCTCTTACACGCTCCTTCCATTTGTTACTTACAAACAAACATGAACCTTCTCTCGCTGCTCCCTCACTCACTCCAGCACACACACCCATTCCACACTCCCACTCTCTGACATCTGTATAACTATATAGTAAAAGCGGCTAATAGTACTGCAGGGCATACATCTCTAATATCATATCAAAGCATATAGACTAATGTATACAACGTTGACTATACCCTATTCCAAGTTAGTAGGCCATATATCGTGGACACTAACGTCCATAACTCAAAAAGGGCTTGGACAAATAGGCTGTAAATTATCACACCTATTCCCTGGCTGATTCTTCCCAAATGGTAGAATCATTAGTCTAATCACTCTAGTCGTTTTTAGTTAAAGCGGTTAATATTAAAGAGTTTTGGTCTACTTGTTTGTAAAAGGGGATAGTTTCCTATTTGTTCAGTATGTTTATATACATCAGCTGCTCAGGGATTGAATATTTCGTCAGCAGAAAAGAGACTGTAGTTGCATGATGACAATATAATATAATGTATTTATTTCACTTACAACACCAAACACCTCCCATTGAATTTAATAATGTAGAAGTGTCGCTTTGCCCAATATCAAAACGGCATGCCCAACTCTGCGATGGGTTACCATCATCACTACTATTACCACCATTATAGCTACTACTACCACCATCATCACTACTGCTATGATCACTACAACTGTTACCATCATCACTACAACTGTCACTATCATCACTACAGAAGTCACCATCACCATTATTATCACCATCGTCATTAACATCATCACTACTGTCATCATCATCACTACAACTATCACTATAATCACTACTATTATCACCATCATCTTACAATCATCATTGCTACTATCACCATCATCACTACATATATCGACGACATTTTTTTTGCATCCCAGGAGCTGGACTGGACGACATTGTGGAAGCCTTCGAAGATACCACAAAGGATGCACATGAAAATACCCTTTTTGTCATCCATGCTGGTTCAAATGACGTCATGCGCACCAGATCCGAAGAGTTGATGGAGAAATATCGCAAGATGATCCAGCACTACAAAAACAAGTCAAGGAATATCATCATCTCAGGCATTCTCCCCAAGATCGACGCACCTGACAAATTCTACGACAAGGCCTTCAGCACGAATAGCCGACTAAAATATTTGTGTCTGAGGGAAGAAGTTGAATTCATCAACCTCTGGGACAACTTCTACAACCAGCCTACTCTGTTCCGCAAGGATGGCACTCATCTAAACCCTGTGGGTTCAGCACGCATGGGTCGTCTCCTACACGAAGCAGTCCGCAGCCATGGATCAAAAAACGCCATCCGAGAAGAAGCAGCAGTGACATAAATCATCCAACGCCAAGAAAAAAAACAGAGGCAACCGAGGACCACCAGCGATAAGGACCGAAGACAGCGAGGACCGAGGACAGCCATGAACATAAATGTAGATCCGACAAGAACCAAAAATATTATTAAAGAGCGTTCCGTGAGTTCTAAAATAACAAATTTAAAGGTTTTCTATGCAAACGCTCGTAGCATACGCAATAAATTTTCAGGATTTAGAGGAGCTAGTGTTTACAGAAAATTATAATGTGATTGGCATAACAGAATCTTGGCTCAATACAGAAGATAGAGACTTTTTAGCAGAGTATTCACTTCCCGGTTATGTAATGTTTGAGAAAAGCCGAATAAATCGAAATGGAGGTGGCGTTTTACTTTATATCAAAGAAAGTCTTAACCCTACCCTCTTGTCAAAACCTCAAATTGTGAACGTCGACACATCTTTTGTGCTAATAAAGAATAATAAAGGTACAAAAATAATACGTGCGTTAATATACAGACCTCCAGCTCAATCAGTACAAACTGACCGAGAAATTTACGAAAAAATGCAGATGTAAGTAACTCACAAGATACCGTAATTTTTGGCGACTTTAATTTACCTGTGACCAAGTGGGGCGATACTCTTACTTCACACTCTGGACATGACTTGTATACGAACTTGCAAGAGAGTTCGCTTTATCAATTTGTTCGAACGCCGACCCGTGGTAATAACGTTCTTGACATTGTACTTGCAACAAAAGAAGAATTGATAGAGAATTTGAATGTTGGTGATGAATTCAGTAACAGCGACCATCATACGATAACTTTCACTTTAAAGTTTACTAGTAACGAACCAAATAGTAGCATCGAAAAAGTCCCTAATTTCAAGAAAGCAAACTTCCATAAACTTAGAGCTATGTTTAACACCTTAAGAGCGTCCTAGGCGGTATATAATATGTAGCCACCAGCGGGGTGTTTTTACCAAAAATAGGGTGTTAGAGTTACGAAATAAGACCAGCGTAAAACAAGTATCTATCCCTGAAAGGGCATAAACAGAGCTTTCCAATGACACCACAACGATCCTTTTATGACCGCTAGTTTTCTTGCAACAACCGCGCAACACGAGTGCAAAAAGCATGTAATTCGGTACTTTCCCCATACAATTCAGTATGTAGCGAGTGAGAGAGGGAGGGAGGAGGTGGGATTCGTGTCAGTAGGTTCGACGCGGTGGTCTGGAGCAGTCATACGCTCGCTACTCTCCTGCCACCACTTGTCTCTCTCTCTCAGCAACAATACGTGCAGAAATTGCCCATTCGCGCGCCGCCAGATAGTCCAGATTTATTATACTCGACTTATGTTGCGCGCCGACAGTTAGGGGTTAAAGAAACTGACTGGAGCTTTTTAATTAACAATAACGACATAAATACATCTTGGAAGTTATTCGAAACCACTTACCTAAAAGCAGTGCAAGACTGCATACCATCGAAAATACGGCGTCCAGGCCATAATAATAAGCCCAAATGGTGGAATAAAGATATTTCAAACTGCCTGCTTGCTAAAAAATTTGCTAATGATAGATTAAAATCCTCACAAAATGACGAAGAACGGGTGAAATTTGTAGAGCTACGACGCAAAGCCAAAAAGTTAATTAAGCAAAGTAAAAAGACCTTAGAGTACATATTGCGAATCAAAGTAAAACAAACCCGAAATAATTCTATAGTTATATCAGAAAGAAAAAGTAGTTACTTCAACTGTTGGACCGTTAGTCGATGAAAATGGAGAATACACCAAAGACGAAGTACAAATGAGTAATGCCCTCAATACCTTCTTTGCATCAGTGTTTACAACAGAAGACCTCAGTGATATCCCTACACCATCGCCGATTCAGATTGATAATTCAGATGTTATAAGCAATATCACCGTTACAGAGAGAGAAGTATTGAATTGTTTAGATAAACTCAAGGTAAATAAAACGCCTGGACCTGATACTATCTCGCCTAGAGTTCTAAAGGAAGCTAAGGATGAGCTCTCCAAACCACTGACATTACTATTCAATAAATCCTTGCAGTTTGGAACTATGCCTGATCAGTGGAAGCTAGCCAACGTAACACCGATATTCAAAAAAGGCAGCAAATCCCTACCCAGTAACTATCGTCCAATTAGCTTAACCTCAGTTGTATGTAAAATGCTAGAAACGGGCATACGAGACAGACTCGTAAATCACTTAGAGGAAAATAACATACTTAAAGATACTCAACACGGCTTTCGTAAAAAACGTTCCTGTTTAACCCTTCCTACCCGGGCTGCCTTAGGTAAGGACAGCGCGGCTGAAGGGCCGCTACCCGGTATGCCTTACCTAAGGCATTTGGTTTAAAGCGTGCTTTAAATTTCGCGCGGGCAAATTTTACTTTGCGGGGGCGATCGTAGCGCCACCAAGCCTCAGCTACCACGCTTATCAGTTCCTACGTTGCCGCCATTGCGAGCTACAGCAAAAAAATGAATTCCGACGCGTCCGATACTGTGCAATCTCCCGCGCGTCACAGTGCTACCCCTCTTGCAACATCTACGCCTCTGCCAACCGAGAAGAAAAAGAAATTAAGGAAAGTGAAAGGTTTGCTAAGTGATAGTGCAATACAACGTGAACTTTTCAACCAGGATTTGAGCAGTGGTGAAAGCTCTGTGGACAAAAACCTCTATATTCAGAGTAGAAGTGGGAGCGAAATTTACGATTTTGTGGGATTTGGTGCTGATGACAATGTTGATTTATTTGAGGGGGGTGATAGTAGTGATGATCCTGATGTGGAAGTGGTGGAGGAAGGTGCTATTGAAGTACCAAGTGTGCTAGAGCCAACCCCTTCGCCTAGTTTCGTAGGTCAGGGTAGGCCTAGGCCTAGCCCTAGCCCTACGCCAGAACCTTCCCTTTTGCCTGCCCGTACGCCCTTGAAAGTGGGTAAATACTTCTATAAACAGTCTTTAGTGAAAAGTGCAGCCAAGAAAGCACGCAGGGAGGCAGAAAAAGTGAGGGAAGGCGTAGATAGTGAGAGTGACGCCGACCTAGGCCTAGCAACCACCCGCATTCCTTTGTCCCATCGCCTTGACCCGGGATGCCGGGAGGGCCACCCACAGCCCTCGGTTTTATCTGTCCCTCAGGATGACCAAAGGGTCTCTACAAGTGCGCCATTGGCCTCCCACAGTGTGTCACCTCAGGCCCGGCATCGTAGGTCCTTATTTCCTGCGGAAAAGTCCACGGCTAGCCGCAAAAGGAGCCCAACTCCCGAGGCCGAGGCTCCCATTGCTCAACCTCCCGCAGCCCCACGCTGCCTACGCCCGGTCTATTCTTCACCAGAGTTGTCTCCTGAAGAGGATGCTGACGACATCAACATTGCCCCAGATGACCTGACGTCGCCTGAGGAAGAGGAAAACGAAGAGGAAGAGGAAGAGGAAGAGGGAGTCCCGACAAGAAGAGTCAAAGGGCGAGGTCGTGGACGTGGTCAGCCTGCCGACGCCGCTGCCCCTGGGCCTGGGCCTGGGCGTGGGCATGCAGGGCATCCGCCTGGGCATCCGCGTGGCCAAGGGCGTGTGCCAGGGCGTCCAGGGCGTGTGCCTGCTGCAGCTTCACGTCCTCGTCCTCGAGCTGCTGAAATGTTTGTGTGGTCAGATGGGGCGGATTTTGTGCCAGATTTTCCTGCCTTTGACGAGGTACAACAGGGTTCTGGGGTGTCACCAGCATATCCCTATGGCCCAAATGCTACCCCCAGTGAACTTTTCTGTGGCTTCTACGACAATGAAGTCATGGAATACCTTGTCAAAGAGACAAATAACCACCAGGCTATCTGTTCAAACTTTCTTGGCAGGAAGACCAGTGCCAAGATGGTGGAGAGCTCTCACTGTGGCAGACTTATATGTGTTCTTGGCACTCACAATGCTGATGACACACATAAAGAAGCACGTTCTGGCCGACTACTGGATAACTGGCGACCTCACAACAACTCCAGCATTTGGCAAATTCATGTCAAGGGATAGGTACTTCGACATCCTCTCATATTTCCACCTGACAAATAACATGCATGTCCACGAGCCCGACACACTCTGGAAGATCAGGCAACTGTATGACATGATACATCATCGGTTTTCCACCTACCTGATTCCATTTCAGAAGCTGTGCATCGACGAGTCTCTGGTCCTGTTCCGTGGTAGGCTGCACTTCCGACAGTATATCCCGTCAAAGAGACACCGCTTCGGCATCAAGCTCTTCGTCCTCTGCAACTGCAAGACGGGATATGTGCTCGACTTTATAGTCTACAGCGGCAAGGGTGGTGAGGTGCAGATTGACCCACTCATTGGTTTTGGCGGCGCTGTGGTAAAGAGGATGATGGAGAGGTACTTCCATGACAACCACGTCCTCTATACCGACAATTATTACACGTCGCCTATCCTCGACAAGTACCTCCATGACCGCAAGACCGGAACTGTCGGCACAGTGAAGGGGAAGAGGAAGGGCATGCCAGCCTACCCAACCAAAACTAAGAAGACGGACATCTTCCATAAGAAGAGTGGCCCCATCCTCTCCATCCACTGGCATGACCAGCGCAAGGTCAACCTCCTCACCACATGCCACAAAGCAGAGATGGTCCCACAGGGAAGGTGGACCGAAAAACGAAGAACCCTATCACAAAACCAGCTGCTGTTCTGGACTATAACCTGAACATGCGCCTCGTCGACAAGTCCGACATGCAGATGGGCTTCATAGACTGCCTGCGAACATCTTGCAGGTGGTACAAGAAGTTTGTCCTGCATACAGTAGATATGTCTGTCCTCAACGCGTACAACATCTACCGTTTGAGGAGTCCAGTCATCAAGTACAAGAGCCTGCGGACCTTCCAAAAGCAGCTGATACATGAGCTCCTGGTAAAACATGCGGGTACACCAGGGAGGCCACTACAAGGACCAAGCATGATAGACAGAATAGGGTGTGCCGAGTTCTTGAGAAAGCACCAGCTCGTCGCCCTTTCTTTCCAGGGTCCTAACAGCCGAAAAAGGATGCAGAAGAGGTGCTATGTGTGCACCCGCACAACTCGACGACCAAGCAAACCCACAAAAACCACTTGGCAATGCCTCGAGTGTCAGGTGGGACTGTGTGCTGGCACCTGCTTCAATGATTTCCACACTCTGGCAAACTATTGAAGTGTAAGTGACAGTGATAGTGACACTCAATAATAAAAATAATAATATAACTAAGTATAAGTGAAAGAGACACATAAGTAATAATAAGTGCCTTCAGAACAATATGAACTAGTGAAATTGACACTAAAATATATATTCCTAACAATAAAGAAGTGAAAATTACACTATCAATCACCATAGTCCAGTATAAATAATCATAACTACTATAATAATGACTATAAAACTAAGTCTAAGTGAAAGAGACACACATAAGTAATAATAAGTGCCTTCAGAACAATATGAACAAGTGAAAGGGACACTAAAATATATACTGTATTCCTAACAATAAAGAAGTGAAAATGACACTACCAATTACCATAGTCCAGTATAAATAATCATAACAACTATAATAATAACAATAAAACTAAGTATAAGTGACAGAGACACAAATTACTTCAGAAAAATATATTTATTGAGTGAAAATATCATAATAACAATAATATATGGCATAATAAACAATAAAACACTAAAAAATCGTTTCCCGCCATAATTCAAGGTAGACCGACGAGTCAAAACGTTCGTCGTAGCCTGGGCCGCGGTTGAGCGTTCAGACGCTTTGAGGTAAATACGCGTCAAAAGTTACCTCGACTTCCATCACCATAACTCCGGAACTACTTGAGCTAGAAAGCTCTACTCAACGCCATTCTACGCGGCAAGGTAAGGCGCCCATTTTGACATATGTTTGATTAATGTAGGTAGTATATTAAGCGAGATTAGCCTTAGTTTACTTTTGTTGTGTTTTCAGCCAGATCGCCCGGATACAGCCTCCGTCCTTAAGAAAGGCTGCCCGGGTAGGAAGGGTTAACAAACCTCTTAGACTTCTTCCACGATATCCTCAACCTCTACGATGAGAGTAAAGCTGTAGATATTATATACCTTGATTTTCAAAAGGCCTTTGACAAAGTTCCCCACAAACGTTTACTGCTAAAACTAGAAGCGCATGGAATACAAGATGGTGTGTTGAAATGGATAGAAAATTGGCTCAGCAACAGAAAGCAAAGAGTAGTCATAAACGCTAAGGCATCTAAATGGACCAATGTAAGTAGCGGGGTACCCCAGGGATCGGTACTAGGACCAATTCTCTTTCTAATTTACATCAACGACATAGATGAGGGTCTCACCTGTACAATCTCAAAATTTGCTGATGATACAAAAATTGCAAATAGCGTACTCTCAAAAGAACAAGTTGACGATATGCAACACAATCTAGATAAATTGTCATGTTGGGCCCAAATTTGGCAAATGAGTTTCAATGCGGATAAATGCAAAGTACTACATATCGGATACCTAAATGAGAAAGCAAACTATTCGATGAATGGCACTCAGTTTAAGAATGTAAACAGAGAAACCGATCTGGGAGTAACAATATCGAGTAACCTAAAACCGAGTCAACAATGTTCAGAAGTTGTTAAGAAGGCAAACAAAATAATTGGCTTTATAGGCAGGTCATTTGAGCATAAAAAGAAAGAAGTTATCCTAACCCTTTACAATTCCTTAGTCCGCCCTCTTCTGGAATACTGCGTTCAATCCTGGTGCCCTTATTACCAAAAAGATATAAACAAGCTAGAACGAGTTCAACGTAGAGTTACCAAAATGATACCTAGCCTAAAGAACAAAACATACGAAGAGCGTCTTAGAGAATTAAATCTATTTCCTTTAACCCAGCGCAGATTAAGAGGTGACTTAATTCAAGTGTTCAAAATCATCAAAGGCATCGACAATATGAACTGTAGTAAGTACTTCACTATCGACCAATCTAATTACACATGGGGAAACGGTTGCAAAATTATTGGTAAATCTTTTAACTCGCACGAATCTAAGAATTTCTTCTTCAATCGAGTTGTCAACTTGTGGAATGGGCTTCCCCGAAACGTTATAGACTGCATCACCGTTGATTCATTTAAACTCCGACTAGACAAATATCTCGCATCAAACCCGCGACTGACTGCGTTTGTAAATGAATAACTTTATTTTATCCCCCCTCAGTTACTAACCCATCTGTCCTCTACTAACTTCCTAATCCTGCCACGGACATTAGTTCCAGGGCAGTAGTTCCCTTTCCAATGTTCCCTTACCCACTCTAAACCACTGTTTGTACACTTGATCCTCAGTGTTTTGGAGGACAAGCAACCTAGAAGGGTCACTAGATCTGTTGTTGCTTGATTTCCTTTGTACTCCTTTGTACTACTTCTATACCCATCTTCACTACTACTAGTACTATCACCATCATCACTACTATTACTGTCATCATCATCAATACAACTGTCACCATCGTTACTACCATCACCATCACTACTGTCATCATTATCACTACAAGTATCACCATCATCACTACTATTAACACCATTATCCCTGCTGTTACTACCATCTCTGCTACTGTCATCATCAGTACTATCACCATCATCGCTAATAATATCGCCAAGAATACTGGAGGATTCGCCCCGAAAACAACTCGACAATCGGTGCATTGACCAACCGAATTTGCCTGAAAAATGTTGTGGACGATACATTAACCCGTTCAGTACCAGTTCTGTCCTCTTCATTTTATACTGGATAATATTAGACAATTGTATTTAGTTTAACTAGCAGACTTTCAACTATTCTAATTAACCCTTTTTCCACCACAGATCCTTCTTATGTCCCTTTCCCACATATGCGATTTCATACGATTTTCATCGCCGACACCCATAAATTGGCACATTCGTGCCATGTCGGACAACAATCGTATACCCTCGCATAATAATCGTATGACTCGCAAAGCCTCGCATGGGCCCTCGCGGGTCATCGCAAATGTTCGGTTTGTTCAAAATTTTGGACGAGGACTCACGAGGGTTCGTAGCCCTCCCAAGCATCGTCGAACATCGCAGAGGGATCTGAGAGGCCCTCGGAGATGATCGGCGACGTCGGCGAGGGTGTCGCACGAAAAAAAACGTTGAAATTTTCCAAAACGTTGCACGATGGCTCGCCGATGCTCTGACGTTCCGAGAACATCGCAGATGCACAATAATCACCGGCGATTTCCTCGTCGATAAATTGCTGGCGTGCGGATGAATACTCGCCGAGGGTATACCTGCCAGGGGTATACTCGGCACAAGGCATGCGAAGGCATGCGAAGGTCCTTGCGACGTCGCCGAAGGCTCACGACACACCTCGACGAGGCCAAAGAGGATGTTCGGCGAGAGGTGTGTAATTAAAAGGGATTATCACCCTGTTTATCAATTTTAGGTTTGAGGTGGGGTCAGGTCAGGTCTCCATTGTATCCATTGTACGTCTGTCAGAGGTGAGGTCAGGTCAGGGTGTATATAGACCACGGTACAGATCAGAAAAGGTCATTCCACAGTTTCCAGTCAACAAGCCACCAACCACTCTCCAAACTACCAACACTCTCCAATTTAACATGGGTCCCAAGGCACAACCAACGCTGAAGAAGGTGGACAAGAAGAAGGCGACCACGAAAAATGTTCAGAGTGAGACGCCCGTCATCCAAGCCCATGAGAGTGGGCCATGCAGGGTGCTGAAGGAGAGGTGGCGTCAGTGGACGTGGAATGCCCCCCGGACAACCAGCCGAGCCAGCAACTATTCACCACAGGACGACGTGCCGGTTGACGTCCACAGGGCCGAAGATAACAGCGACGTGAGCCAGGCGACCCCAGAAGAGAAGTCTTCCTCCGAAACTGACGAAGGTCCCCAATACGGAGTAATAACTTCCGCGATGGAGAACAACCTGGCAGAATGGGTCCACAATCACCCAGCCCTATGGGCCAAGTCTGACGCACGTTACCACGATAAAATTCATAAGTGCCGCATCTTCGAGAAGAAAGGGAAACAAATAAATTTACCCGGTAAGTGGCTATGATTTATTTGGAAATATATTTAATGGTTTGTGTGATGAACATGGTGCTATGAACACATTTACACAATAATATAACAACTTGTCAAGTGAAAAATTTGATATTTCAGTTGATTTCGTGTGCTTTCCCTTTGTATTGTTTGCTAAATCTCACAAAATATTGACATATTCACTCTCTCTCGTTCCCTTTTCAGCGGGTCTTGTGTCAAAATTCTACCAAAATATGAGGACACGCTACGGCAAACTTCTCAACAAGAAGAGCGGGTCCAAAGCGAGAAAAATTACAATGAGGGATCGGTGGATTTTTGATACATTTTCCTTCCTTAAGGAAAATGTATCCCAAAAGGAACCCAGGATCAGCAGCAAGAAGGTATGAACAATGATATATGAAACCATTTGCTATATATAGTAACGTATATTTACATTCTTATATTAACTTTTTGTTGTGTTTAAGATTATTAATATGTTTGACTTTATAATGTTTTACAAGTTTGATGTGGTATTTATTGTATTTGACTTTCAGATCCAGAAAAGATCGCGGCCAGAGGAGAACTTGGAGGAGGAGGATGAGGAGGGGGTGGTCGTCGTGGAGGAGGACGTATCCCAGGTGGAGGACGCGATGGGCCAGCCAATGGAGAAGCTGTCAAACTCTCCTGTGATGCCCTCAACACACAGAAGGGGCATGGGGGCAAAACGTGGACGTCCGGTCCCGGCCCCGGCCCCGGCCCCGGCCCAAGAGGATCCCCTGTACTTGAACACAGTAAGCATTTAATCGTAATCTTTACCGCAATAGTAGTCCACAAACAAATGTCCTGCCTACAGTCAATATGGGTATAACACTATTAATGTTTTATACTTCCAACAATTTCCATATCTGTCTACACAAATATATATATTAAAAGTAGATGTTTCTATATATATAAATATACATATATATAATATTATATATATATATATATATATATATATATATATATATATATATATATATATATATATATATATTATGCATATATACATATATATATATATATATATATATTATATTATAATATATATATTATGCATATATATAACTATATATCTATATATATATATATAGAGTTAGATATATTTATGCCGTTTTACTCATACATTATAAGTTTTTGAAAAGAAAACACAAATCATGTTTCCATCATTACACTTCATCATGGTCACCAAATATTTGTAATTACTATTTATGTTGCATTAATGTATGTTTTTTTACTCATTCAGCTCATCACCCAGCACAAGGACTCCATCGGCGAGTTGAAGAGGCTTAAGGCGTCCAACAGCAAATCAGTGCTCCACACCCAGATACGGAGCTTCTGTGATGTTTTGGAGTGTAAGCTGCTGAGGATGGACCCTCTCGTGGTGGATGACTTGATGGGCAATGTTGATCAGCTGGCATTGCAGACAATGAAGGCATCAAGACCTGGAGTTGTGGCTGCACCTACAACTATATTTCCTGTGGTAACGAGTCAGGCGGTCACACCAGTAACGGTGTTCCACACACCTGTGCCAAGTGTGTCAACCACCAACACCTACGTCTCACCGTTTAATTATCCGCCTGTCCAGTACCAGGTACCACTGGCGTACAGTGTGCATCGGCGACCCGCGTGCGCCGATGACACAACTGCCGGGTCAGATCCTTCCTCCCCTTGCTCCTCCACATGTTCAGGGACAACCTCCTCAAGTGTATACAGTGCCCTACCATGGGCAACATCCACGTCTGCCTCACACAACCCACTTGATGCCAGTCACAACACCTTCACCTTCACCTTCACCTGGGGCCTTCCCAATTTTGTCGCCAGGGCCACTAACAGTGACCCTGTCACCTGTCACAACGATGGACACCATGCTCCTAACCCCTGCCGCGTCAAGCAGCACGGCCTCCCACATCAATTGATTTTTTTTTTTTTTTTTTTTTTTTTTTTTTTTTAAATAAAGGTATTACAACAAAAAATACAAATTTCTATTATTTTCCTCTCTTCCGTGTTTCATTGTTGATAAACTATACTTTAAAATTGAGTTAGCTTATTTGTGAAAAATGTCTCTAAATTGTAGTTCCGCTAATGTAGAAATGAAAATTGATTCAGCAAAGACATGTATAAATAAAACCAAACTATTTCGGATACATTGGCGGTACAATATCTATATATAACATTTTAACAAAGAAAACGAATCTCTTATACACAAAATTAAATTCATAAGAAAAACTTAATACATGAATAATAAATTACATTAATATACTTGAATGTTAGTGGTTGAGGTATTTTATGAATATAAGATATTACTACTATATTATTATAGCTATGGAAAAAGTATGAAAATAACTAGACGAAGACCTTCACAATGACAAAAATTATAACTAAGTCAAATGAATGTAATATATTTCTTATACACAAAATCAAACTCATAAAAGTATTAATCAATGAATAATAAATAATATTGATAAACACGAATGTTAGAGTTGACTTACTTTAGGAATATAAGATATTATTAATATATTACTATGCCTATGAAAAAAGAAAAATATCACTAAGTGAATGAATCTTATATATTTCTTATACACAAAATAAAATTCATACAAATAGTTATCAATGAATTATAAATAATATTGATATACCTGAATGTTAATAGTTGAGTTACTTTGTGAATATAAGATCCTGTTAATATATTACTATACCTATGAAAAAAGTATGAAAATAAACTACTCGGAGAAGTACACAATGATAAAATGTATTTATAAAGAAATGGATGAGTTCATTCAAGCCGTGTGATAACCCTGGTTCGAATCCCGGTGGATCATATATAATTTAATTAATTTCATTGGGGGTCTTTGGTGTGGTGGTGAAATTAATATAATTTAGAATGAAATGCGTGTATGTTTGTGCGACTGACATACCCATGTGGATAGTCACGTACGCCACACTGACCATGGATGTGTGTGTGTGTGTGTCTGCGGGCATGAAGGAATGTACTGTCGCCGTCAATAATTTCCTGGACACCCAACTCACAGGGAATCATGATTTGTTATGGTAACACTGTTGCCCCCCCCCCCCCCCTTCTTCCCCATCCACACCCTCTGTATGGTTTCTCATCCCTCTCCCCCTCATTCTCCTACGTCGTCTCCTACTGTAAGCTCCGCCCCCTCGCTTCGTCCACCAACATATCCCTCACATTACTATCTCCGAAATATTAATTAATTATAACTGCTATGAGTTTTAGAAGCTTTTTTAAGGGGAAAATACACATTACTCTCTGTTTCGGGATTTTATCGGGAGAGTAACTGACGCTTCTTAAAAATATTCAAAGCTTCATGTTCTTATATTGACTAATTTGTGTTCACTGACGTCTGCCTCAGATACTACACTGATCGTTGAAAATACAGAACAACACATTTGGTCAACAAATCTCACTATATGGCCAAGGGAATGCAACATTGGTATATTAAATCTGTTAACGAATACGAAACATTATACATTTCTACGTTTTAATTGTGTAAATATGATCCTAAAATATATAACGTATTCATGGTGCTGAATAATTACAATTATCAGTTGTGAGAGAGAGAGAGAGAGAGAGAGAGAGAGAGAGAGTCAGCATAATGGTGCTGTGTGTGGAGTCCGGTGGTGGTGGAGAGGGAGGGGCTTACAGTTGCCCGACGAGGGAGAAAGAGGGGGAGGGACATGACTACAGAGTGGGTGGATGGGATGGGGGGGGGGGGGGCGCAACACTGTTACCAAAACAAATCACCAGTCATCGTCAGATGGGTGTCCAGGAAACTATTGACGGCGACAGTACAAGGTCACAAGTGCCCACCCGGGGGTGAGTGTGTGTGTGTGTTTGTGTGTGTGTGTGTGTGTTACACACCATCAAACTCATAAAAATATTAATCAATGAATAATAAATATTAATGATAAACACGAATGTTAAGAGTTGAGTTACTCTAGGAATATAATATATTATTAATATATTACTATACCTATGAAACAAGAAAAATATAACTAAGATAATGAATCTAATATATTTCTTATACACAAAATGAAATTCATACAAATAGTAATCAATGAATAATAAATATTAATGATATACCTGAATGTTAATAGTTGAATTACTTTGTGAATATAAAACATTATTATTATATTACTATACCTATGATAAAAATATGAAAATAAATACTCGAAAAAGTACACAATGATAAAATGTATTTATAAAGAAATGGATGAGTTCATTCAAGCCGTGTGATAACCCGGATTCGAATCCCGGTGGATCATATATAATTTAGTTAATTTCATTGGGGGTCTTTGGTGTGATGGTGAAATTAATAAAATATAGAATGCAATGCGTGTATGTGTGTGCGACTATAATACCCATGTGGAAAGTCACGTACGCCACACTGACCATGGATGTCTGTGTGTGTGTGTGTGTGTGTGTCTGTGTGTGTGTGTGTGTGTGTGTGTGAGTGTGTGTGTGTGAGTGTCGGCTGGACAGCCAGGGCCGCAGGCTGTGGGTTGGGTTGTGGTTGTATTTAGAGATCAAACACTGGCGCCAGGAAACACCTGGGTCTGTGTGTATGTGCGTGTGTGTGTGGTTGTCGGTGGGGTGGGTGTGTCGGATAATTAGGCATCTGGTTCTACTTTAGACAGATGTTTTCATGGTCCAGATAGAGAGGATGTTTGTTGTATGTTTCGTTCAATTTTCTCATCCAACATGTTCATAGCTAGTAGATAAGATTATGTTCATGTAATTCGAATATTCACCCATTATGATATTAGACATAATTATGTTGTTGAATAAAATAAGTTATCATAAAACTAATGTTTTCTTATTACGCAAATTACTTGGTCATGACGTGGAGTAAAAATTAAATATTCATTACAATATTTTAACATTATATTTGGTCATGTGTTAGGTTTCTGATGGGGTTCGTCCTATCATTCTGTTTTGCCATTCAACACTGCCATTTGGTGAGTTGTAGTAGTGTTTGAGCCTCTCACGATGACGCTTCCCATCATTGGTAGCTGTGTTGCCACGCTGCCTCCCAACACGGTCGAGAAGTTCTGCCGGACGCACCAAGTTTATGATTTCTGCTGTTGCAATGTTCTCCTCCACGACATGACCCTGGCGATCAGAGGGATTCCTGACACGAAGGATATTGTGTAGACAACAGCAGGCCATCACAACGCATTCAACGCGATTCGGATGGAGAGGTATGGTCGTAAGGAGACACTGGAACCTGTAATGAGAATGGTTAAAACAATTAATTAAGTTAGTCTGTGTAAAAAATATATTAGTTTTTCAATGAAAACGTTAAAAGATAATGCAATGGGAAGCTTGATTAGGGCGATCAACCCACACAAGTCAGATCCTTTTCACACCGAACTCCAATCCCAAATATTAAAGTGAAGCCAGCAGGTTATTATAAGCTTTTAAAGCTTGACAAATGTTGTTACTCGAGATGGGCCTCAAGCCATACGGATATGTATTGATGGGCATATGATGTGGATATACAGTATGTACACACACATAAAATTGTCGATGTATATATATATATATATATATATATTATATACATATTGTTACGTATCTTGATCCTCAAGTGGTTAACTTGATGAATCTAGATAGCACAGAGATATATATTAAGGTATCAGTCAGCTGAAGGCAAAACAAAAGTAAAATCTAATAAAATAATTTCCTGTTGTTGCTTCCTTTCCTTTTGGATCTTAGGACTTGGTATCCTTTATTGACTGATACTCTTTACTTATGAAAAATACTGAAACTAATTAAAGTCATGTAGTATTTATAAAGAATTATTATTTAACCGAAGCTTAGTAGGCTATGGTTATGAACCGAATAAGTTATAGCTAAAGAAGGACTATTAATTTTATAAAAAGTCTTGAAAGATAAATATTAAAGTAAGAATATTTCTGTCTCTTACCCTCTTTGAAATGAATAGATAGTTTTCTTATGTCCTTTTATTTATATTTAATGTAATTATTCTTGGTTCTTGTCTTACGTTAATAGTATTATATTATTATTATCATCAGGAGTAATATCAAAGTCACACAAAAAGTTAGATATATATTTAATAATTAGTTAAATGTATTTCTTAACCACGTAACATTGAGGTTTGATTATGAGTAAATAAAGTTACAGGATCGTTTCATAGATTCGATTCAGGTCTCACTCAAATAATATGAAAAGCAAAATATAATATTTTGAAGCAAAAGAATTTTGTTCAGCTTAGGAAATCACTAGAAGTAATATTAACACAGCCATGTTAGTCTAAGGCGATATTACTAATATGAGACAATAGCATCACCGTACTAAGCACCATTAAGCAATGTAAGCTTAATTCAAAGAAAATGAAAGAACTCGTAAGTATTAATATAAAACAATAGTATTACTTTCATCATAACCCAATTACTTAAAGAGTTGCTTTAGTCCACAAGTTAGTCAACTAAAATAGTTAAGTACATAATAATAGCGTTAACGTTAATTCCCAATCAAATAGTTAAGTACATAATAGTAGCGTTAACGTTAATTCCCAATCAAATAGTTAAGTACATAATAGTAGCGTTAACGTTAATTCGCAATCAAATAGTTAAACACATAATAGTAGCGTTCACGTTAATTCCCAATTAAATAGTTAAACACATAATAGTAGCGTTCACGTTAATTCCCAATTAAATAGTTAAACACATAATAGTAGTGTTCACGTTAATTCCCAATCACATATCTCACTAACCAACATAACATAAGTGTTTACACCGAACACACTTAACACACATTTATATAATCTGACTGACAGTCACAATCCCATTATAATACTTCACCCCGTCTTCCTCCAGCTGCAAGTTCACCTTCCCCAACTCCAAATGAGACTGATTTGAATGCCCACAACTCGGGTCTTATATACCAAACAATGATGGTGTAGGAACGAATCAGGAGGCGAGTGATGGTGCGCGCTCCAATCATAGCTCCTCGAATCACATAACAGGTGCGTGGTCCACTCACAGCTCCTGGCGTCGATTATACGTCATAGCATCGGTCATCGAGGTGTGAAGGCTAGCATGCTGGTATGGGGCGAGATGGTTTGCCCACTCGCTCGTTCGCTAGTCTGCTTCACCGTTTGGGTAGTGGGCTCCTTCAACTCTTAATTCTAACTCTTAATTTAACATACAGGGCTCCGTATGTCAGACCTCCCCCCTAGAAAAGAGTTTAAGGAGTATAGTACATAATATTAAACATAATACATAAATAGATTCACCACCAGATTGGCAACAGCAAGATTATAATGAGGATATAATAAGGATATCACCCAAAGTAGGCAACGTCTCCAGGTACCACATCAGAACATAGCCGGAACGTAGCTGGAGCGTTATTCGAACTGCAAGGCATCTCACAGCTGAAGGCTTAAAAGCGCACTACAAAAGCATGATATTTACCTCGCTACAAGGGAGAGCTAATTGCCAAAATCCTCTCATTAAATTATACTTACTGCTGCATGAGGCCAAACTGGTAAATGCAATCTTTGATCCGTGGCAGTGGGTAGGTATCGTTCTTTTTGACAGCATTGACTTGCCTATAGACCCTACAAAACCTATGGCTCCCGTCTGGCTTTGGCACAAGTATGACCGGACTACTCCACTGGCTTAAGGCCCTAGTGATCAGTTGGTTTGAAAAAAGTAAGTCAAGCTCGACCTGCAGTATACTCCTGCGTTGTGGCGAGACACGGTAGGGGGATAGTTTAATGGGAGTTGCATCCCCTACGTCGATGTCGTGCACGGCCAAAGAAGTGAGCCCTGGAGTATCACGGAACACATTGGGAGACTGAGATAAAACAGAGATTAGTTGGTTCGCTTGATCAGAGGGAAGATGACATAGTTTAGATGGTAATTCCCTCAAAGCCACTGAATTATACTGAAAGTTGGATAGGCTACATGACAAGTCAAAGTCTGCATGGATACCTTCAGGCTCTGGAACAGTCTGTTGCGGGTCAGTAAGAGAACTGAAGACTTCGTCCGCACCAGGCTGTCCACAGGTCCTGACATTCACTGCCACAGTGGGAGAATCTGGAGGAGAGGAATCAGGGGACCTATGGTAGGGCTTCAACATATTTATATGGAATACTTGCGTGGGCTTTCTCCTGTCTGGGGTAGTTACTAGATAATCGGTAATGCTCACCCTCCGAATGATCTTATATGGGCCCCTGAACTTGGCAGATAAAGGTTGGCCAAAAAGGGGGAGCAGGACCAAAACCTCATCACCGGGCTTAAACTCCCTCTCACAGGCTTTTCTGTCATACCATTTCTTCATGGAGCTTTTAGCCACTGTCAAGTTTTGAGCGGCAAACTCACATGAGGATCTCAGCCGGGTTTTGAAATCTGAAACATACTTGAGGAGGTTTTGGTTCCCCTCCTGGCCAACTAGGCTATCCTGCAATAGTTGCAAAGGACCTCTTACCTGGTGACCGAAAACTAGCTCATTAGGGGAAAAACCCAGGGATTCAGTTGGAACCTCACGAGTAGCAAATAAAAGAAAAGGTACCCCCTTATCCCACTCAACTCCGGTCTCTGTACAATACTTACGTAACATTCCCTTTAATGTCTGATGATATCGTTCGAGAACCCCTTGACTCTCTGGGTGGTAGGTGCTAGACTTTACATGCTCGATACCCAACTCCTTCAGGGACTGCTGGAAAATGTTAGAGGTAAAATTAGTTCCTTGATCACTTTGCACCTCATGGGGGAAGCCCATTCTGGTGAAAAATTTGAGCAGTTCCTTGATTACAGTTGGAGCAGAGGTAGTCCTTAAGGGTATAGCCTCTGGGTAGCGAGTTGCCATGTCCATGATAGTTAATAAATAAATGTTACCTTGGGAAGTCTTAGGCAATGGGCCTACAATGTCCACTACCACCCGAGTAAAAGGATTCTCGAAAACGGGCAAGGGCACCAGAGGATGTACAGGCACCTTCTGATTGGGTTTTCCTGTCATCTGGCCAGTGTGACACACTCTACAACACTCCACTACATCTGCACGCATTCCTGGCCAGTAAAAGTGGGATCTGATTCTGTCTAGAGTTTTTCTCACACCTAGGTGCCCTGCCAATGGTATACAATGTGCCATTTCCATGATATCTTTACGACAAGGTTTGGGGACTACTACTTGATGGACGTCCCAAGCCCCGTCATCGATTGGTCTGTGTGGCGGTCTCCATCTTCGCCACAATACTCCTCCTTTGAGGTAGAAACATTCACCACCCTCCTTCTCACATTCCTCTTCACTCACGGACCTGGCAGCTAACTCCTTGCATTCACTATCATCTCTCTGTAGCTCTACCAGGCCGCTAGGACAATTTGAAGGGGTTTCATGGTCATCGTTAGGGTCAAGATGAGCCATAAAGGTGTCAGATAAATCCACCTCAGTCACATCATCAGGCACAGTTGGAGCATCATTCACACTCTCATCATCCCTTTCATCAACTCTTACATTCGGTATATTTCTGTCTGAGGGAACTGCTACTTGAGACATTGAACGTTTGTCAGCACACACAGGGAAAACAGTTGGCAACTCCTTGTCGAGCTCACCGGTTAGTGGCTCGTTAACAGGGGAAAGTGACAAAATGGGGTCTGGTCGGACCTTCTCACCTGCTACATCATTCCCCAAAAGGAGTGTTACCCCAGGCACAGGGATATCTTGGGACCTACACAAAGCTATGGTGGCCTCACCCTGTAGTAACTCACATTCAATTTCGCCTTTTACCAAGTATGCATAAAACTGGCCTCCAGCACCTCTCATTACAACTGGTTCGCCAGGTGGGCACTCAGTGTAAGGATTCATCATGAGGGTGCTAGTAGAACCTGTGTCTCTCAGAATTTTTACCTCATGCATGCAACCATTTAATCTCACGTTGCCAGATGAAATAAAGGGACGGTAACTGTCCTGCACTGATGGTGAAATTATTATTGGCTTAACCCTAGTGGGTTGCACCACACATGCTACTACACCCCTGTCTAGATGATTTACGTTAGCTGCTAGGTACTCCTTCTGTCGAGAGTCCTGCATTATTAAAGGAACTTTTGGTGCTAGGTACTCCTTCTGTCGGGAGTCCTGCATTAAAGGAACATTTGGTGCTAGGTACTCCTTCTGTCGGGAGCCCTGCATTAAAGGCACACATGGAATTTGAGATACGGCGGCAACTGTCTGCCCCGATCTCTCGGTTTTTTCCTTGGCCCAGCACTGATAAGCTAGGTGGCCTCTCATGCCACAAAAAGTACATACTTTAGGGGATACGGGAAAGTTCCCTCTTTGAGCATTACTATTAGTTTGGGGCCCACCTCTGTTACCATTGCCCTGAGTCGCATTTTTAGTTGGGGGAACAATTCTATTTTGGCTAGCTGGGGAAGACGTTATAGGCTTGTGACTGGGTCTGTCAGATTTGTGATTGGGATACTTAAAATTAGAACTAGAATTATCGTAGGGCTTCTTTCCACGAAATTTGTTGTTGAGCACGTATGTGTCAGCCATGTCAGCAGCGTCGGCAAGACAATCTACCTTTTTCCCCTTTAAATGATAGGATACAGAAGAATCAATTTTCCATAGGAAATTTTCTAACAGGACCAACTCCTTCAGATCGTTGTAGCCTGTGACTTTCTTACTCTTGACCCAATGATTGAAAGTTTTAGTCATGGTCCTGGCAAATACCTTATGGGTTTCTTCTACTTTCTTCTGGTTTTTACGGAAAGATTGCCTGTAAGCCTCAGGCTGCAATTGATAGGTTTTTAGGATAGCTTCTTTGAGATTGTCATAATCCTGCCTAACTTCTGCTACTTCTGACAAATACGTGGCTCGAGCCTGCCCTGTCAAAACAGTTTGTAACATAAAGGCCATTGATCTCTTGTCCACTTCATACCTCCAGCAACTTCCTCAAACAAAACAAAGAAATCCTGCACATTATCCTCAGTGAAAGGTGGAATGACACTAGTCATAGTCAATCCCAGAGGGGGAGCAATTACAGGAGCATTTGTATTGACATTTAGTTGAGCCGTACGATATTGATATTCATATTGTTCGGTCGTTGCTCTGGCATTTATTCTGGCTAGTTCTAGTTCGAATATTTGATCACCGGTCAAACCAGGTGGCAATTGTACATTAAGTTGGCTAGGTTTACTAGGGATCCAACCAACTGCTCCGTCACCCTCCCCGCCTTCTACAGGGAACAAGTGGGTTTTTATGGTCTGAGCCACCTCTACTTTGGACATGTTTGAGACAGTTAATTGGAGATGTGAGGCAAGCACTTTCAGTTCGGATTTTGACAGACAGTCAATATCAGGGGTTGTGGGTTCTGATTCTATGAAAACTCGAGCATCTTCGTTATTAATTAGTTGAGGCATGATTAATATTTGATTGTTAAGTAGTGAAACGTTAATGAAACTGAGTGAAACTGTATGAAACGAATCCTGGCGAGGTCGCCACTCTTCTGTTACGTATCTTGATCCTCAAGTGGTTAACTTGATGAATCTAGATAGCACAGAGATATATATTAAGGTATCAGTCAGCTGAAGGCAAAACAAAAGTAAAATCTAATAAAATAATTTCCTGTTGTTGCTTCCTTTCCTTTTGGATCTTAGGACTTGGTATCCTTTATTGACTGATACTCTTTACTTATGAAAAATACTGAAACTAATTAAAGTCATGTAGTATTTATAAAGAATTATTATTTAACCGAAGCTTAGTAGGCTATGGTTATGAACCGAATAAGTTATAGCTAAAGAAGGACTATTAATTTTATAAAAAGTCTTGAAAGATAAATATTAAAGTAAGAATATTTCTGTCTCTTACCCTCTTTGAAATGAATAGATAGTTTTCTTATGTCCTTTTATTTATATTTAATGTAATTATTCTTGGTTCTTGTCTTACGTTAATAGTATTATATTATTATTATCATCAGGAGTAATATCAAAGTCACACAAAAAGTTAGATATATATTTAATAATTAGTTAAATGTATTTCTTAACCACGTAACATTGAGGTTTGATTATGAGTAAATAAAGTTACAGGATCGTTTCATAGATTCGATTCAGGTCTCACTCAAATAATATGAAAAGCAAAATATAATATTTTGAAGCAAAAGAATTTTCTTCAGCTTAGGAAATCACTAGAAGTAATATTAACACAGCCATGTTAGTCTAAGGCGATATTACTAATATGAGACAATAGCATCACCGTACTAAGCACCATTAAGCAATGTAAGCTTAATTCAAAGAAAATGAAGAACTCGTAAGTATTAATATAAAACAATAGTATTACTTTCATCATAACCCAATTACTTAAAGAGTTGCTTTAGTCCACAAGTTAGTCAACTAAAATAGTTAAGTACATAATAATAGCGTTAACGTTAATTCCCAATCAAATAGTTAAGTACATAAATAGTAGCGTTAACGTTAATTCGCAATCAAATAGTTAAACACATAATAGTAGCGTTCACGTTAATTCCCAATTAAATAGTTAAACACATAATAGTAGCGTTCACGTTAATTCCCAATTAAAGCGTTAAACACATAATAGTAGTGTTCACGTTAATTCCCAATCACATATCTCACTAACCAACATAACATAAGTGTTTACACCGAACACACTTAACACACATTTATATAATCTGACTGACAGTCACAATCCCATTATAATACTTCACCCCGTCTTCCTCCAGCTGCAAGTTCACCTTCCCCAACTCCAAATGAGACTGATTTGAATGCCCACAACTCGGGTCTTATATACCAAACAATGATGGTGTAGGAACGAATCAGGAGGCGAGTGATGGTGCGCGCTCCAATCATAGCTCCTCGAATCACATAACAGGTGCGTGGTCCACTCACAGCTCCTGGCGTCGATCATACGTCATAGCATCGGTCATCGAGGTGTGAAGGCTAGCATGCTGGTATGGGGCGAGATGGTTTGCCCACTCGCTCGTTCGCTAGTCTGCTTCACCGTTTGGGTAGTGGGCTCCTTCAACTCTTAATTCTAACTCTTAAATTAACATACAGGGCTCCGTATGTCAGAATATATATATTTATATAGATTTGTATATATGGTAATATAAATATATCTATATATATATATATATATATATATATATATATATATATATATATATATATATAAATAAATAAATATATATAAAAACAATTTATATAATTTTTTTAAATCGGCTTTTACCTGGCAGACATGATACCAAACGCATTTTCAACCACTCTCCGGGCTCTGGATAGGCGGTAATTGAAAATGCGTTTCTCATCATCCAAGCCTCTCAGTGGGTATGGTTTCATCATCCAAGTCCTCAGTGGAAATGCGTCGTCACCAATGAAGAAGAATGGAATCTCCTTGTTGCCGTTTTCAAGCGGTTCAGGCTCAGCAACACCAACGTCATTCCTCTCCAACAGAAAACGAATAGGGGTTCGTAGAAACAACCCACCATCTGACGCTGATCCCTCTGCACCAACATCAATGTAGAGGAATTTGTAGTCAGCGTCAGCGATGGCAAGCAACACAATGGAGTGGTAACCTTTATATTTGTAGAAGGTAGAGGGACCTTTGGGTGGTTTTCTGATGGCAACATGTTTGCCATCCAAGGCGCCCAAAGCATGTTGAAATTGCCACTTTCTAGCAAATCTATTTGCAACAGCCTTCCACTCTTCTGGTGCTGTAGGACAAACAATGACATCATCCATGTATGCACTGACAATAGCCTCACAGACGTCGGGCACAATTTTGGAGATGGTGTTGTGCGCTATCCTGAACAAGTAACTGAGACTCTTGTAGCTGTCACCTGTAGCTAGGTAATGCAACGTCACTGCCAAACGCAAACCAGGATCTATGGCTTTCCTCCAGTGTGTGTCCTTTTTGGCAATGATGGGTCGAATATTGTTGAGAATTTCTTGAAAGAGTGCGGGGTCCAATCTCATGAAGTTTATAAAATCCGCTGGGTCCTCTTCTTCAACTTCTTTCATGAGGTTTTCATAACCCCCAAATCGACCTCGCCTTAACAGCCACTGTCTCGTCCACAATTTTTGCTTCTTCGTCTGTTTTCTCCTCTCCTCTTTCTCCTTCCTTGGCCTCTCAGCTTCCTTCTCCCTTCTGGCAAGCTCCAATAGGCATTCCAAATAAATGAGATTCCTCCGCTTGGTGGCAAGGGCCAGCTCAACACGTTCACTCTTGCGTAGATGATGCGTAGGCCTCACCATCTCAAGATTTAACAGGCACGTCCAAGGGTCGAGGTTATAATGCGGTGGTGGTGAAGAGTAGCTATGCTCGGTGTGGCTGCTCAACTCAGAATGTTCTCTGTGACCGAATCTTTATATACAACAGAAAGGTTTGGGGGGTTGTGGGTGGTTGTAGGGGCATATTTACTTGCGTGGTTGAAACGTGAGAACATGCTAATACCACTGTGCAATTAGCACATTCACGTTACATTCGCTCAGGTTCGCACACCTCGGCGACGTATCTGCGATGGCATTGGCGATGATCGCCGAGAATTTGTTCGTTCATCGCAGGAATTTGTGCCAGGAAAAATATTTGGATAACCTCGCCGAAGTAATCGCCGAACCATCGCTTGAATTGCCGAAGACGTCGCAGAACATTCGGCGAGTTTTCTTTCACCATCGCATGATGTCGCAAGATATTTTTGAAAATGTGACATTCCTCGCAGAGAACTACGGCGAAGCATCGCTCACTTAGCCGATACCGTCGCAGAATGTCGGCGATTGCATCGCATTCATCGGTGACATCTTCGCCGAGTATAATTTGTTATCTGTTTGTAACGGTCAAAATCGTAGACGTCGCACACATTCGTTGCGAATTGACAAGTCTACGTCCTCGGCGACGAAAATCGTATGAAGTCGCATATGTGGGAAAGGGGCATTAACACCTTACGAGCGGCCTATGCGGTTTATTTATGTGTACCGCACAGCGGGGTGTTTTTAGCTAAAATAGGGCTGTTTACGTGATCATTTTCATGCCTAAATAAGACCCAGAACGTAAAACAAGTACCTATCCCTGAAAGGGCATAAACAGAGCTTTCGAATGACACCATAACGATCCTTGTATGATGGATAGTTTTCTTGCAATAACCGTGCAACGCGAGTGCAAAAAGCAGGTAATTCGGTACTTTCAGTACATAATTGAGTATGTAGCGAGTGAGAGAGGGAGGAGGGAGCTGAGATTTGTGTCAGTAGGTTCGCCGCGGTGGTCTGGAGCAGTCATACGCTCGCTAGTCTCCTGCCACCACTTGTCTCTCTCTCCCAGCCACATTACGTGCTGAAATTGCCACTCGAGTTATGTCGAGCGCCGCCATATAGTCCAGCTTTATTTAACTCGACTTATGTTGCTCGCCGCTAATTATGGGTTAAGCTCCACAAAATCGTCTAATTATAGCTAGAATATGATAAAAACAAAAGTCGTCAGCACAGAAAGGGCTAAACGGTCTAGGAAAAGTTTGGGGAAAATTATTAACACTCTTATTTATATCTCTGACCTTGACCTTTGATCTTAAGTATTAGAATATGTTTATATGAAATTGATATATATGGTATTTATGTAAAACGCAACAACAGTCAGCTTATCAAAATTTGAGTATTTTTTATGATGAAGGTTGACTTTTGACTTTGACCTGCAACCTTGACCTTTATGTAGGATTATAATTTTTGCTTGCATTGATGTAACCCTGGAAAATCAAATAAGCAGGCCAAACTTCTTTAAAGACAATCAACTAGTTCCAGAAGTATTAAAGGAATAGCTGACCTTGACCTTTGACCTTCATCTTGACCTTCATGATGTCTGAACATTTTACATTTTCATTTAAAGCACAACTGTATCAACGAATGTTGTGAAGTGTACACGAATAGTAAACAAATTAGCATATTGACCTTACAGTTGACCTTGACCTATCAAATGGAATTATGTATAATCTTGTATGACCTTTGCCTAGGCATTCCGAATATGCATAATGTGCCTAGAGAGAATCTTGCATTAAATAGGAAATACTAGCAAAAATCAGATTTTGACATTTAACCTTGACCTTGACCTTAGATATTCTTATTGAGGAATTAGTTAGCTTAACACCAATGTTTACATTAACTAGCACTATGAATATGGTGTAATTCGTATACAAACGTATAGATTACAAATAATGATAATATACTGTGACCTTGACCTTTGACTAAAAATAACATGTATATATATAATTATTTGGATGATCGTCGCATTGACCAACTGAATTTGCCTGTACAATTTGGTGACAATACATTAAACAGTCTAGGAGGAGTTTAGAGAAAATGACAAACACTCTTGTTTTTTAACCTTGACCTTTGACCTTAACTATTACAATAGTTATGTGACATTTTATATATTTTTTTTTTGTTTTTTTTTCTATGTGATTAAGGGAGGCAAAAGGCATAACTGCCTATAGCGAGTGCCTCCCCCATAGTTGAAAGAGTGACAGGGCCAAAATCAAGGGACGTTCGAGCCAAAATGCCTGGACACACACGGAGTTTGAAGCAATTTAAGTCATAGGAAGAGGGAAAGACTGATTCTGGGAGAGAGTTCCAGAGCTCAGCTGTTGATTAGAAGAAAGTTTGAGAGTAACATTTCACTCTTGGGTTGGAGAGTTGCACAGAGTAGGGGTGGGATTGAGTTGCAAGACGGGTACCACGTGCCCTACGGAAAGGAGGTGGTATGCACTGGGATATCTCTGGGGAACACTGATTATTATAGTAGCGATAGAATAGCGAGAGAGATGCAACATTGCGGCGGAGAGAGAGAGATTGCAGAGAGTTGGTGAGTGGACGGGAGTTAATGATACGAAAGGCCTTCCTTTCAACTTTGTCTAGGAGAGCGGTGTGAGAGGAACCTCCCCACACATGTGAACAATACTCAATACAAGGGCGCACTATGCCCCTGTACAGAACAAGAAGCTGTGCAGGGGAAAAGAACCCCCTAAGGCGGTTGAGCACACCCAGCTTCTGGGAGGCTGCCTTAGCAAGACTGGTAATATGGTCCTTCCAAATGAGAGCAGAAGAAAAAGAGACACCAAGAATATTGAGAGAAGATGAAGGGTTGATTTTTGTATTGTTGAAGAATAAGGGAAGAAGCTGGGAGATCCTGACGGGTAGATAGATGGAGAAATTGGGTTTTGGAAGCATTAAAGTTAACAAGGTTTTCTCTGCCCCAATTAGAAATAGTATTTAGATCAGAATTTAAGAGTTCTATGGCTTCATTACGTTTGTCGTTGAGGGATTGCTATCAGCTATGCTGATATATGTTATTTAAGTAATAAGCAACTAACACAGCCAGTTTTCCAAAATTTGAGTAATCTTTTTTAATTAATAATATAAGTTGACCTTTGACCTTGATCTGTGACCTTGACCTTTATGTAAGAGTACATTTTTGTTTGTTTGATATTGCCCATGAACATCATATAAGCATGCCTAATTTCATTGAAACCCATCAGTTAGCTTCATATATATTAATAGAATAGTTGACCTTGACCTTTGACCTTTATCTTGACCTTCATGATGTCTCAAAATGTATTATGTTCCTTTGCATTTAAAGTGCAACTATCTCACCAAATTTTGTGAAGTTTACATGCAAAGTAAAGAAAATAGCATATTGACCTTTCATAATTATGGAATTGTATAGTCTCGGGAATGACCTTGGCCTAGGTATTCTGAATATACATGGTAAGCCTAGTGAGAATCTAACAATTAGTAAAAGAAATACTAATAACAAACTAATTTTGACCTTTGACCTTGAGCTTTGACCTTACCCTTTAGAAGATTTATCTAAAATTTGGGCAATACAATATCAAGGTTACCAGTTACATGTATAGTGAAAATGAAGACATTTGAGTAAAAACTAAAACTTAATAGTAAAACTTGACCTTTGACCTTGACCTGTGACCTTGACCTTTAAGTATGAGTACATTTTGTTGTCATTGACATTGCCCAGGAAAATCAAATAAGCATGCCTAATTTCATTACAACCCATCAGTTAGTTTCATATATATAAATAGAATAATTGACCTTGACCTTCATATTGACCTTTATGATCTATCTATCTATCTATTACCTGACGCCGTGATTCCCGAAGGGTGGCCACGAACGAACCGCCCCCATGCACCTCTGTCCTCAGTCAGTCGACGCCCCTCCCCCCAACCAGCACCGCCTTCATTCATATACTTCCTCACTCCATCTTTCCACCTCTCCTTCGGTCTACCTCTCCCTCTCTGTCCCTCCACCTCGCTCTCGTACACCCTCTTAGTCATTCTCTCGCTTTCCATACGTTCCATATGGCCGAACCATCTCCAGTTGTTCCTTTTCACACTTTCCAGCACATCTACCTCCACACCACACCTCCTTCTTACTTCTTCATTAGTCTGTCTATCCCTCCATGTAACTCCGCACGCACTTCTTAAGTAATTCATTTCCACTGCTCTCACTCTTGGTCTGAGTTTCTCAACCAACGTCCATGCTTCGCTTCCGTAAGTCAGTGTCGGCATTACCACACTGTCATGCAAGGACTTCTTCACTTCCATACTGACCACCCTATTTCTTGTTACTGCTTTCAGCGTTCCTACAACCCTCTTCCCCTGTTGTACCCTCTCCTGCACTTCTTCATCCATAGTCCCATCTTTACTCAACACACTGCCCAGATACTTAAAAGAGTTGACGATCTCCATAGCCTGACCGTTCAGCTTCACCTCACACTCAGTGACTTCACCCCTTTCGAAGACCATAACCTTGCTCTTCCCCGCATTTACCTTCAAATTCTGTTTTTCGCACACTGTTCCAAACTCATTTACCAGACCCTGCAACTCCCATTCATTATCACTCATCAGAACTGTATCATCCGCAAACAGCAGTATAGGTAGCTTCCACTCATTTCCCTCCCTTTTCAGCGATACACCAACATCCACTGCTCTTGACAGTATTTCTTTCATGACTCCATCCATATATACAGTAAACAACCACGGGGACATCACACACCCCTGTTTCAAACCAACATTCAGGTCACAGAACTCGCTCTGCTCACTCTCAACATGTACTGCCGCCTTTACACCCTCATACATGCTCTTCACTGCTTTCAGCAACTTGCCATCTACTCTGTATATTCTAAGTACTTTCCACAAACCTTCTCTATCCACTCTGTCATAGGCCTTCTCCAAGTCCATAAAGGCAACATACACCTTTTGTTTCTTCTCCAGATATTTCTCCACAACACAATTCAGGGTATAAATCTGATCTATACATCCTCTTCCCTTCCTAAAACCTCCCTGCTCGTCGCCTATCCATTTCTCCGTTCTCACTCTCACTCTCTCAATCACTAGCATACTGTATACCTTCCCTACTACGCTTAGAAGACATATTCCTCGGTGGTTACCACACACTCCTCTTTCCCCTTTACCCTTACATAGGGGGACTATTATGCCAGTCTTCCAGTCATCGGGTGCACTCCCCTTCTCCCATGCTAGTTTGCACATTTTCCATACCCATTCTGTCACTATCTGACCACCATACCTCAACATTTCCCCACACACTCCATCTGTTCCTGGTGCTTTCCCCAACTTCACTCTTTTCATGGCTTCCCACACTTCTGACCTCCTGATCCCCACCTCCTCTTCCACTACTTCTCATCTTTTCCCTCCCATACCATATCCAACCATGTTTGCTGGCTCTTCATTCCTTACATTTAGCAACTCATTGAAGTACTCCCTCCATCTTTCGACTCTCTCATGCTTCTCGGCTAGCATTCTCCCATTTTTATCTTTCACACCCTTACTGTTTCCCTTGCTACCTTCCCTAACTTTCTTGACTTCTTTCCAGAACAGTTTTTTACTCTCCCTCCATTTTACACTCAGATTCCTTCCAAACTCCTCATCTACTCTTCTCTTACTTTCCTTCACTACTCTCTTCACCACCCTCTTACTCTCCACGTACCTCGCTCGTTTCTGTCTCTCGAAATCTTCATTCCCTCTACTACCCAACCACTCTCTATATGCTTTCTTCTTTTCTTCCACAGCTATTTTTACCTCTTCTGTCCACCATGCTGTACCTTTCACTCCCCTCCCTCGTCTCCTCACTCCACACACCTCCTCAAATGCTGCACAGATCTCATCCTTAAACACCTTGCTCATCTCCTCCACTTCCTCCATAACTTCCAGGTCGAACCCACCTAGTCGTCTTTCTACTGCTCTCCTCTAATCTTCTCTGATTTCCTCCTCCTGTAACCTCTCCACCCTCCTCACCATTCCACCTTCCTCTCGCCTCCCTCCAGCTCTCCTCACCCACTTCTTTTGTATCCTAACCTTAGCTACTACTACATAATGATCAGACAGACCCCCTCCAATACCCCTATACCCCTAGCATCCATCACAGATTTCTTCATTCTTTCATCCACACATACATAATCAATCAATGACTTCCGTTCCACCACTGTCTTATCCTTCATCGTCCACACCCGTTTCCAAGTGTACCTGTGGATCATTCTGTGTCGGAAGAAGGTGTTGGCTATCCACAGCCTCCTCCCCACACATATGTCCACAAGTGCACTACCATTCCCATTCACCTCTGATGATACCCCCCACCCTCCCACCACTCCCTCAACTCTCCTATCACCCGCCTTACCATCATATCCCCAATCAGAAATATTCTTTCGTTCTTGTCAAACTTCTCCAGGCACGCCTCCACATTCATCCAGAACTCCTCTTTCTTCCTTTCAAGTTTATCCTCTGTTGGGGCATACACACACACAATCACCCACGTTTGTATTCCTACTTTCATTCTCACCCACACAATCCTTGAACCCACAGACCCATACTCTCTTACACATTCCTTCCATTTGTTACTTACAAACAAACACGCACCTTCTCTCGCTGTTCCTTCACTCACTCCAGCACACACACCCCTTCCACACTCCCACTCTCTCACATCTGAACCTTTCCATTTGGTCTCTGTCATTCCACATACATCCAGCCTGGCATTCACTAGCACTTCCAGAACCTCTCTCTCTTTTGTGCCATCATTCATATGCCACTAACATTCCATATATTATTTTGAACTTTGACCCTACCCTTTAGAATATTTATCTGAAATTGTGTCAATAAGATATCAAGGTTGCCCGTAATGTGTATAGTGAAAATTAAGAAATTTGAGCTAAAACTTAAAAATATGATATATTGACCTTATTTTCAACCTTGACCTTTGACCTTAATCATTAAGTTAATTGAAAATATCTTTTTGAATGATCTTCGCATTGACCAAATGGATATACCTGTAAAATTTGGTGAGAATCCATTGAACTGTCTAGGAGGAGTTTCCGGACGGACGACGGAACTTTTAACTTTTAGCTTGGGAACAGGACGTTTGCTGTAAACAAAATACCCTCGGTGACCGCAAAGACCATAAACACATATATCCCCTCGCTCTCCTGGACACGTCCCCTCCCCCTATACGATTTTACCAAAAGCGAAACTTAACCTCGACAGGAAAGGGTACCGACAAAACAAATATCGTAAATAATAGCAAACAGAGAAAAACAATATGTAAACAAATTAAATCAGTGCAGATTATTTCTCGACCATATCGTAGGTTAGTAGTGACGTTATTGGAGAGAAAGATCTCCCACGCAACCAAATGTGGTGAAAATTCGAACCTGAGCAGTGTTGAATCAAGGTGATAGGTAAAACATGAAAATTAAAATAGATAATATATATAGGTAGCCTGGAAAGTTCGTTATTTTCCTAGAGTGCCGTATATTCCGCTAAACAGCCGACCAAAAACGGGAAAAGTGGTTAGGGCAGTGAGAATTCTGTTTCATAAGATAATTATTGAAAGTGTTACTTAAAGTTATTTAAAGTTTAAACATAACGAGTGTAAACGAGTGGCACTCCCCCCCCCCCCCCCCCCACACTCACCACAAACCGCGTAACAAACACCTCCTTGTCCTCCACGCCCCCCCCCCCCCTCTCTCTCTCTCTCTCCCCAATGTAAGGGCGGGTGGAAAAAAAAAAAAAAATTCTACCAGAGACACCTGTATGAGGTGTAACATGAATATACACGTGGATAAAGGCACAGCATGTCAGATATGCAAGCAACCATACCACTGGGTTTGCATAGGACTGATACCAATAAATGAGGCGTACAATACAAGAGGGAAGAACCTCCATTTCTGCGATAGTTGTTTCGATATCACATGGCAAGTCATACAGACTGTAGAAAATACAGAAGTACAAGATAGACTGAAATATAGCCAAGACATAGCTACTTTTCACAGAAACTGGGGAACTATTGGGGCCTCAGGGCCCATACTAATATCACAACCCACACACGCACACCTTCCCATGAAGATGCCCGCATTGCCTCCTGCACATCAACACACATCGCCTGCCGAACAACAACCTTTCTCACCCTACAAATCCACAAACCCAGCCGCACATCTTCCCACACCTCCCCAGACCCAGAAAAGACCCACATTAATCCCATCTATGGCCATTGACCACCCTACTGCTGTTGATCAAATACATTTGCAGGATGAACGTAGGATGCAACAAGCCCCCATATCAGGCTCCCCTTCCACATCGCCTCCCCCCTCACCACTGCCACCTGCCCACCTACAACCGACCCGTAACTCCACCCCCTGCAGGCCCGTAACTCCACCCCCCTGCAGGCCTCACCCACCCATACACCAAGCTCACTATCACCCACAACCACACTTAGCTCACCACATAACCTCTTGCAGCCCCAGCCACACCTACTGGGGTTGTCTACACCAGTGTGCAGATATTATCTGGAAAGAAGGTGCTACTTTGGTCAAAAGGGCGAATATAATGGGAATTCATGTAGATTTGCTCATCCCAAAATTTGCAACAACATAACCAGTCATGGAAAATGTAGATTTGGTGAAACCTGCAAATACCACCACCCATCCCTTTGCAAGACATCACTTGAGAACAAGACCTGCTACAATATGAAATGCCCAGCTTTTCATATTAAAGGGACTTAGAGATATGCTAGACCTAACACGAATGGTAGCCCAAAAAAACTCTCTAGCTATGCGAGGACGAGACAGAGGAAAAAGGCAAGGAGGGAAAGGGCAGATGAAGATGAAGAGACTGAGGGAGATGGAAGAGCACATAGAACACCACGAGCACCTCCTGGCCTCCCAAGAGTGGCCAATACATCCCAAAGACTATTAGGTACACATAGTACTCCAAACAATCCCTCCCCAATCTTGTTTGCAAATATTCAAGGCCTAAAAAATAGAACCACGAACAAAGTACCATTTATTAGGGGCCTGCTAGAAGAAGGAAACGCTATATTTGCGGCTCTCACAGAAACTCACATTAAAGATCAGCAAGATAGTGAGGTATGGATTCCTGGTTACAACCTACATAGGGCGGACAGAACGCATAGATCACATGGAGGTGTAGCCTTGTACATACATGACTCACTGATATGTACTGAATTCCTAAATAACAGTAACGAAGTGGTGGAAATACTTGGAGTTAAAATAGAATCCCTAAATTTAGCAGTTATTGTTACATACAGGCCTCCAGACTCATCCCGAGAAGAATTCTAAACCCAGCTCAACAAAATAAAATCAGAAGTGGAAACCCTGGGGAACCCAACACCAAATATTATATTGCTAGGAGACTTTAACCTACCAAACATTAAATGGAGACAACTAGAAAACCTGTTAGTGGCAAATAACACCGGAGAAGAAAATACTAATACGAGAGAGCTTTTTGAACTTTGTGATTTTTTTAGTCTTACCCAAAATATTGCTGAACCCACACGGGAAAACAATATCTTAGACCTGGTCTTCACTAACAACGACTCTCTAGTACACAGCATTAACATATCGGACACAACATACTCAGATCATAAATTAATTGAGATCAAAACAACCTTAGAAAGTGTACAGACAACCTCAGAATCGAGAACAAAAACCGGCCCCTTCAGTAAATTTAACTTCAATAACAAAAACATTAGGTGGGAAGAGGTAAATCAAGAAATGGAGGAAATAGACTGGGAAGATTTAATGGATAACCTGACACCAGCAGAATGTCTAGTCTTAATAACAGAAACCATGACCCAAATCTGTAGCCACCATATACCTGCAAGACAAACAAAACGAAGAAGTAAACAAGATCGGGAAAGGAGGAGGCTGTACAAAAAATTACTCACACAAAGACGCACACATCAAAATCTACAGGATAGGCAAAAGGTCGAAATAGATAGAGAAATTGTGGAAATTGAACAAAGGCTAAGAATATCATATGAACTACAACATATGGAAGAGGAGAGGAAAGCTATTGCAGGTATAAAGGAAAATTCCAAATACTTCTTTTCATACGCCAAACAAAAGGCTAAAACAACATCAAACATCGGCCCACTGAGCAAAGGGGACGGCTCTTTCACAGGGGACAAAAAGGAAATGAGCGAACTCTTAAGCAGGCAGTATGAAATGGCATTCAGTGAGCCTGATGAAACAAAAGTCATCAGAGAACAAAATATATTTTTCATGGAAACCTCCCCCACAGAAACCCCTCAGATGCTGGATATTGATTTCGGTCCAAAAGACATAGAAGAGGCCATTTCCAACATGCCATCCCACTCGGCACCAGGCCCGGACTCATGGAATTCGATCCTAATGAAAAAATGTAAGGAAAACCTCTCAAAACCCCTGGCTATAATGTGGAGGAGTCTAGACACTGGTGACATACCAGATAGCTTGAAAAACGCAATAATTGCCCTACTGCATAAAGGAGGGAGTAAAGCACTACCAAAAAACTACCGCCCGGTAGCTCTAACCTCTCACATCATTCAAGTTTTCGAGCGAGTCCTGCGAAGCAAAATTTCAACGTTCATGGAGACAAATGAACTACACAACACTGGTCAACATGGGTTCAGAGCGGGAAGGTCATGTCTCTCACAACTTTTGGAACACTATGACAAAATTCTTAAAGCGCTAGAAGAAAAGAAAAACGTGGATGTCATTTACACCGATTTTGCTAAGGCATTTGATAAATGTGACCATGGTATAATAGCCCACAAACTGAAAGCAAAAGGTATAATTGGGAAAATCGGACGGTGGATATACAATTTCCTCGTAAACCGAAAACAATCAGTAGCAGTAAACCAAGTCACATCTGAGCCTTCGGATGTCAAAAGCTCAGTGCCCCAAGGAACAGTGCTAGCGCCCCTTCTGTTCCTCATACTAATTTGCGACATAGATACCAACACCAGACACAGTACGGTGTCGTCTTTTGCTGATGACACAAAATTAAGCAAGATAGTAAACACACAAGAGGACACGGGCCGACTGCAGGAAGACATGAATGTAGTGTTCCAGTGGACCAGGGAAAACAACATGCAATTCAATGAGGAAAAATTCCAATTAATACGGTACGGAGATAATAATGGTGACCCTTAATTAGCGGCGAGCAACATAAGTCGAGTTAAATAAAGCTGGACTATGTGGCGGCGCTCGACATAACTCGAGTGGCAATTTCAGCACGTAATATGGCTGAGAGAGAGAGACAAGTGGTGGCAGGAGACTAGCGAGCGTATGACTGCTCCAGACCACCGCGGCGAACCTACTGACACAAATCTCAGCTCCCTCCTCCCTCTCTCACTCGCTACATACTCAATTATGTACTGAAAGTACCGAATTACCTGCTTTTTGCACTCGCGTTGCACGGTTATTGCAAGAAAACTATCAATCATACAAGGATCGTTATGGTGTCATTCGAAAGCTCTGTTTATGCCCTTTCAGGGATAGGTACTTGTTTTACGTTCTGGGTCTTATTTAGGCATGAAAATGATCACGTAAACAGCCCTATTTTGGCTAAAAACACCCCGCTGTGCGGTACACATAAATAAACCGCATAGGCCGCTCGTAAGGTGTTAAAGAAAATACAAATTACTTAACAGAATCTAACCACATAATAGAATGGAAAGACAGTGTGAAAGACCTTGGGGTATTAATGTCTGAAAATATGGGTTTCAAAGTACATAACCAGGTCAAAGTGGCGGCTGCGAAACGTCTAACGGTTGGATTCTACGTACTTTTAAAACACGCGGTGAATTGCCTATGATAACGCTCTTCAAATCTCTAGTGCTACCGCGGCTTGAATACTGTAGCGTATTAACATCCCCATACAAAGCAGGTGAAATAAATTACGTAGAGAGTGTACAAAGAAATTTCGCTTCGTATATAAGTTCGATAAAACATCTACACTATTGGGAGCGTTTAAGAGCACTGAATCTGTACTCACTGGAACGTAGAAGAGAACGTTTCCTAATAATATACACATGGAAAATCGCAGAGGGTTTAATACCAAACCTACATACTCCGATAGTCATGAAATTCAGTGATAGGAGAGGCTGGGAATGCGAAATCCCCCGGATGAATAACAGGGGTGCTATGGGCTCTCTGCGAGAGGGCTGGTTATCACACAGAGGCCCACGTCTCTTCAACAAACTCCCACAGCGAGTAAGAGACATGAGGGACATCTCGTTAGACAACTTCAAGAGAGCCCTAGATGTCGAACTGCAAAAAGTGCCAGACGAGCCCATCCTCGCAAGGGAGCGAGCTGTCGCTTCAAACAGTCTACTGCACCAAATCACCACCCATAACGAGGGGCATCGCGCTCCTTGGTGCCGCTAGAAGAGTGGCGAACACATCAAAGGGTATCAAAAGGTAAGGTAAGGAAGACGACAACAGACAAGCTGACTGGTGGTGCACAGTATACGGGCAGGATCTGTGTGCGCGATACCACTCTCCTTCGCAGAGTTGATAAAAGCATGTGCTCCACGTGGGATTAGAGCCTGGTTTACCACATACAGATCTTAGACAATCAAACCATTACACCATCAAGAAAGTTAAAGGTTAAGTACATAACCACGATTATATATCCATTTATCGAATACTGGATATAAATCTAATCATGTACTGAAACCCAACTGCACACTGAATAGCCTAATGTTTTAAGTGAAAGGAAAACACATTTTATGGGGCACAGCTCTCTAAGGACCGACCTTGCTATCAAATGTACCTGAACCTTTAGGAATAATATAATTAATTAATTTAACTCACAACACCAAACACCTCCCATTGAAATTTGATGAAAGCATGTGTTCCACCCGGGATTCGAACTTGGGTTTCCACATACACATCTTAAACACTTAAACCATTACACCTTCAACACAATTAAAGGTTAAGCACATAAGTATAAAAGGAGGAACAAAATATTTATTTGATAATAATATAAATAAAGTCAGAAACGTTGATAGAAAGAAATTAAACACCATATGAGGAGGAGCACTTTATTGACAACGTTTCGCATATATCGTTTACAGCTATATGCGAAACGTCATTAAAGTGCTCTTCCTCATATAATGTTTAAAGTCACTTAAAACCCCTTGAGGATTATGACGTAATTTGACAGACTATTCTGGCTATTATAAGATGATTTTATTACGATTAGGAGAGATAAATGAAAGTCAGAGGGCTTAACGAGGACGCTTTTACCCAATTAACTCCCACCGATCCTTCCCAACTGTATAACATCGTCTAATGATAGCCATAATAAACTGCTGAAACACGTCATAAACCTCAAGGGGGGTTGATTTTACCAAAGGTTACGACTGTCCATAACACAGACAATATGCCCACGATAATGCACTCATTAAAATTCGAGTGAAACGTAAAATTAACCACATCGTTTGGATCGTAGGTCCTTGTGAACAGTATCCTCATGACTGCCTTCATAATTACCCCCATTAATCTTATACACTTCTACCATCAACTGTAATAATTTGTATATATTTATATGACCATAACTCATCATAATTTAGCCATATTTATTGGCCATTGCCCACTTGTCATCACATTTATCCAATTTTAAACCTTTACTATCTTAATATACACACTTTTAATTATATGATTATAATATTATCTTAGGTGCTTACACTTGATGTTATATCTGAAAGAAATCATTTCATCTCTCCGTACAACATTTCAGGCTCCGAGACCATACACATTTCACTGACATACTGTAGCTCCTCTCTTCCGCTGCTGCAGTTACTCACTTCTTGAGTACATAAAGTCATGAGTAGGCCGGGGAAGCTGCACTCATTCCTGACTAACCCTTTATATAATAAGGAGTGTCTTGCCCAGACTCTATGTCGGCGTCTCCTCTGATGCCCAAACAGAATAAAGAGGCTTTCTTACATTCACGATTTTCATCTGCGACCCAACCCGATAGCCCCTAATTGTTCATTGTCTTGTCATGTCGAGTAAAGTTGTTGCATGATTGTATGATGTCCGCGATGGATTCTTGCAGTCTTGAATTGGGTCGTGAGAGTCGTGCTGAAGTTTGGAAAGTTCAAACATTTTCAAGAAAGTCGGTTATGTGCAAGAATGTTCGGCAATGTGTCCACGGTACGTCTGCGACCAGTCTTGTGTTTCCGCGATGATTTTGCAAAAAAAAGTTGTAACGAACATGCACGATGTCGCGCAACTATTTGTAGACACCCACACATATAGTCTCAAGATCACTCCGTGACATAACAAGATGGGTGTCGTATGTGTTTCAGAAAGTATACTCACCCATGGAAAAAAGCGAGTATGCTCGACACGACGGTGTTGCCACAGTTGTGACACAACTCGGCATGGTTGCCAATACCTTTTGTTTCACCTCGGAATCGTTTTTTTATTGCATTCAGATTAGCAATAAGGCCGGGTAGGTGGCCCATATAAGGAGCCAGACAGGTCAGGCAGGTCATTCTACCTCCTGTGACCCAGTGAAGAACTCCTCAGTGAATGCACCCGCCTACCAACTACCTTCCACCATACCCAAGCATTTCACCAAGACGAAAATGGCGCAGAAGGCCAAACGCAATAGGTCACCAAGCCCTGCCGAAACTGCATGGGAACAGACTCCTGCCTTGTAGGTGGAAACTCCAAGTCAGGAAGAGGAAGTTTCTCGTTGGGCTTCACCCCAAGCATCCCTCAACCTGTTTGCCACACAGACTGAAAATGTGCAAGAGGTGCACAACGACCAAAGCATCCTGGAAGATGTGGCATGGCCTTCTATGCAAGTGCAGGACACTCAAGAGACCGAGGAAGAAACTGGGATAATTACTCCCAAAATAGAGGGAGAAATTGGAGAGTGGCTGGTGTGTAACCTTCGCCTGTGGAGCAATGCAGACCCTCGCCACAGGGACAAGTATCACAAGGACCGGCTCCAAACCAGTCCTTCCTATCATTTAATTTTACCAGCCAATAATGCCAAAGTGGTAAATTGTAATATTTGCGAAGGTAGTCGCGTTGAGCCTTGGCATCCTTGTGTGCAGTGTTTCCTGGCAGGGGCTCAATTGGATCAAGGAGGTCCTGTGATGAGGCCCCACTCCCGGATGCTTCCGCTTTCAATATCTTCTTCCTACACTAGCCCCACGCGGTCAGAAGGGTTTCTGATTCTTTGCATGTTCTGGAGGCAACAGCATGCGAGGGCCACCGCCTCCACCCTCTTCGAATGCAGTGGTATTGTGGTCAGGAGACTTGCGAGGAATAGAAAATGGTGAATGAACAAATCACATACATATACTGGTACAACAATGCACAAAAATGTTAAATATTCCTTTTGCCTTCATGGTCGATCACCTGAATGTTACGGGAGTCATGAAGCATTAAGACATTGTTAGTAGATTGTCACACACACAAAATTCAGTTGTTCATAATTGAAAAGTTGTTGAATTTTTGAGGAAAGAGAAAGTGAGAGAGCATAGATTGATGGAAAGAAAAAAGAGAGTAAAAGAGAGAGAGAGATATTTGATTTTGCCAGAGAGAGAGAGAGAGAGAGAGAGAGAGAGCGAGAGAGAGAGGGGGGGGGGTTAAAGACAGAGACAGAATGAAAGATGGAGAGTGTAAACAGTAAATAGAGAAACAGAGATTGTGATGTTATGAGTGTGAATAATTTCACAATAATTCACAGTTCATTCACCTACTCAACAAAATACCAAAAGCATTCTCCACAAGTCGCCGGGCTAGTGAAAGTCGGTATTTGAAGATGCGTTTCTTGTCTGTCAAGATTCTGCTTGGGTACGATTTCAACAACCAGTTACGTAGTGGGAATGCATCATCACCAATCATCTAGCATGGTATTGGTTGGTCGTCATTTGCAAGTGGTTCTGGTGTTGGCAACCCAAATTTATTCATCTTCAACAGGCGCCGCAAGGGAGTGTGCTCTCTCACTCTCTCTCTCCATATATATATATATATATATATATATATATATATATATACAGTATATATAAGGGAAATCGTACTTGGGAAAGTTAATTCCACACGAAGTACTGGGACCCATGTTTCAGGATACACTACAAGGGATTTTTACAGTAAACTCCACCGAACTTGTGACTAATTGATTTAATTAAATTATCCTTTACATCATTTATATGTAGAATATATCACAATAACGTGTAAGTTACTTATACCTGATTCCTCTCTGCCTACCAGGAGGAAAACATTGAAATAAATCAATTCTTACCGAATAGTTGAACAAATTAAACTCGATAATTCTGTTAAATAGTCTTCACTTCATATATGACCCCAATTTTGGCGGATTTATGCATCAAGATCGAGGCTAAAGACAACAATTAATATGTGAGAGATAAAGGGATACATTATTTCAAGCAGGGTTATCAAGCCTTTTACTGTAAGATCATAACTCAAAATAAATCAGCTGGGCGTTCGTTCTATTGCGGGAAATGGAGGGAAGGCACAATAGATAAGATAGTTGCAGACGAGATAACAGGAAAGACGAAGGATAATTATTGAGCATTGAATAGGAACTTATAGTATAACATGGAAGAGTTAGTCTATTTCTTATTTTGCAAATGTTCAATAGAAAACGAAATGGCTGTCGTTCAAAAAAATAATGATGGCAGAACCCATCACCTTCAAACTGTATTACCCCCGCCAGTTTCTGGAAAAGGAAATGCATATGCAGATCTATATAAAAAAAAAAAAAAAAATACATAGGATATTGGAAGGGTGTTTATGACTCCCGCTCAAAATTTATCTAAGGCCAAGGGTGAATTTATCTTCAAGACCTTGAAGAATATTGGCTAATCATAAGATGACCACGACCTATCTTGGCACTTCATCTGTGAGTGCTATCTAAGGTCACTCAATAATAACTCATCAGCCTGCAAGAACCTCCACAACTTATGCAATATCACGCACTAGCTACACAGCTCTCCAGCAAACACATAATGTTAAAATATACTGTTGTATTATTGTCTCCATTAGATGTCATCCTCAACTTATGAGGGGACACTTTAATGTATGTAAAGATCACATGGGAAGAACTATTTTAGTCAATTGTTATTACACTGTCGTTACCTGAGGATAAAATGGTTATGTTCCGGTTGGAGATAATTATGAAACAAGATATTTTATAATATGGTCCACAACAATATCATATTATTATTTGTTCCCTACTTTCCTTCACCCACGAATAACTACTGGCGAGTATGTGTTTACTATTCCACTCTCAGACTTTTATTAACAAATCATAGCTTCCCGTTTGTTTTGCATCGTACACACAGGTTAATGAAGGTTGTTATTATTTAACAACTGAATGGCTCTTATTATCGACGTACTATTAATGGTTCTGATCTGAAATGTGTCAGGCATAAGTTGCAGAAGTAAATTAGAAAAGCGAATTTTGTGGAGTATATTACTGTACTGTATATTATATCATGATTGTTCACTGTTAAGAAGATTCACATGACTGGCTAAACTGTTGCCAACTATATATCGTAGCTTAAAAGGTGACAAATGTAAATAATCATCGACTTTTTAGGTTTCTTTATCGTTAGAATACATTTTATTAACCGTAATATTGATTGCACTTCTAGACAGTGAAGGACACATAAAATACAATATGAAATGTGCCATTTATATACTTTCATTTGAGTATTTACGTTCAATTTATATTTTAAGTAACACTTTTTCTGAATAATTTGATTTTTGTTTTTGTTTACATTGTTTAATTTGTTATAATATTTACATTTGCCTGGATTAGCTTACCTTTCTTCAGTATCATATTCCATCACTCTTGTTCTAAAGCAGTAATCCCACTTCCAATCCAGACAATTCCAATTTGCTTTTATTCCGCTTTCTCTCAACCCTTTCAGCGCTTATCTCTAATCTGTATCACATCTCCAGCAACAAAAGGAGTGGAAATGTCATCCTTTCGCATACAGTTTATAATCCTCCCTTGCGTTTTCAGATTTTCTACATCCTCTAAGTATTATGGTGGGACTATCTTAATTTCGGTTTTCATCCTGTATCACCCCGCTCATGTTATTACTATTATGGAATGGATATGGTAAAGAGGCACACAATTTAGAACAATTATTTATATCATGCACAATCACAAACAACTCATCACAACCCCTACACGTATCACTGATAACACTGCTACAATATTAGACCATGTAAATTGTAACAGAGAGGACAAAAAATCACAATGAGGGGTTATACAAACGGGGATAAGTGATCACTTCGTCACATATTGTACACGTAAAACTCCAAAAATTACCCTAGAGAATCACAAGGTCATTAGAACAAGGTCACTCAGAAACTACAACAAAGAAACTTTTTTGGAAATGTTATGGAATACAGATTGGTCTCCAGTGTTTGGAAATACAAACGTTAATGACGCATGGGTTGGCTTCAGAACCACCATCACAAACATCCTAGACGAAATAGTTCCTCTGAAAAACATACAAATTAAAGCAAGGTCAGACTCATGGATCAACAATGACATACTACACCATCTGGAACATAGAGACAATCTGTTAAAAAGGCTAGTGAAACAGAGCCAGGATCAAGGTCTGAAACATGAGTTCAACAGGGCCAGGAATAAACTAAGTAGGAAAATTAAATCCGCGAAATATAATTATTTCCACAGTAAGGCAGAGAAATATTAGAGTAACCCCCCAAAAATATGGAGGCACTTAAAAACAACGGGCTACAGCAACAATGCAGGGGATTCATCTAACACTAATATTGCTCTCAATACTAATGATCAGGTTTGCCATGATAAACGACAAATTTCAACCTACTTCAACTCCTTCTTCACCTCCATAGCAAAAACACTAGCACAGAACATACCGCAACCTCTCAATAAATACACCACAACTGCCACCTTTCAAAATTTCTACAGGGATAAAGGCATACACCCGAACACTTTTGGATTGAAAATGTTACACCAAAATACACATTTGAGGAGCTCTCTAACCTAAATGTACATAAAAGCACAGGACCTAACAGAATTCCTGCCAAATTTCTACGAGATAGAGCCATTGGTATAGCAGGTCCCCTAACCCACATCATCAACCTGTCAATTAACACCAACACTGTACCTGCTGAACTGAAGGAAGCTATTGTAACCCCTCTATTCAAGAAAGGAAATACATTGGATGTTAGTAACTACAGACCAGTTAGCATATTATGTATTGTATCAAAAATCCTTAAAAGAGCTGTATACACCCAAATTGAACACTACCTCAAAGAAAATGACTTATTATATAAGCTTCAATCAGGTTTCAGAGGCATGTACTCGACAGAATCCTGTCTCATCCACTTAACAAATCACATTCGTAAAGAAATGTCTAAAGGTAATTACACCGGTATGGTTCTTCTTGACCTACAAAAAGCGTTTGATACAGTAGACCATAATATCCTATGTAATAAACTACAAGCAATGGGCATTGGGTCAGTGAACTGGTTTAAATCTTATCTTAGTGGTAGAACACAAAGAGTCAAAATTGATAATAATCTTTCTGATCCTATGCCAATTAACTGTGGGGTCCCACAGGGAAGCATCCTTGGTCCCTTACTCTTTGCTTCTGGTTTCAGGAAAAGACCCAATAAGTATTGCCGCCTCACTTTCCAAAGAACTAGAATCATGTAGTGAATGGCTAGTGGACAATATACTATCTCTTCAACTGGGTAAGACGGAAGCCATCTTATGTGGAACAAAACGCAAATTGAAAGACATTGAGGGCTTCTCGGTCAACTGTAATGATATTCCCATAACAACAGTGTCACAAGTGAAATATCTCGGACTAAAACTGGACTCGACCCTGTCAGGTGAAACAATCTTGCAATCGATCATGAGTAAATGTAGAGCACGTATTAAATACCTGTATAGACAGGTGGCATGCTTGCCAGCGTCGACCAAAATGACCCTATGCCAAGCGCTTGTTCAATGTCATTTTGACTATTCTGTGTCATCCAGGTACTCTGCATCATCTAAATCAGCAAAGCATAAACTTCAGGTCACTCAAAATAAAATGGTTAGGTTCATGCTGAACCTAGGACCCAGATCGCATATTGGCCAGGAACAACTTCAGTCACTTGGTATGCTCAATGTCTCTGACAGGGCCAAACAAATCAGACTCATAAATGCCTTCAAGATATTTTATGATAGGGCTCCAGAGTATTTAAAGAGTAATTTTGTTAAAGCAAATGAGAGAATTTGACACAATACAAGGAATAGGATGTATAATTTTACGGTCCCGAGAATCCAAGGACAGGGTAAGCTAACATTCTCTTCACTGCCATCAAAGACTGGAACAACCTACCCCAGTCAGTCCGTGAAAAGAGAACACTGTATTCCTTCAGACGTAGCTTGAAGGAGCACCTGAACCGAACAGCTGCGAGAAGGGAGCACCAAGCTTATGTCTACTACTAAATACGACATAAGAGATAGGCAAAACAAACTGAAATGATTACTGAAATATTTTGACCAGTCCAGCTATAGAATGTAAGGTATCTTAATATAACCCCCTAGAAATACTTTCTCTGAAGTATCTACATTTTTTATCCTCCCCTTTTTCCCCAGCTAACCTATTCCCACAAGGACCCCAATGGAAATACGCCTAACGGCCATATTGGGCTATCCTTAGTTGGAATTATGCAAAGCTGGTACATGTCATATTTGTACCATATTATGTGGTACCAACAATGTAAAATGCTAACTGAATAATAATAATAATTATTATTGTTATTATTGCAAAACAAATCACCATGATGTCTATAAATGGTACGATATATCAATAAAACATTTAGGCTTGATATCTTTGGACATTTCCCGGAGCACACTGAAAGATTGTCTAGCGAAGTTACCCGCTCTTTAAGGGTTAAGACAGATGAAATAATTTACTTCCTTGTACTTATTATACAAGCAGCTTTATATCATATAAATACCGTCTTGTGGGTTATTATGATTTAGTTATTATTGAGGATTTATCTTGCTTTGCCATTTTTTAGTAATGTATTCTAGTTTGTCCCCTAGCCAAACACAAACGCCTTCCTTGATAATTTCTGCCCAGACCCCATTCAAGCTAAATTTGTATATTTTTTTATTTAAAAATATCCCGTCCAAAGGGCGAATTTTTCGAAGCTAAAGGCTTGCTATCGCTCTCGCAGAACAAAAAATGTGACCTGAATTGGGTGAAGAGTCTTATTATCGCTAAACTAATGGGGTAAAGCATTTACAAAAAAATCAAACAAATGTAGCAAAGAGGCCCAAACAGACCTCCCCTAGCCAAATAGAGTTTACTTCAATTATAATTTTTGTAATTTACTTGAAATGAAGCTCATAATACAAACATGATAACCAACTAAATAAAATGTGATTTAAGACATAATTACCAGGCATGGTTCAAGTAATGATATTGGCATTATCTACACTGATTTCATAATATCGTTCTTCATTGCATCAGATTTATTTTTTGACAAGTTCATTTACAAGGTTTCATGATGGTCATTCATTTCGTCGACGATGCAAACATTGCAAACGTTATTTTCTTTATCACAAAATACACCACATCGAACATGCTTTTGATAAAAGCTGTCCTTCAGCACACATCTGGCAAATACATATACATATACGCTAGGGTAAAATGTGTGACATCGGTTACAGGAATAATTTGCAAGTTATTCAATAATTGGTGGTAAATAACTGATAATAAAGCAGTGCACGTTAAAATATCGTCTAGAAATGATAAAGTAATTGCTTCTTAGTAAAACATATGTTAACAATATATATTATATATATATATATATTATACCTGTATATATATATATTTGTTTTTTATCCTATGTGAATGAAGGAGACAAAAGGCATAACTGCCTGCAGCGAGTGCCTCCCCCAGATTTCAAAGAGTGACAGGGCCGAATCAAGGGACGTTCGAGCTAAAATGCCTGGACACACAGAGTTTGAAGCAATTTAAGTCATAGGAAGAGGGAAAGACTGATTTTGGGAGACAGTTCCAGAGCTCAGCAGTTAAATAGAAGAAAGTCTGAGAATAGCGTTTCACTCTTGGGTTGGAGAGTCACAGAGAGTAGGGGTGGGATTGTGTTGCAAGGCGGGTACTACGTACCCTACGTAGAGGAGGTGGCATACACTGGGAAAGCTCGGAGGAACACTGATTATTGTAGTAGCGATAGAATAGCGAGAAAGATGCAACATTGCGGCGAAGAGAGAGAGATTGCAGAGAGTTGGTGAGTTGATGGGAGTTAATGATACAAAAGGCTTTCCTTTCTACTTTATCTAGGAGTGCGGTGTGAGAGGATCCTCCCCACACATGTGAACAATACTCAATACAAGGACACACTGTGCCCCTGTACAGAGCAAGAAGCTGCGCAGGGGTAAAGAACCCATTGAGGCGGTTGAGCACACCCAGCTTCTGGGAGGCTGCCTTAGCGAGACTGGTAATATGGTCTTTCCAAGTGAGAGCAGAAGAAAAAGAGACACCGAGAACATTGAGAGAAGATGAAGGGTTAATTTTTGTATTATTGAAGAATAAGGTATAGTCCTCTGGAGGTTCCTGACGGGTAGTAAGATGGGTAAATTGAGTTTTGGAAGCATTAAATGCAACAAGGTTTTCTCTACCTATATTGGAAATAGTAGATAGATCAGCAGATAACCAATTTATGGCTTCATTGCGTTTACTTTTGAGGGACTGCTGGCTGGGGCGTTCTGGAAAACTAATTGAGTGGTGTACGGTAGAGTCGTCTGCATATGAATGGATGGGAATGGATGTACAGTTGAGAAGATCATTTATGAAAATTAGAAAGAGAATAGGAGATAGGACAGAACCCTGAGGAACACCGGAGTTGATAGGATGAGGAAATGAGTGACAGCCATCCACAACCGCAGCTATGGAACGGCCGGAAAGGAAATTAGAGACAAAGGCACAGATGGAGGGACAGAAACCGAAGGAGGGCAGTTTCGAAATTAAAGATTTGTGCCAGACTCTATCGAAGGCCTTCGATATGTCTAGTGCAACAGAAAAAGTCTCACCGAAGTCCCGAAAGTTGGATGACCAAGAGTTAGTACGATACGAAAGAAGATCACCACTAGAGCGACCCTTAAGGAAGCCATACTGGCAATCTGAGAGTAGATTATGAGAAGAGAAATGCTTAAGACATTTAGAAGCAAGAATAGTTTCAAAAACCATAGAGATACAAGAGATGAGGGCAATTGGACGATAGTTGGAGGGTTGAGAGCGGTCACGCTTCTTTGGGACAGGTTGAATGAGAGCAAACTTTCAGCACGAAGGAAAGATGTTAGAGGAGAGACAGAGACGAAAGAGTTTGCCTAGGCAGGGGGTCAGCACGGACGCACAGTTCTTAAGAACAACAGGAGGAACACCGTCCGGACCGTACGCCTTCTTTGTATTAAGCCCAGAGAGGGTAGAAAGTACATCTTTAGAAGAGATTAGGATATTAGGCATAAGTAGGAGAGAGGGGGGTGGAGAGGGAGGAATAGCACCGGAATCATCCAAGGTTGACTTTCTGGCAAAAGTTTGAGCAAAGAGTTCAGCTTTGTCAGAAGAAGAAGTGATAGTTGTGCCATCAGAGTGGAAAAGGGCAGGTAAAGACGAGGAAGAAAAGTTGTTGGAGAGGTTTTTGGCTAGATGCCAGAAAGCTTGGGAAGAGCTAGAGTTGGATAGTTCAGTGCATTTATTATTGATGAAAGAGTGCTTGACAAGTCGAAGAACAGATTTGGCTTGATTCCGGGCAGAAACATAGGAAGAATGAGATTCTTGAGTTTTAAGGCGTCGGTACAGTTTGAATGCTTCCTCCTTGTTGTGGACAGCAGCAGAACAAGCGTGAGTAAACCAAGATTTTTTTGCATTAGACTGAGAGATAGAAGATGGAATGTACGCTTCCATGCCTGAGAGGATTACCTCGGTAATGCGTTCAGTACTCTCCGAGGGTCCTCGGCCACGGAAGCAGAAATCATTCCATGGGAAATCAAAGAAGTATGCATGCGGGAGAGCCTCCCAGTCGGCAGCGCCAAAGTGCCACAAGCGCCGCCGGCTGGGAGGATCGGATGGCCGTACTGAAGAGATAGGACAGGTGGCAGAGATAAGTTTATGGTCGGAGGAGCCCAAAGGAGAGAAAAGATTGACAGTATAAGAGGAAGGGTTGGAAGTCAGAAATAAGTCAAGAATGTTTGGCCGATCTCCGAAGCGATCCGGGATACGGGTGGGTTGCTGGACCAGCTGCTCTAGGTCATTTATGATAGAAAAGACGTAGGCTTGTTCACCAGGTTGGTCAGTAGAGTGAGAGGAGAGCCATTGGCGGTGGTGAACGTTGAAATCTCCTAAGATGGAGATTCCAGAGAAGGTAGAGATAGATAAAATGTGTTCCACTTTAGAGTTTAGATAGTAGAAGAATTTGGGAAAGTTGGTAGAGTTAGGGGAAAGATAGACAGCACAGTAATATTTAGTATGAGAATGACAGGATAGTTTGAGCCATAAAGTTGAGAATTCAGAGGAGTCGAAATTGAGAACGAGAGCAAGTGAGTTTGTTGTGCACGTATGCACAACATCCTCCTTTGGCTTTGAAACTAGGATAGAGAAAGTAGGAGGATACAGAGAAGGGGCTGCTGGAAGTTGTTTCAGATTCCTGGGTTTCGGTGAGGAAAAGAAGATCAGGTTTGGAGGAGGAGAGATGGTGTTCGACAGAGTGAAAATTAGAGGAAAGGCCGCGAATATTGCAAAAGTTGATAGTAAGAGTGACAGGCCGTGGTCCAGAGCATTCAGAGGGGTCGTCAGGAGAAGGTCGGGCATCTGTATATATATATATATATATATATATATACTGGTATATATATATATTGTCTCTAATTTCCTTTCTGGCCGTTCCATAGCTGCGGTTGTGGACGGCCATTGTTCACTTCCTCACCCTATAAACTCCGGTGTTCCTCAGGGCTCTGTCCTATCTCCTATTATCTTTCTAATTTTTATAAATGATCTCCTTAACTGTACCTTAATTCCCATCCATTCATACGCAGACGACTCAACTTTACACTACTCCATTAGTTTTTCAGAACGCCCCAGCCAGCAATCCCTCAACGACAAACGTAATGAAGCCATAGAACTCTTAAATTCTGATCTAAATACTATTTCCATTTGGGGCAGAGAAAACCTTGTTAACTTTAATGCTTCCAAAACCCAATTTCTCCATCTATCTACCCGTCAGGATCTCCCAGCGGACAATCCCTTATTCTTCAACAATACACAAATCAACCTTTCATCTTCTCTCAATATTCTTGGTGTCTCTTTTTCTTCTGCTCTCATTTGGAAGGACCATATTACCAGTCTTGCTAAGGCAGCCTCCCAGAAGCTGGGTGTGCTCAACCGCCTTAGGGGGTTCTTTTCCCCTGCACAGCTTCTTGCTCTGTACAGGGGCTTAGTGCGCCCTTGTATTGAGTATTGTTCACATGTGTGGGGAGGTTCCTCTCACACCGCTCTCCTAGACAAGGTTGAAAGGAAGGCCTTTCGTATCATTAACTCCCGTCCACTCACCAACTCTCTGCAATCTCTCTCTCTCCGCCGCAATGTTGCATCTCTCTCGCTATTCTATCGCTACTATAATAATCAGTGTTCCTCAGAGCTATCCCAGTGCATACCACCTCCTTTACGTAGGGCACGTGGTACCCGTCTTGCAACTCAATCCCACCCCTACTCTGTGCAACTCTCCAACCCAAGAGTGAAACGTTACTCTCAAACTTTCTTCTACTCAACATCTGAGCTCTGGAACTCTCTCCCAGAATCAGTCTTTCCCTCTTCCTATGACTTAAATTGCTTCAAACTCCGTGTGTCCAGGCATTTTGTCTCGAACGTCCCTTGATTTTGGCCCTGTCACTCTTTCAACTATGGGGGAGGCACTCGCTATAGGCAGTTATGCCTTTTGCCTCCTCCAATCACATAGAAAAAAAAAAAAAAAAAAAAAATATATGTATATATATATAATTTTCATTATATATATATATATAATTATATATATATAATATATATATATATATATATATATATATATAATATATATATATATATATATATATATATATATATATATATGTACATATATATATATATATATATATATATTATATATATATATATATATATATATTTATATATATATATATATATATATATATATATATATATATATATATATAGTATGAATGTATTTATACTCTCAGCTGCGTTCGAAACACCTTTAATCAACTCTACCACGGCGTGATAAAGGATGCTTTACCTTTTTCTATGTATATTCACGAGAAGAGAAATCCTATTTTGAAAATGTATTTCAATAGGATGCAGGATACCATTCAGGGATATTTACAAGTACCCCCACACAATTCGTATAAGAATATAAACACAGTTATAATTTCATGTGTACTTGTGAGATATACATTATATATATATACAGTACATAGTGTAGTTTAGTGTAGTGGAGAATGTACCCGGGTGACCCCCGAGTTCAATGCCATGCACAGGCATGAAGGTTTTTCGCATACACTGGTAGCTGGTACCATTTCCTTTGAGCAAGAAAATGGGTTATAGTGTCGGGTAATAAACTTTGGTCAAGCGCTATTGAATCTCGGAGCGAGGGCTAGAGAGAAATGGTGCAATATAAGTAACCTGAACATTATTATTATTATTATTATTATTAAAGGAGTAATTCCCTCCGTCAATCAGGGAACTGGATTAGCCCAGGTGAAGAGGCAAGGTTTAACCTTTAAACTTTGCCACAAGAAGACTTCTGCCACACCCTCACTCTCCACCAATCAGCGACTCCCTGTGACGCAACGAGTAGAGCCGGTGGTATCTCCCTTTAAACGTTCGCCACTAACTTCGATCCCAGCTCACACACGTATATTCTATCCTTGTCGCAGATGTCCTATTCCCATGGTGCAACCTTCTCACTCCCATCAGCCACTACAGAACATCTCCAACAAGCTTCCAGAAGAATATTACGAAGATGGAATGAAGTGGGAGGAGAAGAAATGGGAGATTCAAAGCTAGCGGGCTAGGCAAGCTCCTCCCAGGTACACAGTTCAGCCAATCACAGGGCTCCGGGCCATGAGGGAGGGGCATAAAGGGAGGAGGGCGGGGCCTCAGAAGACACTCAGCCACAGGTGCCTGAAGGGATCACACCTGGAAGCTCTTAACAAACACGACCATGAGCCTTACCTTGGCACTTATGGGGAATCAACTAAGCCTGTTCCTGTCCTCCAGCAACCTTGCACTACGGAACGCCAGACGAACCAGGACATAGTACATCACCCACCCACGGCTCAGATACACCTTCACAATCCTGATGCCTGCAGACACATCGCTATTCTCCACACCATAAGTCAAGCGATTCAAGATGATGGTAGATGGGACAGAAAAGATGGAGATGGTATACTGGCCTGCTATGAAGTGATGAAGGAGAGACTACAAAACATTTTATTAACCCTTGCTCTACCAGCGACGGCGAATCGCCGTCAGTAGATAAGTCACTCCCCAGTCCCAGAGACGGTGAATTGCCGTCAGTAATGTACTTTCCTTGTAACTGCCTGTACAAGCCTGTACCTGGTACCACGACCATTTGAGCACTGCTCTCGATATGGGAACACTGCTCAGCTTATATAAGACCCACTGAAGGGTGGGAGAGCTAGTCTCGCTTCGTCTCTTGAGGTGGAATGTTGTTCTCTCTTGTCATTTTGGCCACAGTGCTTGGGCCTGCAGGGGACTATTATTACTGTATCCTACGGTACTGGATGGGTTAAAGGACCCTTAACACCCCAGCCGCTGGGCCCCACATATGTCGGGCGAGTGAACCATGGCCACCCCTGCGGGGCCCGTCAATATCCGGGCGGGATGTTGAGCACATTATCGGCTCTGAGAGAGACTCCACGCGTTGGGAGTAAGATAGGCAGGCTCTGACCGCTCGGCATGGACCGAGTGAGGCGACTGAGCTCCCCACCACAACATTCCACACCCCTGCCTTCGCGAGACAAGGAAAAAACTCAGGATTTTACCGTATTTTAGGGTTTTTGCCCTCGCGTTGCGCAATTGTTGCATGAGAATCCGTGGTCGTACAAGGATGATTTAGGTGTCATTGGAAAGCTCTATTATCGCCCTTTCACAGATACATAATTTTATTATGCTCTGGCTCTTGTTTATGCATGAAAAAGAGCATGGAATGAAGCTCGTTTAGGGTAAATATGCCTGCCAGGCAGGTAGTAGAAGTTACAAACATCCCCGTCTAACAGGGGTTAAGGGCCCGAACAGACTTACCAAAAAACTAAATGCCCAGACTAACCAGTGTGTTCAAGCTATAAAATATATGTGTTCTTATAGAACAACCAAAGAGATTTTGACTAGAAAAATTATGAAATAGAGAGATGAAGTTTTGTGAGATATAGTTGGTATTGTTAGTAAATGCATCCAGCCAAATGGCTAGACTGGAACAAGACCTCACGGGCTTCACCGTGTTGAGCGGTGGAATGTACAGGCTCTCAGCCTATGCCCGAGGGGGAGTAGTTGGAATATAGAAAAACAAAAAATAGAGAAAAAAAAAACATGTGAGTATGTTAAATGAAAACGCAAACTTATAAACAACTGTCAAATTATTCCAACCCTAGTAGAACAGTGTATTTGAAAATAAGTACAACAATCATTATTATTATTATTATTAGGGGTTCGTCACCTACGGGGAACCCCTATTGTAATCATTAAACCTGGGATTTCATCCAAATTTTTCTTACGCGCCGGTTTTGACGCAATAATTCCAGAACCGCTTTTTGGATCGGGATCAAACTTTCACAAGAGGTGCGTTTTTGTATTGGGCAACTTTTGATATGCTAAACATCCGGCATGGCGGCCAAACAGGCCCGTGGCAGCCAATTTTCCCGAAAAACTTGACGCCTAAATTCCGTCTCTCCCACTCACAGGAAACGACTGGGCTTTGGCATACGCACTCCCCTACTAATGCTCCGCAAATTTTATAGAGAAGGTTTTGCTTTTGCACATGGTTTTTTTCCGGCAATCTTGAACAAACCTCGAATTCCACTTAAAATTCCACATCTTGAAAACTACGCCGATGATCAGAGCCATGCTTGCGTAGTTGGGTGAGGCTCGCGATTCCGAACGTTTTGCTACCAAAAAAATATAAATGGGTGGAATAGTTTGGCCGCAGCATTGAAAACTGTCTATTCTTAAATTACTTTAAAACCGAATTCACTGCCCACACAAAGTTTACCGTCTACAGTCTATAGGCTTCCACGCATCCCCCAGTTTTGCTTAATAACATAATCTCTTTATTATTCAGATCTATCATTTGATTTTTATTTTTATTTCTCAAAACGGTTCGAGTCCCTACGAATTCCAGCAATTATTTAGCCAACCTACCTATACATACCTACCCTACCAAATAATAATGATAAATTCAAATTTATTTTTGGTGAATGACAGAGTATTGGCTAAGGTTTTTAACAATTCCTCCCTTTGCCAAATGCTTAGTTTAATAACAATGATATGGACCTTTAAAGTTTTGGCAATTGCCCGTGTGACTCGTATTTTAACCCTCCTAAAGTGTTACCACGAAATACCGCTAGATCCTTTCTCAAAAGTCGCTAGCATGTTGCTACATTGCCAAACAACGTTAGGATAATGCTGCAATTTCTAAAGAGTTTTGGTTTGTTTGTTTTGCAAATTTTACAATGTAGTATGACTAGAATGTCTGAAATTTTCAAATTATCCCTAGTAAATGTCTCTAGATATAAAAGAAATGACTGCTAGATTGAAGTAAATAGCTCTACATTTAGCAGTAATATGTAGCTTTACAACTGGCAACTCTGCAACCACCACCTCCCTCCCACCCTCCCAGTATGTCTCCACAAAATACCGCTAGATCCTTTCTCAAAAGTCGCTAGCATGTTGCTACATAGTCAAACAATGTTAGAATAATGCTGTAATTTCTAAAGAGTTTTGGTTTGTTTGTTTTGCAAATTTTACAATGTAATATGACTAGAATGTCTGAAATTTTTAAATTATCCCTAGTAAATCTCTCTAGATATGAAAAAATGGCTTCTAAATTGAAGTAAATAGCTCTACATCTAGCGGTAATATGTAGCGATACAACTGGCAATACTGCCTAAGTATTACCCCAAAACACCGCTAGATCCTTTCTCAAAAGTCGCTAGCACGTTGCTACATAGTCAAACAATGGTAGAACAATGCTGCAATTCCTAAAGAGTTTTGATTTGTTTGTTTTGCAAATTTTACAATGTAATATAACTAGAATGTCTGAAATTTTCAAATTATCCCGAGTAAATGTCTCTAGATATGAAAAAATGGCTACTAAACTGAAGTAAATATAGCTCTACATCTAGCTGTAATATGTAGCGGTACAACTGGCAACACTGCCTACAACTACCCTCTCATCACCAATGATTATGCTCTGCTGAGGTTTGTATTTGCTTATCTTATCCTGTGTATAAATGTAACCCTTACACATGTTTCTATTAAATAATTACATTAAACAGGATTCATGATTTAAATACAAGGCTAGATATTTTTCGGAAGTACGTATTTACCTTCGGAAAGCTAAAATATAATGTTTACACATATGGGATAGGGAGGAGGGAGGGAGGTATAAGGGGTGGACCGATGGAAGGGAAGAGAACCCCGATATACGAGATACATAGCTTCATATGCGTGTATTGGTCACTTTCATGCTATTATGTATGCATACAGAAGTAGCAGGACACATATCTCAAGAGTGAACACCAAAAACTTAATCCATACACAGTAAAAAAGACGGAAATAATATCGTACATACGAAGTGCTGGAATGGGGATGGGGGGGGGAGTGTGTATGATTATGTAAACAGGACAGTTCGTCGCTAGATAGGCATGTGTGTGCTTGTGTGATGGTCTTGTGTAGCTATGTTTGTGCTTGTTTGAGTGTTGAGTTATCTCTCTCTCTCTCTCTCTCTCTCTTATTTATCGCTGTCTTCCATAGGATTACGACATACTGTACTAGTGCATGAGAACAGAAATAGGGAGCCTCTCTCTCTCTCTCTCTCTCTCTCTCTCTCTCTCTCTCTCTCTCTCTCTCTGTGTCACTGACCCTTGTGTGTGATGGTTGATACCTGACCAGCTCCTCCAGCCGCCCTGCTCAACTCCCCAAGGACCCCGAACCCACAGCTGCTACCTACCTACTCACTACAGTAACACGCTAAGTTACCCAGTCCAGTGTTTATTTATTTATTTTATATTATTTATTGTTCACCACAGAGATATTATGCCACCAAAGAGATACAAAACTCTATGTTGTGGGGAGACATTTTATGCGGAATGGATATTCCGGCATGGTTTCCTAGACGAAAAATGCTTTAAGTGTCTAACTGGTGAGAAATTCCAGATCCTTGAGCTTACACTAGAGGCATACAAAGGAGAAGTGAGCGAACTAAAACATGAAATATGTTTACTCAAAGAGCAACGTAACAGCCCCAACCTTAAGAAACAAAACATCCCCATTTCGCACCCGCAGGCTGATTCTAGAGCTGCCTTCCAGGTAGTCAGAGGAAATAAAACAAAACAGACTGCCCCAAAGATAATCACAATCCCCCTTGCTAACAGATATGATGTACTAGGTAACAGTACAGATGAGGCCGCAGGTGCAGGACAATGCACACAAAAGTAAAGTAACGAAAAGAAAACCGTATCAAGAGTCCAAGGCTACACTGGTTAGCAAAAATGAAATAAAGTCACAAATAGTTAGTGACTCGCTCTCACGTGGACAGGGGGCCCAATGGGCTACATTAGCACCAGGTAAAAGATCCGTCAAAGTCATACCAGGTGCTAAAATTACCCACATCACCAACGACATCAAGAAGTCCCAAATCAAACAAAGTACTTGCCTAGTTCTCAGTGTAGGGAGTAACGATGCCTACGACGGGGGTAACACAAGTAGCAAACAAATAATGACCAAATATGAAACACTCATCCAAGAAGCAAAAAATAAAACTAAAAATTGTATCATACTAGGAATCCCTCCCCGCATGAAAGAAAGCAGTTACAGTAATCTCAGGGCCAATGACATCAACGAGTCCCTAAATCAACTCTGCATCCAACAGCAAGTCGCATTCATTAACCAGTTTAATGAAGTAAAAGGGAAAATGGAATTTTTCAAGCGAGATGGAATTCATCTCTCCCACACTGGTTCCACGTGGCTAGCTGCGAAATTAAATGCAGCTGTGTACAACGCCCACGAGGAAACTAGGGATAATCACCAGTCTTCTCACAAATCCCCTTCAAACTCTGACAGGACAAAGAAAAGCCTGATAAGCCACCCTACTCTCTCAGAGAACCTAATTCTTCCTAATCCTTCCCCAAGGTCTTACCCCATACCTTTTCCCAAACTCCCTTCTCCTCGCCTCCAAACCCCGCTACGTCCCTCTCTCTCAGCCCCCTCCCCTCCCCTTTATTCCATTACGCCTTCATTCCCTACCCTCAATCACAGCTCTCCCGCTGCTCCACCCGTACCATCACCTAGATTTTCCGTACGACTCAATCACTCTTTACCCGAACAAAAAAACTATTAAACTCTCTCCAACCACCGAACGAACGTGTCATTGCTGTCGGATTCCCCCACTTACAAAAGATCGAGAGAGAATAAACAAGCAATCAAATTAATGTATTTTAATGCCAGAAGACTACGAAATAAGATTGACGAACTAAGAATTATGTTACTAAATGAAGAAATAGATATAATTGCGATAACAGAAACTTATATAGACACCAACAATATCGATTTCACACACGAATATCAGATCAATTCCTATAAACTATATCACAAGGACAGAGTAGGTAAGAGAGGAGGAGGTGTATTACTGTATATAAAAGAAAATATATCCTCACTTGAGGTTCAAATTCCTTCTAATAACTCAGAACTGTTATGTGTGAAAATTAATAACAAGGATATAGACATTAATGTGGTTGTCGTATATCGTCGTCCAACTCATACCTATCAAGAGGATATAGACCTATACAATAATTTAGAAAAAACTCTATCAACAAAAGAAACCCTTATCATAGGCGATTTTAATCTTCCTAATATTCATTGGGGAGATGTAAAAGGGTCTGGCCATGCATCAGAAAAAATGACCGAATTTATTAAAGATAACTTCTTATATCAATTAGTCCAGAAACCCACGAGGGGAGATAATATTTTAGACCTAGTAATAACGACCCACGAAAATTTAATTTCTGACTTAGAAGTTGGGGAATTAATATCTAATTGTGATCATAATATCGACAGGCTCCAAATTAATATGTCGCACACAAACAGCACTAGTGAAACTTTTATTCCCAACTATAATATGGCAGACTTCAATAGCCTAAGAAATGACCTAAAAGATATTAATCTGCATCTCGAAGGTCTCACCAACATTGACGATACATGGGAAAGATTTAAAGAAATATTCATGAGTGCTCAAAAGAAACATATCCCAATGCGTAAAAGACACAGTAAGAAAATAAACAAACCCCTTTGGTACGACATAAATATCAGTAGAGCAATTAGGGAAAGAAATCGTTTATACAACTTAAAGAGAGAAACAAAGAATAATACCATATGTAAGCAATACCTGGCCACCAGAAGAAAAGTAAAATCACTAATAAAAACAGCAAAGAGGAATTATGAAATAAGCATAGCTAAAGATAGTAAAACTAATCCTAAGCAATTTTACAGATACATTAACAGTAGCAAACAAATCAAAAGCGGGATAGGACCCATACTTAACACTCAAGGTGTTCTAGAAACAGATAGCAAAGACATAGCCTCTACACTTAACAATTATTTTCAGCTCCGTTTTTACCACTGCTGCCAACACGAACACTCCACAAGCTACTAATCAAACAAGCAACATTGTGCTCCCTGACTTCAAAATTAGCCAATCAAGCGTCACTAGACAGATTGAATTACTGAAAATAAATAAATCTCCCGGCCCAGACCTATTCATCCCTAAAATCCTAAAAATGGTCAAAGATGAAGTTGCCGAACCCCTAACCAAAATGTTTAACATGTCACTCCAACATGGACAATTACCCACTGACTGGAAGACAGCGAATATTACACCGATATTTAAAAAGGGAGATAAAAAACAACCAGGGAATTATAGACCCATTAGCTTAACTTCCGTTGTTGTAAAACTATTAGAATCAATTAAGAGACGAACTTGTACTTTTCATAGAGAATAATAATCTTATTAATAATAGTCAACACGGCTTCAGAGCAAAACAATCATGCCTAACGACTTATCGAATTTTATGACAACCTATTTAAGATTAATGATTTTACCAAAAGTCTTGATATAGTGTACTTGGACTTCCAGAAGGCCTTCGACAAGGTCCCTCATAATAAATTACTTCAGAAGGTCGAGAATCTAGGAATACAAGGCAACACACTTAATTGGATAAGGAATTGGTTAAGCGAAAGAAAACAGAGAGTAATTATTAATGGAGTGGAATCAGAATGGACTCCGGTGACTAGTGGAGTCCCACAGGGTTCAGTTCTGGGCCCATTATTATTCATAATATATATTAATGATTTAGACAACGGCATTAATAACATAATTTCCAAATTCGCCGATGACACTAAAATAGGAAATGCAATAATATCAGAAAGCGATAGAAGTAGCCTGCAATCAGATTTAAAAAAGATATCAGAGTGGTCAGAAAATTGGCAGATGCCCTTTAACGTAAACAAATGCCTGATACTACAAATAGGCTCCCGAAACAACCAATACGAATACCATATGAATGGAGAAAAGATAAAGAGCGTATCACAGATAAAAGACCTAGGAGTGCTTATCAATGAAAATCTAAAATCTACAAGCCAATGCACCGCAGCATCTAACAAAGCAAATAGAGCGCTAGGTTTCATTAAAATAAATTTTCATTGTCATAGTAAAGACATAATTGTACCACTATATAAAAGTATTGTGAGGCCACATCTGGAGTATGCTGTGCAGTTTTGGTCTCCCTACTTAAAAAAAGACATAGAGAAACTAGAATCCGTTCAGCGTAGAGCAACAAAGTTAATCCCTTCCCTTAGAAATAAGCCATACAATATTATTTTTATTAATCTCACCACCACACCCCCAATGAAATTAATTAAAGTATATATGATCCACCGGGATTCGAACCCGGGTTATCACACACATATTTTTGCCACCTTAACTATTACACCACCAGGACGGTTAAAGGTTTATGCACACGCCTACGACTTATTATCCATTCTCGAATACTGGATATTAATCTAATCATGTTCATATTCCCAACCGCACTATGGTAGCCTACTGTTTAAGTGAGAGGAAAGAATATTCATGGGGCACAGATCATATAGACCGGCCTCTCGAAGAAATATCCCTAAACCTACTAATAATATTATTTTTATTAATCTCACCACCACACCCCCAATGAAATTAATTAAAGTATATATGAGTTGCAGGGTCTGGTAAATGAGTTTGGAACAGTGTGCGAAAAACGGAATTTGAAGGTAAATATGGGGAAGAGCAAGGTTATGGTCTTCGAAAGGGGTGAAGTCACAGAGTGTGAGGTGAAGCTGAACGGTCAGGCTATGGAGATCGTCAACTCTTTTAAGTATCTGGGCAGTGTGTTGAGTAAAGATGGGACTATGGATGAAGAGGTGCGGGAGAGGGTACAACAGGGGAAGAGGGTTGTAGGAACGCTAAAAGCAGTAACAAGAAATAGGGTGGTCAGTATGGAAGTGAAGAAGTCCTTGCATGACAGTGTGGTAATCCCGACACTGACTTACGGAAGCGAAGCATGGACGTTGGTTGAGAGACTCAGACCAAGAGTGAGAGCAGTGGAAATGAATTACTTTAGGAGTGCGTGCGGAGTTACATGGAGGGATAGACAGACTAATGAGGAAGTAAGAAGGAGGTGTGGTGTGGAGGTAGATGTGCTGGAAAGTGTGAAAAGGAACAACTTGAGATGGTTCGGCATATGGAACGTATGGAAAGCGAGAGAATGACTAAGAGGGTGTACGAGAGCGAGGTGGAGGGACAGAGGGGGGAGAGGTAGACCGAATATGAGGTGGAAGGATGGAGTGAGGAACTACATGAACGAAGGCGGTGCTGGTTGGGGGGAGGGGCGTCGACTGACTGGGGACAGAGGTGCATGGGGGCGGTTCGTTCGTGGCCAACCCTTTGGGGTACACTGCGTCAGGCAATAGATAGATAGATAGATATATGATCCACCGGGATTCGAACCCGGGTTATCACACACATATTTTGCCACCTTAACCATTACACCACCAGGACGGTTAAAGGTTTATGCACACGCCTACGACTTATCCATTCTCGAATACTGGATATTAATCTAATCATGTTCATATTCCCAACCGCACTATGGTAGCCTACTGTTTAAGTGAGAGGAAAGAATATTCATGGGGCACAGATCATATAGACCGGCCTCTCGAAGAAATATCCCTAAACCTACTAATCATATTATTTTTATTAATCTCACCACCACACCCCCAATGAAATTAATTAAAGTATATATGATCCACCGGGATTCGAACCCGGGTTATCACACACATATTTTTGCCACCTTAACCATTACACCACCAGGACTTAGAGATTAAGAGAACTCGACCTGTTTTCGCTTAAGAAACGGAGAATAAGGGGACAGCTGATAGAGTGTTTTAAGATACTAAAAGGCTTTAGTAACGTAAATTCTAATAATCTATTTAAGATAGCCAAAGAAGGTTCCACAAGAGGAAACAAATTAAAACTAACAGGCAGGAAAGCGAACCTAGACATAACTAAAAATTTCTTCACCCACAGTATTATTAATGAGTGGAATAAGCTCCCTAATGAAGTTATTGACAGTGACTCGATATACACATTTAAAAAAAGGTTAGACACATATCACAGAAAGTTGGTCTGCAGTAGAAGCTGATCACTGATAAGAGAACCTGGCGGAAATGAAAACGTTTTTAGTTGGAAAAAAAAAAAAAAAAAAAAAAAAGTGAAGTGTTCATGCCTTTTCCTTTCCATTTCTAACTATACTATAAATTCCTTCAGGCGATTTCCAAGCCCTGCAAGGTTATTCACTTCTAACTATTTTCATGTACGGCATATTGCCAGAGGGAGCGGAGGGTGGGGAGAGAGCCTTCATCTTTGCTATCCTTTCCTTCCACTTTCTCTTAGGGTTGCTATCTCTATTAGGATTAAGTCCTGGTCACCTCGTAGGGATCGTAAGATCTGTGTGGCCAGTGTATCTATGTAAATCTATGTAAATCTCTCTCTCTCTCTCTCTCTCTCTCTCTCTCTCTCTCTCTCTCTCTCTCTCTCTCTCTCTCTCTCTCTCTCTCTCTCTCCAAGGGAGGTGATCGATAGTAATTCAATTGATAGAGACTGGACCAAGATCACCATCGATCATCTGATGGAGATAGGATTAATATGAATGAATCATTAGGTAAGTGTAAATTCCCTTTCAGACTCATTTCTGTCTGTGCGCTATAAAAATTTCCCTTGTGGGCATTTCTTGACCCATAAGGTTACACTGCATCCTATTTTCCTGTATGGCATTTTTTGCTGGAGGGAGCGGAGGGTGGGGAGAGAGCCTTCTAATTTGCTCTCCTTTTCTTCGACTATTAACTGTCTCTGTCTAGTAGTATTAAGGCTGGACCACCTATACTCGGTTTCATTTCATCTGACGGTAAATTGAATCCCTTAACAACTGATTTCTAGATTATTAATGGGAAAATTAGACACTACTATGTCTCTGAATCATATTAAGACTAAGTTTATATAATTATCACCATATTTCACTACAACATCTCCAAAATAACTGATACATTTTGATGGGAACTTTGCAATTTACCGTCAGTTGAAAAGAAACATAGTATAGTAGGCACCGCAAGGTCTGTGTTGTCTGAGTAACTGTGTAACTCTCTCTGTCCCTCTGTCTCTCTCGCTCTCTAACTATGACTTCAATAACCATTATTGTAATAAAGAATATGAACAGTGTCCCTCATGATTATAATATATGTGTAGTACTATAATTGCATAATAATTTATGTAATTGGAAATATTAGTCACATCATGTATGTAATAATTGTATTCAGCTAACTATGACCTCAATAACCATTGGTGTACTGACAAATATGTACAGTCTCCTCATATGATTGCACTAGTTCTGTAGTGCTATATTTTACAACCAGTCAATTAGTAATTCAGTCACGACAAGCTCTTTTTTTTCAGGCTTATGAAAATGAGCTACGTAAATACAGCATATGTGCCAATTAATTGAGGAAACTATAATAACACATCTGAATAATGCCTACCTGATTTATATACACAAATATGAATGTAACCAGACGACGATGCTGTTGTTTAAGTGGAATAATGGCTCTTTGAGCAGTATGTATCGCTTTACAAAGGAAATTAAGCAACAACAGATCTAGTGACCCTTCTAGGTTGCTTGTCCTCCAAAACACTGAGGATCAAGTGTCCAAACAGTGGTTTAGAGTGGGTAAGGGAACATTGGAAAGGGAATTATTGCCCTGGAACAAATGTCCGTGGCAGGATTAGGAAGTTAGTAGGGGACAGAGGGGTTAGTAACTGAGGGGGGGATAAAATAAAGTTATTACTTTACAAACGCAGTCAGTCGCGGGTTTGATGCGAGATATTTGTCTAGGCGGAGTTTAAATGAATCAACGGTGATGCAGTCTATAACGTTTCGGGGAAGCCCATTCCACAAGTTGACAACTCGATTGAAGAAGAAATTCTTAGATTCGTGTGAGTTAAAAGATTTACCAATAATTTTGCAACCGTTTCCCCGCGTGTAATTAGATTGGTCGATAGTGAAGTACTTACTACAGTACATATTGTCGATGTCTTTGATGATTTTGAACACTTGAATTAAGTCACCTCTTAATCTGCGCTGGGTTAAAGGAAATAGATTTAATTCTCTAAGACGCTCTTCGTATGGTTTGTTCTTTAGGCTAGGTATCATTTTGGTAACTCTACGTTGAACTCATTCTAGCTTGTTTATATCTTTTTGGTAATAAGGGCACCAGGATTGAACGCAGTATTCCAGAAGAGGGCGGACTAAGGAATTGTAAAGGGTTAGGATAACTTCTTTGGATTTATGCTCAAATGACCTGCCTATAAACCAATTATTTTGTTTGCCTTCTTAACAACTTCTGAACATTGTTGACTCGGTTTTAGGTTACTCGATATTGTTACTCCCAGATCGGTTTCTCTGTTTACATTCTTGAGCTGAGTGCCATTCATCGAATAGTTTGCTTTCTCATTTAGGTATCCGATATGTAGTACTTTACATTTATCCGCATTGAAACTCATTTGCCAAATTTGGGCCCAGCATGACAATTTATCTAGATTGTGTTGCATATCGTCAACTTGTTCTTTTCAGAGTACGCTATTTGCAATTTTTGTATCGTCAGCAAATTTTGAGATTGTACAGGTGAGACCCTCATCTATGTCATTGATGTAAATTAGAAAGAGAATTGGTCCTAGTACCGATCCCTGGGGTACCCCGCTACTTACATTGGTCCATTTAGATGCCTTACCGTTTATGACTACTCTTTGCTTTCTGTCGCTGAGGTCAATTTTCTATCCATTTCAACACACCGTCTTGTATTCCATGCGCTTATAGTTTTAGCAGTAAACGTTTGTGGGGAACTTTGTCAAAGGCCTTTTGAAAATCAAGGTATATAATATCTACAGCTTTACTCTCATCATAGAGGTTGAGGATATCGTGGAAGAAGTCTAAGAGGTTTGTTAAACAGGAACGTTTTTTACGAAAGCCGTGTTGAGTATCTTTAAGTATGTTATTTTCCTCTAAGTGATTTACGAGTCTGTCTCGTATGACCGTTTCTAGCATTTTACATACAACTGAGGTTAAGCTAATTGGACGATAGTTACTGGGTAGGGATTTGATGCCTTTTGTTAATATTGGTGTTACGTTGGCTAGCTTCCACTGATCAGGCATAGTTCCAGACTGCAAGGATTTATTGAATAGTAATGTCAGTGGTTTGGAGAGCTCATCCTTAGCTTCCTTTAGAACTCTAGGCGAGATTGTATCAGGTCCAGGCGCTTTATTTACCTTGAGTTTATCTAAACAATTCAATACTTCTCTCTCTGTAACGGTGATATTGCTTAGAACATCTGAATTATCAATCTGAATCGGCGATGGTGTAGGGATATCACTGAGGTCTTCTGATGTAAAAACTGATGCAAAGAAGGTATTGAGGGCATTACTCATTTGTACTTCGTCTTTGGTGTATTCTCCATTTTCATCGACTAACGGTCCAACAGTTGAAGTAACTACTTTTTTCTTTCTGATATAACTATAGAATTCTTTCGGGTTTGTTTTACTTTGATTCGCAATATGTAACTCTAAGGTCTTTTTACTTTGCTTAATTAACTTTTTGGCTTTGCGTCGTAGCTCTACAAATTTTACCTGTTCTTTGTCATTTTGTGAGGATTTTAATCTATCATTAGCAAATTTTTTAGCAAGCAGGCAGTTTGAAATATCTTTATTCCACCATTTGGGCTTATTATTATGGCCTGGACCCCGTATTTTCGATGGTATGCATTCTTGCACTGCTTTTAGGTAAGTGGTTTCGAATAACTTCCAAGATGTATTTATGTTGTTATTGTTAATTAAAAAGCTCCAGTCAGTTTCTTTAAACATAGCTCTAAGTTTATGGAAGTTTGCTTTCTTGAAATTAGGGACTTTTTCGATGCTACTATTTGGTTCGTTACAAGTAAACTTTAAAGTGAAAGTTATCGTACGATGGTCGCTGTTACTGAATTCATCACCAACATTCAAATTCTCTATTAACTCCCTCCGACATATTATGTTCCAATAAGTCCAAGGAGGCACTTGACAAGTATTTTGGGTCTTGAATTTGGCTCATGAGTGTTGTCGAAGCCTTACATTTTTCGCGATTTCCATCCACCAGAATGCTGTTTATTGTGATGTATCATATATCAATGGAAAGAGGAATATTTATAGTACATGATAAAATAAAAAAAAATGTAAGTAAATCGAAATATGAAAGTGTAAATGAGTCCGGAATACAATTATTTCCCATGCAATTGTCTTCACACCGTCCTAGCTCTAAATTGTGAGTGATGACCATATATTTTGTTTTGCTCAAATAATAGTATTTTTTCTCCTCTTTCCAAATCTGAAAACAGAAATTGTTTATCTTCAATTGTTCTCAAGCAGTGACCGAAAACAAAAAAAATATGATTTTGATTTATATGGTTTATAACATTTTCAATTTATTTCGTTGCTACGAAGTGTATGGTTTTAAATTTAGGCTGTATGAATACGGCAAATAATGCTGATGAGTATAAAACAAACTAGAAGTTCCTAGGACAAATACTTTTTGCGCTATGAATATTTGAAATGAAGAGCCAAAATGCGAATATTTACGCTTCACCCATCTCTGTTCCGGCGATGCTAGCCGGGTTCCGAGCTGTTCCCCACCTCGTGGTTGCGTTATTTGGTCGGATACGTATATAACTGTATATATCACCGGAATCGGAAAATTGTGCTCTTTCCAATGGTGAAAACAAAAATAATATAGAGTAATTGGTTCGTGAGCTATGCGCAATTGTTTCCATGCATTGTTATTGTTATGAAAATATATGAGAATGTTTATACAGTTGTATATCTTTGCCACAATATACACCCTTTCCAACGAGAAGGGAAATGGCTCCTGGGTTGACACTGAAAAAACAAAATAAGAAAGCCAGGTAATTTTCAGGTAATAAATTCAGAAATAATTCTATTGTACACGTAAATAAAATAAAGTAATGTATATATATATATATATATATATATATATATATATATATATATACAGTATATATATATATATATATATATATACAGTATATATATATATAGACAGTATATATATATATATATATATATATAAATATGTATACAAGGTGTCAAACAAAATATAAACAACCATAAATGGTAATGGTAATGTATGTGTGTAGATATAGTTATATATATATATATAGCATATATATATTATATATATATATATATATATATATATATGGTGTCAAACCAGAGAAATATGTGCAAATTTCCAAGCCACCCAAAGAGGTACTGCACTGGACTCGTTATTTTTTTAGAGTGGTTTCCCCAGGAGGCCTATATCCACTGTAGTGCAAAATGTAGTAGAAATTGATTTTTTTTTTTTTTTTTTTTTTTTATGATGATGGTGATGATGATGGGTGAATGAAGGTGGGTGAATGAAGGTGGGCCCCGAACCTCGGAAGTGATGATTGAATGAATAAATGAATTATATGGGGGGGGAGGGGGGTATAAGGGGGGAAGAGGGGGAGGGTGTATAATGGGGGAGGGAGGGGGCATAACTTAGATAAATACATAAATACGAATG